>ONZH01009467.1:0-249038 GCA_900303285.1 Rhinella marina
ACTCTGCCACTCAAAACTGAGTAGGGGGCTCTGAGAAGAGCAATCTGACCACCTCAGGCATGCGGCGTCACTTGGAATTCAAGCACTGGGCTGAGTGGGAGAGAGCAAACGCAATACAAACTGCGCCCGGTCTTGCTGCCACTGCCTCTTCCCCTTTGTGGTGTGCTGCCACTGCGGTCCAGACCTCCAGCCAGGACACCTCCACATCTGCCTCTGCCTCTGCCTCTGCTACTTTGGGGCCTTCTCCTTCAGCCTCCCCTTCCCCCGCCCCTTCCCCCGCCTCTTCGCCTGCACCTTCACACTCCTCGTCCCAACAACTGTCCATCTCGCAGGCGTTCGACCGCAGGCGGAGTACGCCTCGAGTCACCCCCAAGCCAAGCCTTAAACTGCCACATCTCCAACTGCTGGCCCTGGAGATGTTGCCGTTTAGGCTTGTTGGAGACGCAGGCCTTCCGCGACCTGATGGCGGCTGCCGCACCTCGCTATTCCGTCCCTAGCCGCCACTACTTTTCCCGGAGTGCCGTCCCCGCCCTGCACCAGCACGTGTCGCGTAACATCAGGCGGGCCCTGAGGTACGCAGTCAGCGCAAAGGTCCACTTGACCACCGACTCATGGACAAGCGCTTGCGGCCCAGGGACGATACATTCTCTGACGGCACACTGGGTGAATGTAGTGGAGGCGGGGACGGGGTCGCAAACAGAGACGGCCTACCTACCACCCCCGCCCAAGATTGCCAGCATGGGTTCTGATAAACCCCCCTCCTCCTCCTCCTCCTCCTCCTCCTCCTGTGCCTTAACATTCCCTCAGCCGCTAGCTGGAAGCGTTGCAGCACTGGCGCGGGGAGACGTCAGCAGGCGGTGCTAAAGCTCATCAGCTTGGGCGACAGGAAGCACAGCGCCCCAGAGGTGAGGGACGCCATATTGCAGCAGACGGAGATGTGGCTGTCGCCGCTGCAGCTAGACCAGGCATGGTCTTGTGCGATAACGGCCGTAACCTGGTGGCGGCTCTGGAGCTTGCCGAACTCAATCACGTACCATGCCTGGCCCACGTTTTTTAATCTGGTAGTCCAAAAATTTCTGAAGACTTACCCCAACCTGGCAGAGCTACTGGTGAAAGTGCGGCGCTTGTGCGCTCACTTTCGGAAGTCAACTGTAGCTGCTGCTAGCTTAAAAAAAACTCCAGCAACGCCTCCATTTGCCTGAACATCGGCTGTTGTGCGACCTGCCGACTCGCTGGAATTCCACCTATTCCATGTTGGCCAGGGTGTGTGAGCAGCAGAGAGCATTGATGGAAGTACCAGATAATGAATCCACGCGTGCCTCCAACTCAGCTCCCTCAGTTTGCCAACCACGAGTGGCCATGGATGGCAGACATATGCGATGTACTGCGTATCTTTGAGGAGTCCACCAAGAAGGTCAGCAGCGAGGACGCTATAGTGAGCGTAACCATTCCGCTCCTAGGCGTCCTTAAAGAATCGCTCATCGCAATAAGGGAGAACGCATTGCACGCAGAGGAGACGGGGGTAGGAGAGACGCAACGGAGCTACACAGTCAGACCACACTTTTGTCTGCTTCACGGTGGCAGTTGCAGGAGGAGGAGGATGAGGAGGAGGACGACGTGGAGGTGGCTGTGGAAGAGGAGGAGGATGCTGGCGGCGAGGGTAGCAGTCAGGCTGTGTGCGTCCCATTGTTTCAGCGCGGATGGGGCGGAGAGGAGGCGGAAGAGGAAGAGGAGGAAATGGCAAGTGATCCTTCTGGTGGGGCAGTGAGGTCATGCCTATTCAGAGTCTGGCACACATGGCTGACTTCATGCTGGGCTGCTTTTCCCGGGACACACGTGTTGTCCGGATAGTGGAGAACAAACTGTACTGGGTCTTCGCACTCCTGGACCCCCGGTATAAAGATAACGTCTCCTCTTTTATTCCGGTAGAGGAGAGGACGAATCGATTGCTGGAATACCAGAGGGAACTCGTGCAGAACATGATGGAGATTTTCCCACCCACCATCGCTGGCGGCAGAGAGGAGAGGGTCTCCCAGAGTCCCACAACATCCATCAGGCCCACAGCCACCAGGGAACACTCTCCAAGGTGTGGGACACGTTCATGGCACCCCCTCGTGCAACTTCCATCACTGCGGGGGCCCGCTATCAGCAGGAGGGACAAGTATCGGCGGATGTTGCGGGAGTACCTGGCAGACCGTAACCCTGTCCTCCCCGATCCCTCGGCGTCCTACACTTACTGGGTCTCCAAGTTGGACACGTGGCTGGAAACTGTCCCTGTACGCCTTGGAGGTGCTTGCCTGCCCTGCCGCCAGCGTGCTATCAGAAAGGGTGTTCAGCGCAGCCGGGGGCATTATAACCGATAAGCGCAGCCGCCTGTCAACCGACAGTGCCGACAGGCTGACGCTAATCAAAATGAACAGCAAGTGGATTGACCCGGACTTTGCTTCTCCAACCGTGGAAAGCAGCCAAAAGTGAAGTGCCATCTGTATGAAGTGCCATTTCCTCCTCCACCTCCTCCTCCTCCTCCTCCTTAACCGCCGTAGAATTGCTCCGTAAATAAGAAATATTTATATGTTTATGGCTCACCTCTTGGGCCTCCACAAAATGTTTAAGAGGTCTCACCTCTTGGGCCTCCTCATAATTTTTAACAGGTTCTCACCTCTTGGGCCTCCACATAATTTTTAACCGGTCTCACCTCTTGGGCCTCCACATAATTTTTAACACGTCTCACCTCTTGGGCCTCCACAAAATGTTTAACAGGTCTCACCTCTTGGCCTCCACAAAATGTTTAACAGGTCTCACCTCTTGGGCCTCCACAAAATGTTTAACAGGTCTCACCTCTTGGGCCTCCACAAAAGGTTTAACAGGTCTCACCTCTTGGGCCTCCACAAAATGTTTAACAGGTCTCACCTCTTGGGCCTCCACATAATTTTAACAGGTCTCCCTTGGGCCTCCACAAAGTTAACAGGTCTCACCTCTTGGGCCTCCACAAAATGTTTAACAGGTCTCACCTCTTGGGCCTGGCCTCCACAAAATGTTTACAGGTCTCACCTCTTGGGCCTCCACAAAGGTTTAACAGGTCTCACCTCTTGGGCCTCCACAAAATGTTTAACAGGTCTCACCTCTTGGGCCTCCACATAATTTTTAACAGGTCTCACCCTTTTGGCCTCCACAAAAGGTTTAAGAGGTTAACAGTGGAAAGCAGCCCAAAAGTGAAGTGCCATCTGTATGAAGTGCCATTTCCTCCTCCACCTCCTCCTCCTCCTCCTTAACCGCCGTAGAATTGCTCCGTAAATAAGAAAAATGTATATATTTATTGCTCACCTCTTGGGCCTCCACATAACTTTTTAACAAGTCTCACCTCTTGGGCCTCCACAAAAGTTTAACAGGTCTCACCTCTGGGCCTCCACATAATTTTTAACAGGTCTCACCTCTTGGCCTCCACATTAATTTTAACACGTCTCCCTCTTGGGCCTCCAACATAATTTTTAACAGTCTCACCTCTTGGGCCTCCACATAATTTTTAACACGTCTCTCCTCTTGGGGCCTCCACATAATTTTTAATACGTCTCACCTCTTGGGCCTCCACATAATTTTTAAGAGGTCTCACCTCTTGGGGCCTCTACAAAATGTTTAAGAGGTTCTCACCTCTTTAGCCTCCACACAATTTTTAATACGTCTCACCTCTTGGGCCTCCCACATAATTTTTAAGAGGTCTCACCTCTTGGGGCTCTACAAAATGTTTAAGAGGTCTCACCTCTTTAGCCTTCCACACAATTTTTAAGACGTCTCACCTCTTTGGGCCTCCACATAATTTTTAAGAGGTCTCACCTCTTGGGCAGCCACATAATTTTTAAGAGGTCTCACCTCTTGGGCCTCCACATAATTTTTATCGAGGTCTCACCTCTTGGGCCTCCACATAATTTTTAAGAGGTCTCACCTCTTGGGCCTGCACAAAATCTTTAAGAGGTCTCACCTCTTGGGCCTCCACAAAATCTTTAAGAGGTCTCACCTCTTGGCCTCCACAAAATCTTTAAGAGGTCTCACCTCTTGGGCCTGCACAAAATCTTTAAGAGGTCTCACCTCTTGGGCCTGCACAAAATCTTTAAGAGGTCTCACCTCTTGGGCCTCCACAAAATCTTTAAGAGGTCTCACCTCTTGGGCCTCCACAAAATCTTTAAGAGGTCTCACCTCTTGGGCCTCCACAAAATCTTTAAGAGGTCTCACCTCTTGGGCCTCCACAAAATCTTTAAGAGGTCTCACCTCTTGGGCCTCCACAAAATCTTTAAGAGGTCTCACCTCTTGGGCCTCCACAAAATCTTTAAGAGGTCTCACCTCTTGGGCCTCCACAAAATCTTTAAGAGGTCTCACCTCTTGGGCCTCCACAAAATCTTTAAGAGGTCTCACCTCTTGGGCCTCCACAAAATCTTTAAGAGGTCTCACCTCTTGGGCCTCCACAAAATCTTTAAGAGGTCTCACCTCTTGGGCCTCCACAAAGGTAAATAAATTATAAATTATAATTTTGGTAACATTCTCATTTTAATGTGTTCAGTCTTTACATACAAAATCTGGTACAAAATAGCATTCTCAGTATTCAAAAAAACAAAACAAGACTTAAAACGTTTTAAGTGGCTGCAGTAGCATCATGAAATCAACTCTCATATACTGAAGGCAACAGCATATACATATAAAAAAAAGGAAAAAAAATAAAAAGAATACTCCTTCCTCTGTAGAAATACTCTGTGCTGCCCTCAATACATTTAAACTGATTTTTCATGATAGTTGCCTTTATAAAATGAGTGTAACCATTTTACATTGCATGCAAATCTGTCACCTCTTGGGCCTCCACATAATTTTTAAGAGGTGTCACCTCTTGGGCCTCCACATAATTTTTAATACGTCTCACCTCTTGGGCCTGCGCAAAATGTTTAACAGGTCTCACCTCTTGGGCCTCCACATAATTTTTAATACGTCTCACCTCTTGGGCCTCCACAAAATGTTTAACAGGTCACCTCTTGGGCCTCCACATAATTTTTAAGAGGTCTCACCTCTTGGGCCTGCGCAAAATGTTTAACAGGTCTCACCTCTTGGGCCACCACATAATTTTTAAGAGGTCTCACCTCTTGGGCCTCCACATAATTTTTAACAGGTCTCACCTCTTGGGCCTCCACATAATTATACTATAAAATATTAGGCCTTATAATTGGCAACTGTACTGTGCGTTCTCTTGCAAAATTCTTTAAAATACCTGGTGTTAATACCCACCGTCTGAAAAGTTAGTACACGGCTGTGTACCTTGAACTCTAAAATATTAGGCCTTATAATTGGCAACTGTTACTGTGCGTCTCTTGCAAAATTATTTCACGGCTGTGAAGGCAAAATATTGTAACCAAAAAAAATAAAATGCGGAGGGGGGCTAGCGGAATAGGACGTGGACGAGGACGGGGGCGCGGAAATGCTGTTGGGGGCCATAGTTGATGGTTGAATTATCTGAGGTAAAATGATTCTCCTTTAGACGACGCTTTCCCTTTGCATCGTTCTGCGATTAAACCATAAATAACTCTCTGCATATTTATACCAAATGCACCCAGTACGAAAAAAGTCATAGAAAGTTTCCAAACAGAGACTGGAAAACATCAGTAAGTTGAAAAAACTGTTCGCTAAAAAAAAAAAAAAAGTTAAAAATAAAATTGGCAGTTGATAGTATCGAGCTATTGTCACAGAGAGACGCGATTACAACACCTTCATTTACATTCAGTACATGTCTCAAGGCATTGGGAGAATGAAAACAGGCCACGGCTGGAGTATGAAATGTACCACCGCTTTGTACTGTCCGATACTGACCCGGTCCAGGGTGATGTCCAGCGAGGAAAGCAGTGGAGAGGTGGTGGTCTGCGCAGCACCGAAAAAGGCAGCAAGAGGCAGAGGGATGTCCACAGGCAGAGGAATGTCCACAGGCAGAGGGATGTCCACAGGCAGAGGCATGTCCACAGGCAGAGGGATGTCCACAGGCAGAGGGATGTCCACAGGCAGAGGGATGTCCACAGGCAGAGGACAGTTCAGACAGAGAAGTGAGGCCACAGCCAGCAGGGCCGAGCGTAACCATCCCGCTCCTATGCGTCCTTAAAGAATCCCTCATCGCAATAAGGGAGAACGCATTGCACACAGAGGAGACGGGGGCAGGAGGAGACGCAACGGAGCTACACAGTCAGACCACACTTTTGTCTGCTTCACGGTGGCAGTTGCAGGAGGAGGAGGATGAGGAGGAGGAGGACGACGTGGAGGTGGCTGTGGAAGAGGAGGAGTCCCTGTACGCCTTGGAGGTGCTTGCCTGCCCTGCCGCCAGCGTGCTATCAGAAAGGGTGTTCAGCGCTGCCGGGGGCATTATCACCGATAAGCGCAGCCGCCTGTCAACCGACAGTGCCGACAGGCTGACGCTAATCAAAATGAACAGCAAGTGGATTGACCCGGACTTTGCTTCTCCAACCGTGGAAAGCAGCCAAAAGTGAAGTGCCATGTGTATGAAGTGCCATTTCCTCCTCCACCTCCTCCTCCTCCTCCTTAACCGCCGTAGAATTGGTCCGTAAATCAGAAAAATTTTTATATTTATGGCTCACCTCTTGGGCCTCCACAAAATGTTTAAGAGGTCTCACCTCTTGGGCCTCCACATAATTTTAAGAGGTCTCACCTCTTGGGCCTGCGCAAAATGTTTACGAGGTCTCACCTCTTGGGCCTCCACATAATTTTTAAGAGGTCTCCCCTCTTGGGCCTCCACATAATTTTTAATACGTCTCACCTCTTGGGCCTCCACAAAATGTTTAACAGGTCTCACCTCTTGGGCCTCCACATAATTTTTAATACGTCTCACCTCTTGGGCCTCCACAAAATGTTTAACAGGTCTCACCTCTTGGGCCTCCACATAATTTTTAACGGGTCTCCCCTCTTGGGCCTCCACATAATTTTAATACGTCTCACCTCTTGGGCCTCCACAAAATCTTTAACAGGTCTCCCCTCTTGGGCCTCCACATAATTTTTAATACGTCTCACCTCTTGGGCCTCCACAAAATCTTTAACAGGTCTCACCTCTTGGGCCTCCACATAATTTTTAAGAGGTCTCACCTCTTGGGCCTCCACAAAATGTTTAAGAGGTCTCACCTCTTGGGCCTCCACAAAATGTTTAAGAGGTCTCACCTCTTGGGCCTCCACAAAATGTTTAAGAGGTCTCACCTCTTGGGCCTCCACATAATTTTTAAGAGGTCTCACCTCTTGGGCCTCCACATAATTTTTAAGAGGTGTCACCTCTTGGGCCTCCACATAATTTTTAACGGGTCTCCCCTCTT
Organism: Rhinella marina; assembly: GCA_900303285.1. Lineage (NCBI taxonomy): Eukaryota > Metazoa > Chordata > Amphibia > Anura > Bufonidae > Rhinella > Rhinella marina. The sequence goes on from ONZH01009467.1 coordinate 7,341, forward strand.
GGGCCTCCACATAATTTTTAAGAGGTGTCACCTCTTGGGCCTCCACATAATTTTTAACGGGTCTCCCCTCTTGGGCCTCCACATAATTTTTAATACGTCTCACCTCTTGGGCCTCCACAAAATCTTTAACAGGTCTCACCTCTTGGGCCTCCACATAATTTTTAAGAGGTCTCACCTCTTGGGCCTCCACAAAATGTTTAAGAGGTCTCACCTCTTGGGCCTCCACATAATTTTTAAGAGGTCTCACCTCTTGGGCCTCCACATAATTTTTAAGAGGTCTCACCTCTTGGGCCTGCGCAAAATGTTTACGAGGTCTCACCTCTTGGGCCTCCACATAATTTTTAAGAGGTCTCCCCTCTTGGGCCTCCACATAATTTTTAATACGTCTCACCTCTTGGGCCTCCACATAATTTTTAAGAGGTGTCACCTCTTGGGCCTCCACATAATTTTTAACGGGTCTCCCCTCTTGGGCCTCCACATAATTTTTAAGAGGTGTCACCTCTTGGGCCTCCACATAATTTTTAACGGGTCTCCCCTCTTGGGCCTCCACATAATTTTTAATACGTCTCACCTCTTGGGCCTCCACAAAATCTTTAACAGGTCTCACCTCTTGGGCCTCCACATAATTTTAAGAGGTCTCACCTCTTGGGCCTCCACAAAATGTTTAAGAGGTCTCACCTCTTGGGCCTCCACATAATTTTTAAGAGGTCTCACCTCTTGGGCCTCCACATAATTTTTAAGAGGTCTCACCTCTTGGGCCTGCGCAAAATGTTTACGAGGTCTCACCTCTTGGGCCTCCACATAATTTTTAAGAGGTCTCCCCTCTTGGGCCTCCACATAATTTTTAATACGTCTCACCTCTTGGGCCTCCACATAATTTTTAAGAGGTGTCACCTCTTGGGCCGCCACAAAATTTTCCATGAGCCTCTGGCCAGCCCACGGCCTCTTCCTGCCTTTTGCGGTCCTACGCATCCCTCAACATCCCCACTGCTTTACCTGCTAGACATGACACTGGGCCAGGTCGGGTCACTGACATCTCAAGCGCCACCAATTTGGGCATTTTAAGGCTTCTGCATGTGTTTGAGTTGTTTTTACATTTTAAAGAAGACATGTCTGACCACATCTCACACACACACACAATGACAATTAGGGGTGGGGTCTATTTGCTTTCCCCCTTGCCTATGCCATCTGTGGTTGTCATAGGCAACGTGATTTTAAGGGGTGCAGAATTTCATCTTTTTTTTTGTCTAGTTTGGCTTGGGGTCCATGGCAATGTAGAGGAAAGAAGGTTTCCTTGTATGGTCTCACTTTACAGAGAGGTTAGATTGTGTTTGGAGTGTATTGTTGAGAGGCTGTGATAGTGGCGTAATAGTGCGACTTGGGCGCGTTATATGCACCCAGACATGCTTCCCCTGCTGTCCCAGTTGCATTCCAGCAGTGTTGGCATCCTTTTCTGAGGTTCCAGGGTGGACTTGGTGACCTCCAAGTGGTCGAATTGAGATTTCCAAGTGGCGAGCATTTTTTTCCCATAGACTTTAATGGGATTCGATATCCGGTCGAATAGTCGAATTTCGCAGTCTATTCGAATCGAATTTCGAACTTTCGAATATTTCACTACTCGCTCATCTCTAATAATAACTGAGCCTCCTCCATGTTTCACAGTAGGTACAAATGAAGTGACTTGCTGAAAAGCTCCAGTTTGTCTCATCTGTTCAAAAGACATTCTCGGAACCTTTGTAGCTTGTCAATATATATTTTGGAAAATTCTAGCTTTTATATGCTCTCAACAGTAGTTTCTTCCTCTGTCATTTTCCATTAAGTCCACTTTGGCTAAGACAGCGAAAGATGGTGCAATCTGATACTGATGTACTTTAAACTTGGAGTTCACCTCTAATCTCTTTTGAAGTTGTTCTGGGCTCTTTGGTTACCATTTGTATTATCTGTCTCTTTAATTTGTCATCAATTTTCCTTTTATGGCCACATCATTAGGGTTGGCTAAAGTCCTGTAGACCTTAAACTTCTGAATAATATGTGCCACTGTAGTAACAGAAACATCAAGCGGCTTGGAGATGGTCTTAGAGCCTTTAGCTTTAACATGCTTGTGTATAATTTTCTTTCTAATCTCCTGAGACAACTCTATCCTTAGCTTTCTTTGGTCCATGCTCAGTGTAGTACAAACCATGATACCAAACAGCATAATCACCATTTTTCACCCTTTAAAGGGAACCTGTCATCTCCAAAACACCCCCTGAACTAGAGTAAGAGATGTATAGTGTAAGTGATGCGGAATCCGAATATGTAAGTTTTATCTTCATACTCACTTCCATTCCGATGCTGTGCTCCCACAAACCAGCAGTAAAATACAGAGAGGACACTGGTGCTCACTCACATAATAGAGAGGACTCAAAGAAGAGTCCTCTCAATGCATTTTACTGCTGGTTTGTGGGAGCACAGCGTCAGAATGGAAGTGAGTATGAAGATAAAACTTACATATTCGGATTCAGCATCACTTACACTATACAACGCTTACTCTACTTCAGGGGATGTTTCGGACATGACAGGTTCCCTTTAAATAGACAGGGTGACTGATTACAAGTTTGAAGACACCTGTAATGCTAATTACAGGACACGCCTTAGTTTAACATGTCCTTATGGTCAAAATACTTTACATTTTTTTCTAAGGGTACCATTATTTTTGCCGGGCCAGTTTCATTCGTTTTTTTTAATTATTCTGCTGAACCACAATTCGAAAGCAATGTTTGATTTTCAGTAAATGTGTTTTATTACTAACTTTTGTCAATTTCAAGTTAATTCAATGACCGTTGTTATTTTTTCTTTCTTTAACGGAAAGGTACCAACAATTTTGTCCACGTGTATGGCTACATTATTATCAATGTGATAAGAATATGGCTTAAATGAGTGTTTAGGTGTTTTCAGGAGTTCAGAGATAAGAGCTATACATTAAGCTGTTAGAGCAGTAACTTGGGGGTTCCATACGAAACTGAAAGCAATATATGCAGCATATAAGACTGAAACTTAACCCAGTAGAACAGAAAATTCTTAAAATGTTTAATAAAGACCAATGTAACCTCATAACAAATTGGAAAAACCCTCCCAAAAATGTCACTTTTTTATTGTAGATTATGTGCGTGTGCAGTATATCTTGTTTGCGCACAACTCAGGGGACACAATTGCATTTTTTCACCCCTTACTGACAATTAATTTTAGCCTTAAAGAGGTTTTCCGAGGTATATATATTGATGACCTATCCTCAGGATAGGTCATCAATATCAGATCGGTGGGGGTCTGACACCCGGCACCCACGCCGATCAGCTGTTTGAAGAGGAGGCGCGCGCCGTACTAGCGCTGCCTCCTCTTCACTGTTTACATGTTGGCCATAACAGGGGTAGTGGTGAGTAGGTGTAATTACACCTCACCGCCATATTCATTTCTATGGGAAGAATCACTTCCATAGACTTGTATGGAAGCGATTCTTCCCATAGAAATGAATGGAGGGTGAGGTGTAATTACACCTACTCACCACTACCCCTGTTACGGCCAGCATGTAAACAATGAAGAGGAGGCAGCGCTAGTACGGCGCACGCCTCCTCTTCAAATAGCTGATCGGCGGGGGTGCCGGGTGTCGGACCCCCGCTGATCTGATATTGATGAACTATCCTGAGGATAGGTCATCAATATATATAACTCAGAAAACCCCTTTAAGGACCAATAATATTTCCCCCCTTTGTGTTTTAGCAGTCATAACTTTTAAATGTTCTTTTCTAATTTTTATTTTATTTTGCGGGATTATTTATAGGTTTTTATGAACCATATTGGGGTATATACAGTGTATTTAATAACTTTTATTATTCTACTTTTAGGGGTTAAGTTTTAAAAAAAAGGCAATTTTCACATTATTTTGGGGGAATTTATTTATGGTGTTTATTGAGTGATAAAAATAACATAATGTTATTATGTGAACCATACAGTGATGATAATGCCACATGAGTTTTCAGCTCTACAACTGCTCCACCTCCTCCTACATGGAGGGGGGGAGAGGGCTTCATTAACTGCTCATATCTCTGGTTTGGTACCAGCTAGAGATATGGGCTTTGTATTGTTGACATTCCAAGCTTTCATACAATACCAGAATGATAGCTATATCTTCAGTACATAAGAAGATATCACTGTTAGAAATCGGGATGCAGTGATATTTCTTACAGTGATATCTGCTTTCATTTTGGTCTTGTATGAATGCCAGCTTTCAAACAATACTAGATCCATGCGTATAGCCCCTACCATTCAGGAGATATCAGCAGCTAAAGCACACCTCCCTCCTCCACTTTCTGCTCAAGCTCAGTAAAATGCTATCATTAAAAATGCCTCTAAAGATGTCCATAGTCATTAAATACAAAATACAGCTTTTATAACCCCTATTATACCATTTCTAATAAGTAAATGAGTTTGTAATTATTAAAAAAAAATGCCCAGAAGGCGTTGATAACCTTTAAAGACTGCAGTCATCTTGGGCACAATCATACAAGCTGTATGGTATCAGAATGTAGATAGGGAGGAAAGCACACACATGGCAGTCTAAAATGAATGGGGTTAACTACAAAGGATGTATATATTAGTGTTCAAGAGAGCAGAGAACCTTTGGCAGACTCTACAGGCGTAGGAGATCGAGGGAGAAATCACACATTTCTATCTGTTAGCCCAAGAGAGAAGAGATCCCTCATGGGCTGAAGAAGTAAAAACGGTCCAAGAGTGAAGCTGTGTTTATACATGAGATCTAGTGAAACCAGCACTATCCTGGATTCACAGACCCCCCACATCCAGTGTGTTACTAGAAAGCATACCCAGATCCAGTCTGAAACAGGTTACAACCTGTATATTGAGGATCTGACAATGAGCAAAGGGATGAAGATGGTGGCCTAAAACTAAGTGCAACTTTTACAGCTCAACCATACTGTATGTAAAACAAAACCTGTTTTTCACGGCATAAACATCTATAGCAGGGAATTCAGAGTTTTGTATTAGTAAACGAGAGCTCTGATCACTTTAAATCTTCAGATTTCTGGTGCAGATTGCGGTGCAAAGGTCTAAAAACGTGGTCATGGGTGTGGCCATGGCATTTTCTACGCCTAAACCAGGTCTAGGAAGCTGTCCTACATTTAGAATCGGCAGTGGAGCAGCCAAAGTTGTGAAGAAGCCTGCAACTCTTCATAACTCCAGCGGATCCACGGTCAGCACAGGACCTTATTAATTCTGGCATCTAAAACGCTGGTTTTAATAAATGTGCCCCATAACCCATATAGCATTTATGAAAAATTTTAACAAAATCATAAGTATACAAAACAACTTCAGCAAATAATTGTCATTCTTCCCATGTGTTTCAATGAAAGACATATAATCACATGTTAAAATGCATAGCCTTTATCTTTAATACAACCCAAATATGCTGTACAGGAAAAATTGAAAACCATGTCCCATTAATTGCACATGAATTATCGGCTTCTGTACACACTAATATAGGGAGGACATATTATAAAGTCACCCTCATTCAGCAGGAATAATACATTGCTCACATGGGATAAACCCCTGGCAATAGATGACATGATAGGGTCTTATTTTTGTGAACCATTCTAGGGAGAAGCGAATCAATTGTTCTCATGAGTAAGAGCTCCTTACCCTAGGGGTTGCCCCCAAGGATGAAGAAGTGTCCTCCTTTCTGTTGATTGAAAGGGTCATACATCAAGCCCGACCCCGAAAATCTGGACCCTGTGCCACTGCTCCAAGTAACAAAGCTCAAATTCGGCTTCAAGAGTTGTGACTGCACATGTGTCGCAACACTTTTAGATAGCAGCACAAGCGCAAAGGCTATTCCCAAAGCCAGATCTGAGCTTCAGTGCCTTGGATCAGTGATGTAAGGTTTAGATTGTCCATTTTGGGCTAGATCTCAGTCAACAAGCACATGAGCTCTTTTGTGGGTGAAGAACTCTTGCTAATGAGACAAATCGATTCAGTAGATGCATTCAGTTTGCTCATCCCTAAACCATTTCTCTTTCATTGTCTTCATTTACAAAAAAAGTAAAAAAAAAAAAATCAGTAATTAAGTCATTGCAACACTTAAAGACCAATAGTGCAGTCGGACATTTGAAAAAGACATTAAAAGGCAAATCTGCTACACGTTCGGAAATTAGATGTTTTTCTTGTGTTTATTCCAATGACACAAAACAGTTACTACCCCATTATCTGTTACTGGGACATACTGGTTAATAGTTCAATATAACATAGTACTTTATGCTACATACTGTACTCTTATAGTGCACAGAGTCACATCATTCACAAGACCCACAGATTCGGAGTCCAAGCCCTTTGGGTTCCTTTACAGTCTTCCTCTTATGTTTTCTTAGTTTATCACACACTGTATTAAAATCACAATTTTCATACAACAATTCACAAACAGAACAACGATGCGTGAGAGGCGTCATGTAAAGCAGGTTGTTCAATCAAGTCTTTTGGTCGCTTGTTGTCAATGTTCTTCTGACTTTATAGTCACGGCAGAGATAGAGTGAATATGGTGCTGGGGAGAAAGTTCAAGACCTACGGTAGAGATAAAAAAAATGTATTTGCTCCCAAAGACGTGGACCATTAAGAATGAAAGAGCCATTCCAATCAAAACTGAAACCAAATATATATATATTTTTTTATAGAAGGGTCTCTAGACAATAAATTGATCACAGGAGGTCATCCAGCAATCAGTTGTGATCATTAGGGAACCTGACACAAAGTGTTTCATCTCCCTGCAGTGCCACCACTGGAGAAAGTAAGAATTACAGTTCTGAGTAAAATTTATGGGCTGCTCATGTGTTGGGTCATCTAGAGTGTGAGGAGCTGTTTTTAGTTGATCCCAGCTCTGGTCAGTAGATAAGGGTGGACCTTACTTTTTTCACTCAAAATTCCCTCATAAAGTATTAGAAAATAGATTTTCTAAGCCAAGAGAGTCTCTTTCATGTCAGAGATACAAGGTTTTCACTAAATATATGACAGTGCATTTCCAATATGAAGGCAGCAGCACAGATTTCATAGTCTCAAGTGTGGAAGGAGTCTTCTCTAGTGCTCATTTTGCTCCCAGCTGAGTAAGACAATTTCAATGAAAGGTGTGACGTTGTGACAGCTGCTCTGAACACTTTGGTGGCTCATAAAAGTTGTCACTTTTCCTTGTAACCTATATATTTAATCTATGAATCTGACCAAATAGGAGATTTTCATAAAATCTGACTGGAGTTGCTCCTTATGGCTATCACTTAAAGATATCTCATACATTCTACTTTACAAAAGGATGTTTGCAATTTACAGGCTTTTTATAATTTTATAATTGCAGGAGACAATGTCACATTTCTTTACCATTTCTTTGCATTTTTATTGATTTTTGTAAATGTCAGGACATGTCATCACAATATTATGTCTTCTGTCTTATTTTTGGAGGTATTTTTTTTTATTCAATATATTCACTGTGCTACAAGAGGTTGGAACAGGTTTGTGACAAATGAACCAAGGCAGGCCCGGATCAGGCATTATCCATCAAGCCTTCAAAGGCTTTAAAGTTATTATCATATCAGGTTCTCCAGGGCAAAAATGTTTCTTTCTAGAGGTTTTCCCTTTGAGACAGGGCAAATTTTCTTGCCATATAAGGCAGAGTTTTCATAATGCACCATGAATTTCCGCAAAACTGTTAAATGGGCAATCATTCTTTAAATTGCTTCCTAGTAAGAGAAGTGGTCATCACATACCATCACCTACTGACCTTCAGCATCATCAGCAGCTTGGTCACAGATTGACAACTCATTGACAACTTATTGTCCTACCTCTCCTCTATGCTAACAGAAGGTGATCACATGTAAGTGTTTGTGGGATGGGGGAGGGGGCATATATAAGCCTACAGCCATACAACAGGGTATCCTGAACATCTAGAGGAAAGAAGGTTTCATCATCAACATAGATGGGAGTTCCTTACTGTAAGAATAGTTAGACTATGGAGCCTTCTGGTAGAGGATATTGTGATAGCAAGTTTAAGAAGGGTCTCTGGATATTTGGTTTGAACGTAAAAATATTGCAGGTTATCTGTACTTGATATTTGGAGATGAGTCATTAATCCAGGGATCTGATGTCAGATTTGGAGTCGAGCAGGAATTTTTCTCCCTTAATTTGGGGGCAACTGTCTCTTGTGGGTTTTTTTGCCTTCTGCTGGATTAACAATGTGGAATTATAAATTGGATTGGATTGGACCTACATCTTACCAACTGTGTAAAGTAACTTTGTAACTATCAGTGATTAGGGTTTTAAAAGAAGATGGCAAACTTTCAAGTATATTAAATCATTGGAACTTTACAAATTTAAAAATGTATGTTTTGTTTTAGTCCCTCTATCATTCTGGGTTGACAAACCAACTTAGAAAATGTGTTTTGTCCAGAACATACTCAGATATTTAAAGAGTTTCATCAATCTTTCAACTTGGTTATGAATTCTGTTTGATTTATGTTTATTATACAATAGAGTAGGTTTTTTTGGTATGTGACACCAGCTGTGGTGTTCTGTGGCTCATTCGTCATGAATGCCATGAGATACATGCAACTTATTGAGATCCAAATTTAAAATGTTCTTTAAATATTCTCTGCTTTGGGGGATACTAGTCAGAATATGATGATGCAGGAGCCTTGCCATTGGTTTTAGTCCATGCCAAATTTTTTGAAAAAATGATCTCAATTCATCTTAAACGCTGTCTGCTGAATCAAATATAACTTTAAAACAAGCACAAGAAGAGTAAGTTATGTTCCGAAACCAGAGATCGGTGCAACAACAGAAGCATGTGATCACTTCTATCAGAAATATGTTCTCTGTTGTCCCTCAACAAACTGGAGATGCCTCACCAGTGAGACCTGCCTCACAATTTGGGATGTAATGCTTTAGAATGCAGCTTCATGCAATGGTATCTGCAGTATTCAAATGTGCTCCTTATTCCTTATCACAAAGATGGCTATTTCTAGAGTGTCTATAGGAAATCTATTGAAGATGGACCAGTCATCAATCAAAGATTTTGAACAGATTTAAAAGACTGTAAATTGCAAAAATCCATTTTTTTAAAGTGAAGGTGGTAATCTTCTTTTGATCTCAGGCATAAATTAATTTGGTCTGTTATTTTTGTCTATTTTTTTCTTTTCTTTTTTTTTTCATTTGCTCAGTTGATCATGTTTTAACATAAAAAAAGAAATGTCACTGCAAGCTTCTTATTTTACATGGCAAAGAAATTAAAAAAAATGAAGATGCTGAAGTCCGTTCAACTCGAGGCTGCTAACCATCACACAACATGTGCCACTTGGCAATCTGTCTCCGAGGATGTTCACAGATTTCCTTCCAATGTTCTCCACCTGTTCCATCTGCTGAGGCTCCAAGGATTAATCGACCAATAATCTCATTCCTGGAGCCCCTGTCTGAATCCATCACCAGGAACTCCACACTTATGTCTTCCAAACCTTCACAAGGAATGTCAAACACAAACAGTTCATTGAACACTGCATTCGGGGTGCACTTTTTCACGTGAGTCTTCTTTTTGGAAATTCTCTTCTTTGCATGGTACAGATTTACTTTAACATATGGATCTGAAAAAAAATATAAAAAATGTATTCAATGTCATCTGAAAAATAGATTTCGTATCTGTAGGAATTATCATAAGGAATATTGTTATAAAATGATTGTAATAACACATTATTAGAAAAACCATATATAATCAAGAAAAGCTATTCTGCTACTGAGCAAATAAAAAAGAACCTAAAATCACAAAATGTTTCAACAGATTAAGGCAATTATATCAATCAAAACTAATGAAAATGGTGCCACTGAAAACTAATACCTTCAAGGGCTACTCAGGTTGCCAATGGGTTGTCATGTCCAAATAGTTTTATAACCAACCAAAATGTTGGGTAATTTTCCACCCTCATGTAGGGCTTTCTTAAATGTTCAAGCAACTCTCTGGTTCCAGAAAAACAAAATCACATTACCTGGAGAATGAACAGAACACTTACATGGTGCCCTCTGTTATCGTTTTAATTGCAGATCCTCCAATTCCTTGTCCGCTCTTCAACTATGGCCAAGATGGCCATATCCGAGATGGTTTCACAGTTTCTCAGCCTACTTGATGCACACTGTGTATCGGAAGCTCAAGACACTTCGTACTTATCCAGCCCTGCTCTTGGATTGGCCAGGACTGTTCAAAAGGACAGTGCTTGCCAATCTAAGAGCATCACCATGTGTCTTGGGCTACCAAATGTGCAGTGTGCATCAGGCAGTCCAAGAAGCAGTGTGTCCATCTTGGCCATAGCTGAAGAAGAGCCCAGAAATTGGAGGATCTTGCATTTGTTTTCAATCTGCAGGCTCTTCCTCGTGTTACGGTAGTTTTGCCCTTAAAAGATGTAGATTTCCATTTCATACACATCCCAAAGTGTTGTGGACCAGACAGTATGCCATTCATAGGTTTCCTATGTGCTCTCGCTAATCTTCTCATCACAGAAAAAGAATTATAGATAGAGCTAAAAGCTGCAGCTGCATCTCCCTCCTCCCTTTGCCTACCTACCAACACATTCCCTTAATAAAGTATCATGTTTTAATATAATTTTTTAAAATTACAGTGATAAATATTTTACAATATCTCACATTTGATTTTTCATAGGATCACATGTAAACCGGAATTATTTTGGAACAATCGTGACAATGACATGATATAAATTAAATTTAAATTGTGTTGAAATAAATTTAATTTCTGTTTTTTGATCAAAACACAAATATTCATTAGGCGTCTTCCTTCTTAGAATGCATAATTTAGTAGCTTCCTCCTCAGGCGAACAGCTTATTTTCCTAAAAGATGAGTAACAATGAACGTGATTGGTCAAATCTCTTAGACTTCCTAAAACATCACTTAGTTTTTATGTGCAGGTTCATCGTTTTTTGCACTGGCGGGGCGCATGCACAGAACGATATGAAGCAGAGGGACACTGTGCATGCGCCAGTTCTCTGCAAAACTAGACCGTGGATGACCAGAGGAGTTATGTATGTCAATTGAATGAATATGGATTACTTATTGACTTCAGTAGTTCACTCTGGGTCTGGTTAGGCCCAGTGGACCCTTCAGAGTTAATTAACATATAATGCTGGGGGTTTCCTAACTTCATTTTGCAAGGTATACAGTGCTGTTAGAGACCAATCTTTAGCAGTTTTTCTAAAGCCCCTTTCATGTCACAACATGGTGAGAATGGTTCTCAGAAGTAAATACAATTCCTAAAAGCAAGTATTAGAATTACTCTATCACTGCATTACTGGAATATCAAGTTTACTTATTGATCAATGTTTTCTGTCATTACAGGCAGGGACTAGCATGTCAGGGATTCTAGTTTCATCTGAGTTATCCTATCTAGACATTTATGACATATTAATAGGACTTGCTCTTAACTCAAGAATGTGAATGGGGAGCAGGTTTTGACTACTGGTTTTGGACAAATTGCTCAAAACCAGCTCCTTTTACAGTAAAAACTGGTGGTGGAAATGACAGGAAGGAAGATGGAGGATCATTTGACACTGGGTGGGAGGGGACTTTCCCTGATTAGCTCAGAGGCTGACAGACAGCTTAAGCAGCCAATCAGAAGGCAGGATTCTTCCAAGTCAGTTTGCTCAGAACAAGCAAAAGACCATTCTGTGTGCAGCTTGTGAACTGAAGGAATGCGTGTTGGTTGTGTCTAACAAAATGCAATTGTAGACACAAGCTAGCAATTAAGTTGTGATAGGGAAAGTATAAGGAGAGTATAGGGAGAGTATATAGATATAATCATGTAGATTTAGGGTTTTATCAGAGAAATCATAGAGTGAGGGACTTGTCACTCAAGAGTTGTGTGTTTAATACAGCTGATGGCAAGTAATGCATTACAAAATCTTGCAAGAACCTAGTTTTTTTCTGTTAATAGACAGCCATCCAGCTTTTTGTTTTTATAAAAACCTTAAGTTTGAACAGTTTATAGGCTTATTGCTAGCACCTCTAGCATATATAGTATACATTCTGCTGCAAGTTCTGGACAATTGGTCCCTTTTCTCTCTAAAAACAGTTACTTTAATGTATCTATTGTCTGCGATTGGGCATTTCAGCTCATTACAGTAAAGTGTTGTATTACTTAAAGATACCATGCAATTCCATCAAATACATTTTACTGCAATAACAGCATTAGTATACCCATGTTACTTAACATATTTTACTGCAATAATTGCACTACCACACCCGTTTTAGTTAACGTGTTGCATTACTTCTAGGTATCGTGAAGCAAACCCATTTAAGTGCAATAACTCTATTAGTACACCTGCTTTAGTTAAATCATTTTTTTACTTCAGTTACAGCAAACACATTTTACAGCAATAACTGCATTTTGACTAATGTTAATTGTCAGTATCCGTGTGCAGTGTGTTTGTAGAAGAGGAAGGATGTTTAACTGCGACTCTGTCAGTAAATTACAGAAAAAACACCTGCAATTTTGCTGCCATTTGATATCCTATGTACCAAACCATTACATTTACACTTATATAGGCTTCATGATAAAATGCCTAGAATGGAAGAGAAGAAAACGAAAGTCCCATGCCCCATCATCCAAGAGTTAGGATGTGGGTAGTGGTACAAACAGAATTAGTAGCAACAGCCATCCGGCCAGTAATAGTATTAGTGGCCAAAGTTCTCCATCACTTCCAATGGTGCCATATTATTATTGAGGAGAAAGAGGATGGCATTGTGTAACAGATGTCTCACTAGTCTCAGTCACAGCAGAATGATGTGGAGGTCATCTCTGAGTCTGACACTGTGCCTTGGATGTGGTCTGCTTATTGAAACTGTAATTTTGCAAAAAGGTGCACGCCACAGTGGACACCTTGAGCACCTGTTATGGGCAGGGTCAATATGTGTCTTTCATAGCCCACTAGGTCAGTGTTTTTCACGGCAGTGGTGACACAGCAAAGCCGCAATAAGGCCAGGTCCTATTGAAACCTCCATGTTTATCTCGGGCTGCTTCCTACACCAGGTGTTTATCTGCTTCCTCTATGTCCGCCTCAATGGCTGTTCTCCCATCCCCAACAGAAGTAGGGCAGAGCACTGCTCCCACTACCCCTTCTTCCAATCATGTATAAAGTGAAGCATTGTCATGTCATCATATATCTGATCAGTTTCTAAAGTGCTTCAAAAAGCAAACATCTCACTGGCTATCTCCCGGCTAACTCCAAGGTGGTCATCGACAATGGCAGGAATATCGTGGCTGCACTACATTTATGAATTTGGGGAAATAACAGATGTTCCCTCCATGGCACAAATGACTAATTTAATGGTGGAATGCTTTTGGAAAAAGTTCAGTGGCTTGCAAAATATCCTGTCCTTGCATGTCAGCCATTCGTATGTGGCAATGAACTCCCTCCTGGACTTGTAGAGGCAGATTGGTCTTCCATTGCACCGCATGATTTGCAACGTTTCAACTCACTGGAATTCCACCTTACATATTCTGGAACATCTTTATGTGCAGAGTGAAGCAGTGAATGATTTCATTATGCAGGAGACCATCTCAACAAGGAGTATGTGTTGTCTTGCGGTCAGGCAGTGGCAGCTAATCAGAGACGTCACATATTCAGGTCCTTTAAAGGGGCTACAAGATTTGTCTGTAAAGACGACTGCAGTATCAACAATGTCATCCTCCTGATATTTATCTTAGAGCAGATAATCCTGCTGGCCTGCCTATAGATGTTGAGGACTCATACAGACTTAGTCCCATGGAGGAGAATGAGGAGCTACTATTGGAGGAGATGGAGGAGTCTGTGGTGGAGGAGAACAAGGCTGATGATGATGGTGATGATGACACTGGCTATGATGACTAATTATCAAAGTGTGAGTGTGGGAGGGGGATAGCCAGAAGATCCCCATGGTTATGAGAAGGGAAAGACAAACCTACTTGTGACTAGGTAGCCTTTGACAGGTCACAAAAAGGTGAGGGTCCAGGTGCTAAGAACCCTACCAAGAGGGCAGAAGAACTTAACCAGATGTAGCTTCTCCTCATTAATTGCCATTCCACCACTTTTACCACTGGGCATGTGAGCACGTCAACAGTCAATGGTGGCCAGTGGAAAAAACGCACGTGTCCTCTAGATCTTTATGCTAGATATGCCCCCTGTGGTCAGCACTTTACACCATGTGTTTCTGGTGCATGCTCCATACAGTCTAGTCAGGTAGAGCGCATGCACCCATTCTTCTCAGTCACTGAGATCCTTAGTCTATTATCTAATGAGGCTATCTACCTAACAAAGGTGAATTTAGAACTCTGGTTTTACACTGTGGAAAAAAGTGCAGTGGACACATGACCATAAGTGAAGGTGATGGAATAGAGTGCTGTGGTCACATGACCATCAGAGAAAGCGATGGAATGGAGTGCTGTGGTCACATGACTTGCAGTGAATGTGGTAGAACAGTGCATTTTATCACCAAAGTCGCCATCTGCATGTACGCAGTCCCACATTGAAGGCAGCTAAAGCAAGTTTTTACTTGAAAAACATATTTAATTTAATTACTGAAGGCAATGCTACCATATGCAGTCACCTAGACTTAAGAGTGGTGCCCTCTGAAAGAAATATTCCTGAAATATCATGTGACCCCTTCATCTCATCACAATGGTTCAGCATAATTTATTACGCAGGATGAGTAGAGTAGTGAGATGCAGGAAGGTTGTGCATTAATGGGCAGTAGATGATATCCCCCGAGGCCCGGCCTGCACTTTGTGGTTGATCCCTTTAAGGAAAACACATGGACTGAACATGGCCATGCATTGAGGACATGCTGATTATGAGAGAAAGTCTTTGAATAGAAAAAGTATCTATAATTAGCGGCACTCGGCGAGCCGTGTTTTAATGAATCTCCATCGAGCACATTACTGGCTCGGGTCTCAGGCCTCGTCTGGAACGACTTAAGTGGGTCACGCAGTGAATGTTATTAATTACACTTTCTATCTAAAGCGAGGCTACTGGATCAGTTATTTAGAATAAATATAATATATAAAGGGGTCAGGAGCTTTATTGTCAAGTGGACACAGGAGATGTAGCAGGGCTGAATGTGTAACCTTTTGTGCACTATTAAATTCATATGCGTTAAAGGGGTTGTCTCATTAAATACAAAAAAGGACTAAAATATGCCATCAGTGTCCAACTGGTTGGGATCCTGACTGCTGATGCTCCCAACTGATCACTAGAACACAGTAATGGGGGCACTACAAAAATTTGTGCCACTTCACCTTCCATCTCTGGAACACAAATGGCCATAGATGTTAAAGGGGTATTTCCATCTTACACATCCATGGCATATCCTCAGAATAGGACATAAATGTCTGACAGATGTGGCTCCCGCCTCAAAGAGTCACACCTTTTTCCAGAAAGGGGGTTTGCAGTACTCCAGACCTGGGGGTATCTACAATGTTTGGTTTGTAATACAATGCAATGTAATGTTAATACTATGTACTGCACACTCAGTTGATCCAGCATGAGCCAGGAAAGGCAAGAGTTAACTGTTCTGCTTCAGACCTCTCTGAAGCTCAGGGTGTGGGCTGTCCAGAAGATTCCAGTTGAGTGGCTGTAGAGAGAGGAAGAAGGAGCAGTGTCCATGTGTTCCTCTCCAATATACTCCAGCTCCAAGCCCTGGACCCTTGGTCACCTCCACAAGCTCTAGGAGATGCAAGAACTAAAGGATAATGATTTGAATAGCTGCAGAGAGAGACAGCAAGGTAACCCACCTTAAGGTGTTCCAGACCCTGCTTCTGCAGAGGAATAACAAGTTAAGACACCCTATGCACACCAGAATAGTGGAAACTACAGCCACAATCGCCAGAGATCCCTATAGCAGATATTTTAGACAGAGTAATCTGGGGGCCAATAATTGGGGACCCCCAATATATTATGATTACATTCCCTTCATGGGCAACAACCATTTAAAGATGATTTAGCTGCAATTCTGTGGAGACCATACTGTGATCTAACCATGAACTGTACTGACTGCATTCAGCTCTGCTACATTTGTATAGCACAAACAGTTTTTCTCATATTATAACAAAGGGGTTTTCCTGAAGTAGAATATTGATGATCTTTCCTCAGAATAGGTCATCAATATCTGATTGCTGGGGTCCAACTTCCAGCACCCCCACCAATCAGCTATTTGAAGAAGTTGTGATTCTTCAGTGGGCCTTTTACTAGGCCAATGACATCACTTTCATCGGTCACATGGCTTATGTGAAGCTTAATCCATTTCAAGTGAATGGGTTGGGCTGCAATACCAAGCACAGCCAAGCACAGCCACTACATAATGTATGGCGCTGTCCTTGGTAAGCTGTGAGGAGGCTGCAGCTCCCACGGGAGCACCACAGTCTCTTCTCTTCAAAAGGCTGACTGGTGGCGGTGCTGGCCGTGGGACCCCTACCGATCAGGTACTGATGACTAGGAGCGAGGTTCTCAAAAATTCGATTTGGCTGCTTTGCTGAATTTCAAAAAGAAATTTGCTTTGTGACGAATTACTTTGTCATGAAACACATTCATTTTGTGAGCAGCGGGTGCCACCCCCGTCATTGAACCCCTCAGATGCCGCGTTAATCGCTGATCGCCGCATCTGAGATGAACATTGAGGGCTGTCAGAGGTTAAACTGTAAAAAAAAATACTCAACTTATCCATCTGATCACGAAAAGTCCGCCTCGGCCATCTTGATTGAAGACCCAGCGCGAAATCTCAAGCAGGGCGTGATAATATCATACATCACTGCACACAAGATTTTGTGTGGGATCTTCAGTTAAGATGACTGTGGTGGACTCTTCGCACCCAAATAGATGAGGTGAGCATGAATTTTTCTTTTTTACCACCATTTTAGGGGAAATGATTCTTTACCACGAAAGCACAAAGAAATTCGACTTTGTGGCAAATCAAATTTTCCCTGAAATTCGTATTGAAGTCCACTTCATGAAGTTCCATTCGCTTAACACTACTGATGAACTATCTTGAGAAAAGGATAGTAGCAACTGCACCCAAACCCTGATGCCTGAGGAGGCCCATAAGAAGACGCCCGTATTATAAATGGCAAACGATAGGGTGAGAGGGATGTTTCAGATTTTGTACTAGGTCCCAGGAGCTCAGAATGACCCCTCGGCTTTAATCCACGGAGCAGAGACCTTATGCAGGTCCTTCCAGTACGAGGATATGATTCAGCATAGCAAATGGATGCTCTGATCCAAAAACCTCTCTCCTCCCACCCACTTAGCCTGCCACAAAGGTCAGAGTATTGAGCGGAGTGGGATGATGTCACCGGCTGATGTGAAGAGGCTGACTCATGCAGGAACAATAGCTTTCCATCTCCGCACTCGGGACACATAAAATGAGAGTAATTGGATATGGAGGTGTTCTCCTCCCGGGATAATCTGCAATAGGAAGATGCTCCCGAGAAGTTTATTGAGATATGATTTAATTTCACCATGCTCCTGCCTGCTTCAAAGCTCTGCCGTTAATAATGCGACTTTCCACCTCAGCAAAATATTATACACAGATGTTTTAGGTGCAGTAATAAAAGGGTTTTCAGAGATTACAGGAAAAAAAGAAAAAATGCTTGGTCTTTTGCCCAGAAGCAGCGCCACCCTTGTGCTCAGTTTGTGCTCGGTATTGCAGTTTAACACCATTAAAGGGAACCTGTCAGCACCAAAACGGATTATAAACTGCCAGCAGTACCTTAAAGTTGTTAACATCAGGCTTCTAATGATGTTCTTGTGTAAGATGTCTGAGGCACATAATCGCTGTAAAACAACTTTATTCCCTTCACAGGTCGTATGCAAACGAGGTTCTTGAAGTCAAGGGGGCAGCGGCTTTCACACTTGAAGTCAAGCATGCCGCGCCCCCTTCCCCCCCTTCGCATTTGATTGATAGCCATTTGTATTCTATTAGGCGCGATTCCATCCTGATATTTCACGCATGCGCCATATGCTCTCATTTCCGGCGCCTGAACATTGATCCCTGCTGTAGCTCCAGTGAGTCAATACGCACGCGCAGACTCAGGATCGGGAGCGCCTGTGCGTTGACTCGCTGAATCAAGCGGCGAGCAATACGCAGACACCGGAAAAAAGACCATACGGTGCATGCGCAAAATCTCAGGCTAGAATTGCTCAGGATAGAAAGGCTATCAATCAAATGCGAAGGGGAGGGAAGGGGGCGCGGCGTGCTTGACTTCAAGTGTGAAAGCCGCTGCCCCCTTGACTTCAAGAACCTCGTTTGCATACGACCTGTGAGGGGAAAAAAGTTGTTTTACAGCGATTATGTGCCTCAGACATCTTACACAAGAACATCATTAGAAGCCTGATGTTAACAACTTTAAGGTACTGCTGGCAGTTTATGATCCATTTTGGTGCTGACAGGTTCCCTTTAAAGGGGTTCTCTCAGTTCAGCAAATGGCATTTTTCAGGGTGGTCATAACCATGGAAACAAGCAGTGTATAATATGATTTGAAATTTATCTAACTGACAAAGGAGGCAATATTGACAATCACAATACATTAGTAAGTGCCTTGTATTAACTTTCTCTACATGATAAATTCCATGTCCTGTTGTGAGACAACGTCTTTAAATACCATTTAAAAAACAAAAACATGTGGGTCATTTATCAAACTGGTGTAAAGTAGAACTGCTTAGTTGCCCATAGCAACCAATCAGAATCCACCTTTCATTTTTGACAGCTCCTTTGGAAAATGAAAAGTGGAATCTGATTGGTTGCTATGGGCAACTAAGGCAGTTCCCTTTACACCACTTTTGATAAATCTCCCCGATAGTTGATAGCAGTCCTTAGCAACTAGCAGACAGCATTGGCAACCATAAGTAATTGTTCTTCGGTGGATTTGGGGTGTTCATGGGGTGAGGCTTAATGCACTGAATTTACCAACTGCAGTGCTGGTATGAAAACACCCGCTTTTTTGTAATCCTAGACAACCTATTTACATAGAATCTGCTTGCTATGTTATGGTTAACTATATATGTGGGTATCACCAACAAACAACTCAGCTCTGCTACATCTAATAAACCTTTTTTTGTTTAGATGGGTTAGAAACACTGCTTCATCTGCCTACATTTTAGAGTAGGGTCACACTGAGTTTTTTGGAAGAGGATTTGAGCCAGAACTGTCTGCAGGTTTTTTCAGCCAAAGCCAGAACTGGAAGAAGAAGTATAAGGGCTCATGCACACGTCCATCGCTGGGCTGTTCCGTGCATTGAGGACCACAATTTGCGGTCCCCAATGTATGGGAAACATCTGTGCGGCTGCTGCAGATGGATCCAGACCCATTCAATGTGAATAGAAGTAGAACATTCAAAAATAAGAAGTCATATCTGTCCTTATTATCAGGAGAGGACTGGCCTTAGACGCCACAGGGAAACGTCCCTTCCTGACTCTTGAGTTCATCTGTATTGCCATCCCAAGGCCACTGGAGTAGGAGGACAGGACGTGGCAGCTGGAGTGGACTGCCACAGAGGGACAGTTTTTGGGGAGGTACTTTGTGCCGCTGGGGCAGTATGGACTGTGGTCTTTGGCTCTGCTGGGGTGGTATAATGTACATGGTATTGCTGGCCCTGCCTACTTCTGTTGACCCTGCTTTTTGTCAGTTTGGGCCACTACAAAATAGGGCCACTTTTAGTTTTTTCCAGGGCCACTTTATGTCCTCAGTCTGCCCCTGCTTATTACTGTCTCTCCTTTTATGATCCACTCCGGATTTTGGCTTCCAAAACTGCATGCAGAAACCTGACGGTGTGGCCGTACCAAGGGGCATAGCTAAAGGCTCATGGGCCCTGGTGCAAGGGTTAAACTTGGGCCCCCCTCGTGCTGCCTGAGACAAAAATTAATATAGCACCCCTATCCCCCCATGCCAAATTCTCAACCTAACCCCTTCCCTCCAGCCAGAGGTGTAACTTGATCAGCATTCACTTTCTATAATACCGGTGTCTTCTTATGTGGCACAAGGGTCTTTGGGCCTCCTCAGGCTCCTGGGCGCAGTAAAAATCGCTACCTCGGCACCCCCTATAGCTACTCCCTTAGCCTTACCCTAAGGGGCCATTCACACGACCGTTCATGCAATGCCGTCCCATTCATTTCTATGGGCGGCGTTACATCACGGAGAGCCGCGGTTCCGCCAAAAGAAAAATAGAACATGTCCTATTCTTGTCCGCAATTGCAAACAAGAATAGGCATTTTGCATGGGGTGCCGGCCATGTGTATTCCGCAAATTGCGGAACACACACTGGTCGACATCTGTGTTTTTGCGGATCCACATTTTTGCAGATAAGCAATAACACGGCCATCTGAACGGCCCCTAAGTGACTCCTTTATATGTCAGATTTTTTTCGAATCCACTTCTGTCTTTGGCTGACGAACCTGCAGGAAAATCTCCCTCAAAATTGTCCTTATGGAGAGAGTCTAGATCATGATTAGTGTAACAAATCCATGACATAGTAAATGCTCAAAAACAATTATTACAACCGCTATGTACAGCCGCTGTTAGCACATTTCTTTTCTTAAACAAATAAATACATTGCCCCCTTTGTGCAGTAATCATAGCATCTAGGCAGGTATCAGCCAGTAGTGGTCAGCAGTGGTGACCTCAGAGATGGATAATAATACAAACACACAATTAGAAGCATCATATCATACAAACATCAACCATCTCTAACAGACTTTGATAAGCCGTGTCTTTTCTATCCATGTAATTGACAATTTATTGGTTTCACACTTAAATCTTACAGTCTTTTTCCAAGCAATTGTACAGGAGAAGCGGTTATCTCTTAAAGGCTATGTACATACACCTTTGGGGGCAATTTCTTTTTAATTATTGCATTGTAATCATTTTGAGCTAAACATAATCTTTTCAACTGGTCTTTATTAAAAATATGGAGTCCTTTTCTCTGTACAGTTCTGAGATGCTCTAGTAGCAGCCTGTGGATTTTCTGTCTTTTCCATCAGTTGGCGAGCTGACAGGCTCCTTATCTCTGTTCTCTGCCCTCCTAAACACTCATTATAGCTCAGTTCTTATCTTACTTGATAAGAATTTGGCTTAAATAAGTGTTGAGGACCTCTAAGGTTTATTTGACGAATGGCATCAAGTGAAAGAGAAAGTACCAGTCACACAGTTAGAAAAACAGTTACCCCTTTGCGACAGAACAGCTCAATATTTTTAAGAATGTCCAATTGAAAATATGATTTTTAGCCAGAAATGATTAAAATGCAATCATAAACACAAAATTGACCTACGAATGTGTACATAACCTTTAACAGGGTACAGTTTTGATAACTTTAAGGTCTACAGAGAAAACATATCCACCAGAATTCACCAAATCTTATAGCAAATCTCAGAATGGGCCCCAAGGATAATGTTCATCATAATTTTATTACTTTTTTAAAAAAACACATACAATTGATGCAAAGCTGTTGATGAATATTCCCCTGAGAGCTGAAAGAAAATGTTTTGACTGCCTAAACCTCCCACTAGGTGGAGCTCAAATATGGATTTATAAGGCTAGTATTCTGCTCACTAGCAAATGTAAAAGTCTATACTTAGTGAGCTCCCCCTAGTGGTGGCTGTATGAAAATGCTATGACTGAGGTGAAGTAGGCAAAGCAGTTCAGTTTCCTATCACCACCTATCACCATAGGCCTTATAGCATGGATCTATCTATCTATCTATCTATCTATCTATCTATCTATCTCATATCTATCTATCTATCTATCTATCTATCTATCTATCTATCTATCTATCTATCTATCATCTATCTATCTATCCATTTATCTCATATCTATCTATCTATCTATCATCTATCTATCTATCTATCATCTCATATCTATCTGTTTATCTATCTATCTATCTATTCTATCTATCTATCATCATAGTTTAAAATCCTATTGAAAAGGGAAACAAATATAATAATAACAATAATAATAATAGTAATAATAACAATCTATTTGTATGGTACCTGATAGTCCTGATATGTCGGCCTTTGGCAGATGACGCGCCTTCAGCACCACCACTGTTAAGGTGTTGGTAGTTGACTGGTAACACAGAGAGATCAGCAATTCCCCGCGTCCTGCTGACTTCTACAAATCAATACAAGACATCCATTTATACAGGCTGAGACACAAATTAATGAGCAAACGCTTCACAAATGAACAACATAATGACACAGTAACAAACATGCAGGTTCTCCACTGACACCTCCAGCTCCAAGTCACTCATCTTCAGATTGAAATAATGATGTACAAAATAAATAACGCTGTCCAGAGTCGTACCTTCTTCAGGCTTCCTACTGAATTCCTAGAGTGTATTTGGTTTATTCTTTATAGAAGAGATTATAGTCTATTCCTATGGAGCCCAATTCTCCTAGGAGGGAGCAGAACCTACTGCATTAAGCTTATTTGTTTGCCCTATGCAGGTACCTATGTCTCCTGCAAAGATCTGGTAAGGAATAACTGTAAGCAATTGAGAGTGACCAACTACCTCCATGCAGGTTTCTGGAAATCATTGAGGTTGGGGAGCCTCATTCATTCCCAGTCTGGAAATCACTCAGGGTGGACAGTCACTTTGCTGCAGTTTTTTGGAAGTAATTGAGGGTTGGCAGCTACTTCCTTGAAGGCTTTTGACAATTATTGAGGGTGGATAGACATGTCCCTGCAGGTATCTTGAAATGATTGAGAGTGGCCATCTACTTCCCTGCAAGTTTATGGACATCACTGAGGGTGGTCCACCAACTTTCTGCTGGCTTCTTGAAGTCTGTGAGGGTGGGCAGCCACATCCCTTCAGGTTTCTTAATGTCATTGAGGGTGGGCGGCCATTTCCCTGGAGGTGTCTGGAAATCACTGAGGGTGTACATTCATTTCCATGCAGGTTTTATGAAGTCAATGATGGTGGGCAATCACTTCCCTGCAGGTATCTGGAAAGCATTAAGGGTGGGAAGCTACGTCCCTGCAGGTTTCTGGAAAACATTGAGGGTGGGCAGCCAATTCCCTGCAGGTATCTTGAAATGATTAAGAGTGGACAGCCACTTCCCTGCAGGTTTCTAGTAATGATTTAGGGTGGGCAGCCACTTCCCTGCGGGTTTCTAGAAATGATTTAGGGTGGCCAGCCACTTCCCTGCAGGCTTCTTGAAATCATTGAGGGTGAGCAGTCACTTCTCTGTGGGCTTCTTGAAATGAGGTGGGCAGCTGCTTTACCGCAGGTTTTTGGAAATAATTAAGGATGTAGGTTTCTAGAAATGATTGGGGGTGGGCAGCCACTTCCCAGCAGGTTTCTGGAAAACATTAGGGTGAGCAGCTACCTCCCTGAAGGTTTTTTTAATGTATATTGGAAAGTGCTAACTACCAAGGAGAGAGCAATATACTTATCATACTGAATATTACTCACTCCTGGGGAAACAGATTTCTCTAGAGACAAAGTACCATCACGTAAGTCAATGTTGACTAATACATCGAGTTAATAGATGGGACAAGCAAACTGCTGTGTAAACCTCAAAGTATCCTCATTAATGAGAGTGGCCATGTTGTCCTCTTTAAAGACAATGACAATCAATATCTACTCATTTTTATTGTTTTCTCAAACTCCATACATGGTCCACCAGTAGGTTCAGTAGTGGCCATCATGAGGTGTTCTTTCTTTTTTTTACATTACGGCATGGGCCTCAAACAATGTAATTAGAATCAACGAAAATCCAGTTATGGTCGTCTGAAGACCAAAATGTCAAGACGACAGATCAATAAACAAACTGGGCAACAATAATGAACGCAATAATTTAGAATATTACCCTGATGTTCCTCTTATTGATCTCCCTGTTCATCAACACTCTTCCATCAGACAGCTCAATCCCAGAAAGAGGAAAGTAGACCTCTCCGATGACGTCATCTCTTGAGAATCTGTCAAAGCTTAAGATGATGAAGTGGAGGACAAGATCTTGAACCTGGCTGTAAGGGATTCCATAAAAGGTGAAGGTCTCATCAAAGGCTGGGTCAAGAGTCTTCCGTAGGACTCTTGTCTTCACCTTGTGTTTTTTCTCTGGAAGGATGGTCATTTTAATGTAAGGATCAGAAGTCATTGACTGTTCGTCCATAGCTGGAAGAGATCGGGCTTCCTTGATGTTCACCACAAAAGCCTTCTTCTCAAAGTTGTACTCTAAGGAGAAGAAGAGCGTTCCCAGCTTATCTTGTTTCTCGGCAGACGACAGAGACGAGGTGGAGGTGATGCTCTCAGGAGAGATTGAATTCTTCTCTTTTTCTGGTAATTGAGGCTGTGAAAAATCCTCTAGATCTGGGGAGCTCCTCACTTTGTTTGCTTTCGGAAAATTGCCATTCAAGTCTCTTTTCTCCAGGTCAAGATGAAGGGACGTCTTTGATATGTGCGACTTGGGCGATAATTCCGTTTTTTCGTCTGCCCCAAATTTCTTTTTGCTGTTTAGATTTTCGGGGTATATGTCGACACCTTTCAACACGTGGACAAACTTATAAGGAGGAGTTTTGTTGGATTTGGTGGATTTGCGTTGGCAACAGATCCAGGAAAAAAGGGAAACCGTGAACACGAGACCGAACGCACCTATGAGTCCAACCATCGTGGGGATTTCGGCTGTGAAAATAAACATACAAAAAGCAAAAATTAACATAGAAAGGCCAAAAAGAAAGCAAACTAGTGTTCATTCATATTCCCTATAGAAGGATACATATACTTAATTTCTATAGAAGTAAAAAAGATAATATGCGCCATCTGCTGGTAACTTGTGGTACTACAACAAGTAATATTTCGCCGCACAGCATGTATAGGCGGTTGTAGCAGAGCTGAATTTATTATGGGACTTTTTTTGAGGAAGAGACACTGCTTTGCTATGGGAACCATGCGATATGTTGTGTTAAAAGACAAACACAGCTCTACTGCATCAGTAAAATGTAAGTTAGTCATAACATGAAGGTAAATAAAACATTCAAGCATTATAGTCAACATCAAAACAAGTCATTGTTAGCAATAAAATATCAAAACCTAACACAATATGTGTCACCTTCTTTGTGATCCAGAGGCGTCAATTATCACATCCTGCTCATGTAGAAGATTACGGGTTTTATAAGCACGGAACAAAGCCTACAAATCAGGTCATGTCTGCAGTCATACAAGTAGGTACAGTATGGATGTAGCAGTGGTAAATTTGACAATGTAGCAGGGCGGTGTTTGTCACTTGATGTATACTTTTTACAGGTCAACGATTCTCAAAGTACCCAAAATGAATAGGAAATGGAAAATTCAGCTTTACTGCGACTGATTGAAAAATATCCGAATAGATGTAGCAGAGCTGAGTATGACAATGTAATAAAGTTATGGTTATTTATTATGATGTAGTAAGTAATGTGATGTTTTATGAGTTCAAAAAATAGTCATATGACACAGGCTGAACCTCCTGAATATGTGTCATTTTATCTATCTACAGTATCTATCTATCTATGTATCTCAATCTATTTATCTATCTATTTATCTATTTACTATCTATTATCTATCTACAGTATCTATCTATGTATCTCAATCTATCTATCTATTTATCTATTTACTATCTATTATCTATCTACAGTATCTATCTATCTATCTATCTATCTATTATCTATCTACTATCTATCTATCTACAGTATCTATCTATTATCTATCTATCCATTTGCTATTTATTTATCTATTTACTATCTATTTATATACATATATCTATCTATCTAGTCTATTTCTATCTATCTATTATCTATCTATCAATCTGTCTGTCCTTCTATCTATGCATTTGCTATTTATTTATCTATTTACTATCTATGTATATATTATCTATCTATCTACATCTATCTATCTACATCTATATCTATCTATCCATCTATCTTTTCTATCTCCTATCTATCTATCTATCTATCTATCTATCTATGATCTATCATCTATCTATCTATCTATCTATCTATCTATTATCTATCTATCACTCTATCCCTTATTATCTATGTCTGTCTATCTATCCCCCGCTCTTCTTCCTGCGAGCTGTAGGAGTCAGCCTGGCGCCCGCTGCCCACTCCTTGGACAGAGCACAGCTCAGTAATCCTTATCGCGTGCAGAGGAGAACAGAACTGGCACAGTGTGCTGGAGGGAGGGGGGCTGTGCCTTATTCTGGGGCTCCGCTCTCCATAGTCCATGAAGGATGACTGTTGCATGGTTACATGGCGTGATATCCATGGTCCTGGAGCTGATAACATTTTATAATATAATATCTGGAGACAGTCTTGTGCGGTATGGTGCCCAGTGACTGCTGAGCCTCCACACACAGGGTCACAGGGCAGCCATGGTGCAGCTACACCAGCATCACACAGCAGGAGCCTAGCGCTCAGCTCTGCAACATGTCAAGGAGGAGGGGGGCAATGTACAAGACACCGCATGTGCCGCCTCAAGCTTTAACCCTTTCGTTTATGTAACCAAAGTCTGCCTAATAAAAACCTATATGCTGGATCAAACCCTATGGCTTCGGGGATTCTGCATAATCTCTCTCATTAATGTCACAGTCCTAATAAAGGGTTAATCATCGCTGCCAACAAGACGATCACCATCGGACAAACTTTTCTTTCCCATGGCGGCGGTTATTATGGAAACAAGTCTATATAGGCAGGTGGCTTATTGTGCCTCTGCAGGTGGAGTAGTATTTAGTGCCATCTTTCGAACGTGTCACACAGTTAACCTATTCATGTCACTGGAGGGACACATCGTTACAACTACAGTCATCTGCAAAAGTAAATGCTGCACCAAAGGCAACTCCAATGTGTGGGCTCTCCTTCACCAGAAGAGAAGCCACCCACACTTCTTAACCAGGAGGGACAATACCCTGCTTTGTTCATCGTGGAAGTGGGCGACGTTCTTTAGCGTGGCGACAATAAATAATGTATAGTAGAGTAAGCGACTGCTTGATTTATTACTAGTGGAGCAGCCTTTAGTGATACATCTCTGACAGAGAGCCACAGTTGCTATAATATGTCATCACTAAAGTCAAGAGAAACAAGAAAACCATTCTAATAGCTACTGTAGTACTGAAGTATAAGCTGCACCAAAGACGTCTTCATCTGTATATAGATATACAGTGGACTGTAAGTCATCTTTGGAAGAAAAGTATGCAATTCTGCATAAAATATAGTGTAGAGTGTATAAAGTGCCAACATACGGGTGATATATAGAGAGTCATTATAGGTAGAGCAGCATTTAGTGCACATGCTTCTTTCAACAATGTCAATGGAAAATTCCATGAGCATCTGTAAAGTAAATGCTGCACCAAAGACGTCTTCATCTGTATATAGATATATAGGGGACTGTAAGTCATCTTTGGAAGAAAAGTATGCAATTCTGCATAGAATATAGTGTAGAGTGTATAAAGTGCCAACATACGGGTGATATATAGAGAGTCATTACAGGTAGAGCAGCTTTTAGTGCACATGCTTCTTTCAACAATGTCAATGGAAAATTCCATGAGCATCTGTAAAGTAAATGCTGCACCAAAGACGTCTTCATCTGTATATAGATATATAGGGGACTGTAAGTCATCTTTGGAAGAAAAGTATACAATTCTGCATAGAATATAGTGTAGAGTGTATAAAGTGCCAACGTAAGGGTGATATATAGAGAGTCATTATAGGTAGAGCAGCATTTAGTGCACATGCTTCTTTCAACAATGTCAATGGAAAATTCCATCAGCATCTCTAAAGTGAATGTTCCACCTGCGCTTTCATCACATATTGCTTATGTTGATAAGGGTGAAGTTGTTACCTCTTGAGCCCCCTCAAGAAACTTGACCACTTTTATCATCAGCCTTTCCTCTCATGCTCCGTGGTCACACCCTACCCTTCCTTGCCCCACCTATATCTCCAAGCTAGTGACATCCGTCACCCCACACAATACATAACAGCTCCATGCATGCAGAGAAGAGCCCTCCGCTGCCAGGAAGAAACTTTCGGCAGTTGTCATGGCGTCTACAGACTTACAGTACGTTAAACACAGCTATTTTTAGTTGTCGATAACACATGACGTCGTCGAGGCACGATGCATTAACACTTGGCGTTTCCGTGCCATGAATCACGGCTGAATATGAGACAGGGTGAGACTTGTCCGAATGCAGTGGAGTCAAAGGAGACGACGGACTTCCCTTACCGACGGATGGGATGAAAGCCACAAAAATAGCTTAAAATACCATTTACTGCAAACCCAAAACTTAGAGGAGCAAAAACTACCTATAATCGAAGCACATTCTGGAAACTTGCATGCCTAGGTTGAGAATGCCAGTCATCCGGTAGCCCCACACCCTTGCTTAAGAGATGGCATACATAGCAATTAAAGCCTACCATCAAGACCAGTCCGTAATAAGACTTCACCATAAATAAAGCAAGGGTGTACGGAGGAAAAATCCACAACCATTGCATCCGGCAAATCCGTACCTTACTTATGATGAGGCTGATACTTACATGATAGTTTTTAATTAGGTGACTCTCCCCTTCCCCCAACTTTCTAGAAAGAGAACTTGCTTACCATAAGCCTCCCCACTGCTGGAAATGACTGGAGCCATATTGCCGGCTCCGCTGTCCAAGGTGCTGAAATCTCTTCTGTGGGCTTTTCTGCTCTGCTCCTCTTGCAATCAGCAGCCTGAGAAAATGGCAGAGAGAGAGAGAATGTGTCTGTATCCAGAGGATGTGAGGAGGGGCGGACTGGCTTTCCTGGGCTGACTGCAGCTCACCTCCTGCTCCGCTCCAGCTGCAGACGAGGCTGCTGGCCAAATTGACGCAATGCTGACGCTACAAGGCTGGAATCAGCGCCTTCCTCCCCCCCTCCCTCTGGGGACCTAGAGGAGGCTGTTATCAATTATTTCAACTGCCTGAGATTAGCTTCCACTTCCTTGGATACAGGCGGCCAGGGAGAGGAACGGTTAAAAAGCATGCTCGTCTGGTTCAGACATAAAGAGGGACTGGCAAGTGCATTACATGGGAAGACTTGAAATAGTGTATACTTATAACACACATAGTATATATGTATAAAACACCCAAATATGTTACATGGGAAGATTAGAAATAGTATATACTTATAACACACATAGTATATATGTATAAAACACCCACATATATTACATGGGAAGATTAGAAATAGTGTATACTTATAACACACATAGTATATATGTATAGAACACCCACATATATTACATGGGAAGACTAGAAATAGTATATACTTATAACACACATAGTGTATATGTATAAAACACCCACATATATTACATGGGAAGACTAGAAATAGTGTATACCTATAACACACATAGTGTATACATATAAAACACCCACATACATTACGTACATGGAAAGACTAGAAATAGTGTATACTTATAACACACATAGTATATATGTATAAAACATCCAAATATGTTACATGGGAAAAATGGAAATAATGTATACAACACATAGTATATATGTATAAAACACCCACATACATAACATGGGAAGACTAGAAATAGTGTATACATATAACACACATAGTATACACATATAAAACACCCACATATATTACATGGGAAGACTGGAAATAATGTATACTGATACAACATACAGTATATACGTATAAAACATCCACATACATAATACAACTCATATGATATACGTACAAAACATCCAAATATGCTACATGGAAAGACTAGGAATAATGTATACTTATAGAACACATATGATATATGTATAAAACATCCAAATATGTTACATGGGAACACTGGAACTAATGTATACTGATAAAACACATAGTGTATACATATAAAACATCCAAGTATATTACACGGGAAGACTAGAAATAGTGTATACTTATAAAACATATAGTGTATACTCCTAAAACAACCAAATATGTTACATGGCAAGACAAGAAATAATGTATACTTCTAAAACACATAGTATATATGTATAAAACACCCAAGTACATTACATGGGAAGACTGGAAATAATATATACTTATAAAATACATAATATATACAATGTAACAATCCAGCAAATGTGTGGACAACTAAAACTATACAATATCTATCACAAATCTATCTATCTATCTATAATAAATGAAGCTTAGATCACTTACAGTGAGTTGTCTGGCCACTGCATGTACAAGTGCTAGAGGTAGAATGTGGGCACTAGAGTTGTGCGAATCGAATCCAACAAAGTTGGATAAATTCAATTCACCGCAAAGCCAAATTTCCTTGTAGTAGTGAATTAATTTATCCTGAAATATTGTAAAAACAAACAAACAAAAAATCATACTTACCTCCTCCATTTGCTCGCGATGGGCAGGCCGCTGTTATGACGTGTTGACATCATCTCAGGCAGCGTGAGATTTCGCGCCAGATCTTAAAGCAAGATGGCAGTGGCCAATTTAAACTATGCCAGCTCCTTTCCTGGTGTAGTTTAAAACCATTTTCAATGCCATAAATGGGCGTAAAAAATGGTAAACGAGACTGGCTGGCTGCACCGCCCTCTTCCCTGCCCATACCACACACTCTTTTTCCGCCACCTCGGAAAAGGCACTGATTTGGCTGTGAAACCCTTTTGCGACAAACTCTGCACCTAAAATACGCTAAAAAGTGGTGTATTTTTCATACTAAATGACCCCCAATCTTCTTATCATGCTGATATCTAGGACTACTTCCCTGTTTGTAAGCAATGGACCTGGTTCATAAGTGGTGGGATGATGGATCACATCACAAGCCCTTACACGGAGATCCCAAACGCAAGACCCTAGAATAAGGATCCATTCACATGACCGTATTTCTTGGTCCAAATGCATTCCACAATTTTACAGAACGGGTACAGACCCATTAATTTCAATAGGGTCGCAAAAGATGTGGACAGCACACCGTCTAGTTCCGTTCTCCAGAACCGCAAAAATTATAGAGTATGTCCTTTTCTTGTCCACAATCTGCATTTCTATCATAGAGCCGGTCATGTGCGTTCCACAAAATGCGGCACACACACACACGGCCAATCCACAATTTGAGGACCGTAAAACACTTACTAGACGTGTGAATGCGCCCTAAAGCTTATGACAGGAGGATACAAGGTATAATAGGAAACATAATATCCAACTACTTCTAAGCTTCTATGCTGTTTCTTTTGCTTTAGTCCTGAGAATTGGCCGTTGTCTACAGAAGAATTCGAAGTAATCTTAGTATACAGATTTTTCTTCCAGTTATCTGACCTGATTCATGGAGCAGATTGGGTTGTTTGAAACACCAGAGGGTGGAGTGAAGGAAAGTAGGACACCATTGTCATGCTACATAGTGGAATAACAAAGAACTTGGTCTATCAATATCTCGCGGCAGCAGGAACAGGCCGGCACAGATATACAGATACATAGAAATACAGAGGAATAGATTTGGGTAACAGATCGTTATGAGCTGTAGTTCAACGAGGTAGGCACGTACGGTATGATTGAATGTCTTCCTTTGTTAGAGACTTTTATCTATCTGTGTGGATTGAATCTATAAATGTAATGAAAATTATAGAATATTAACTTGAGCAAGGTGGGCCCCCAGTTCTCCACCAGCTTCACAAGTGGCACATAATACAATAGACTGACTGCACTACATATAAAGAGGCAGCATACAGCACCTCAACCGGCCTATGTGCATCTAATATATAAAGCTGAGTGTATGTATGTGTGTGCGTGTATGTATGTCCTGAGATATTCCCAAAAAATGCATTAGCCAATAGAAGTCTGGTCACATGACCCTTATCAGCCAATAGAAGCTCAAAGGCAGTTAGTCTCCACACACACCAGGCTTCCATAACAACCCAGCCAGTTCACTGCTGTAGGTTTGCTTTAAAGGGGCAGAGCGCTGTGGATGACACTGTTAAAGGGGTATTCCGGTTACCATAACTACAACTTATGTTTTAGACTAACTCATCATCAATCATTACCTCATATAATGTAAATTTCACATATTTTCCGTTCAGTAGTAATAAAAGATGTTTTCTTCCACTGCTACCCACTGTGTTTCCTCCTAAATTACTATGGCATCGACCTGTAATTCAGGTCACCCTCAAAAGAAGGACTGAAAAGCCCCACCCCCAGGTCCCACTAAGTCACGCCCCGACTCAGTCAGGCCATGCCCCTTTCACTCCGCATCTGAACCGGATTGAAAACATGCAGGTAAAAATCAACTTCTGTCAGCTGCAGGGGAGGGAGGAGGGTGACTTTCTCCCTGGAGCTCATGCTCAGACAGCACAGTGCTGCTGTCTGAGAGTGAGCTGTTCAAAAGGACATCCCTGTGTCCATCCAGGCCCTGCGCATGACAGAGGACAGGGAGTCTAAAAGCCAGACTGTCCAGCTCCCCCCAATGTGAAGCCATGCCACCATTCCCCATGAAGCCACACCCCTAAAAATGAAGCCACGCCCCCTGGTTCCATGTAGACACAGAGGAAAAGCTGTCTGAGCGTGAGCTACTGAAAGGGTGGACCATCCCTCTGTCTGTCCAGGCACTGCACTGGACGGTGGACAGGGAATCTGAAAGCCAGACTGTCCAGCCTAAAACTGGACCTCTGGCCATCCTAGGGTCAGGCTGATGTTAGGGTGGCCTGCATGGATTTCCACCCTTTCAGTAGCTCACACTCAGACAGCTTTTTCTCTGTGTCTTCACGTAGCCAGGGGGGGCGTGGCCTCATGTTTAGTGTTGTGGCTTCATGGGGAACGGGGGCACTGCTTCACGTTTGGGGGAATGATCGGTGAGGTCCGGCTTTCTGGGGTGAAGTCAGTGGCCACCCTAGCTGCTGTGGAGGTCACAGATAAAGGGGAGGGCTCTGTGGATGTTTCTGTTAAGGGGCGGGCACTGTAGAGGTAACTCTCGATATCTTTTAACGACACACACACAAACATTAAATGAAATAGATGAAATATACCCGGGTGAAGCCGGGTCCTTCTGCTAGTATAAAAATGAGGAGATAATTTAGCAAACCACCCACTTTATCATTATAGATGCATCTGAGATGACTTCCAGGCACAGAGGAAGGCCAGTCAGTATCCTCTTTCCCCAGGGACTGGCCTTCTCCAAGTCTCTGTAGACACCCCCTTGATCAATCATCTTGTAGTGAACTGCTGCTGTCTGCCACTGTGTGAGCAGATAGTATTTGAATGTAGATTTACAGTGGACCCCCAGAATGAATTTTGATGGTGGACCCTAGACACCCCAATGTGACACTGAGCAGATGAAGGTATTCTCCACTGCAATGGACAGCTCCTTCTCTGGTAGACTCAACATGACATCCATAACATAGTTACCCAGTTGAATGAATGCCATATAGTACATGTCAGTGGGTCAATGAGTGGCTACATGTAGCTTCCTCAGCAATAACACCAGATTATTGAGGGCTAGAGATGCATTGTGATCAGTTGACCATTGTGGTATTCAAATCTATGAACATCATCTATTAGGGAATACTAAGATCGCTGTCCGGACCACAGCCAGTGAACTCCAAAACTGCTACTTGCCTACCAAAACCACTGGAGGTAGTAGAAAGCTAAGGCTACCTTTAGATTCTTTACCAGACCCAGTCATGAGGCCAGATGGATGTTGCCGCCAGATTTGCAGAGTTGACAACATTAAAACTGATATGGACAAACTAGTTGCATACCTTCCAGAATGACCAGGGAGGTACAAAGGAAAGTCAGCAAGCAGGGTCAAAACCAGGAGAGACAGAAGTCAATGTAGTACATGAGAGGTTAATCCAGAGGTTGGCCAAGGTCAGTTACCAGGAGAGTAGATATAAGCAGGAACAGCAGCCACAGGGTAAATCCAGAGACAAGCCAGAAGTCAGTTCACCAGAAAAGTCAATAGGACGCAGGCGTGTTCTTCCTCTCAACTCACTGTTTTCATAGGAACAGGATAGGATACCAATTCATTCCTACCAGGAGAGGGAGAACAGGGTGGTTACCCCTGTTACTGGTTAACCCTTATCATCCTTATCCCTACTGGTAACAATGGCCATAGCATACAAAATAATGCATAATATAAAATATAATATATTATATCACTAAACTATATACAATGGTAGTACATCCAGGTCTGGGGTACTACTCATATATCCCACAAATGAAAGAACACAATAAAATATCTATAATAATGCACACATAATTTTAACTATATCAATGCAAAAAAATGTTATCTTCAAGTGTAATTTTCACACTTTTTTGTTTCTTTATTCACCCGTCTGCAGCTCTGGTCTCTTCACTTTCTGTGGGCGGGCAGCAGCTCATCACATGTAACTGTCAAGCACCTGCATGTCCCAGGAGTGCATTGCAGTCAGTTCTTTTTAACCCCTCTCTTCCCTGCATAGAAAATGATCTCTCACACAGCCCCAGCGATTCTACTCCATCATAAATGGCACTAGAGAATGTAATGCTCCAATAGTTTCCTTCTCCCCTGTCTAGGGAGATATACAGTAATTGTGGATTTAGGAGTAGGAGAAATGAATTAAAGGTGTTTGGGGAGCTTTACCTGCATCTCTACAAGATCACTATGCCAGAATGCTAGTCCACCACTGAATGCATTAGAAGGTGGGCCACAAATATAAACAGCAGGGGGCACTATCATAGTGGAAAATGTAATGTACCTAAAAAGTAACCAATATTTTCATTGTGTGTAGATTGCAAAACCATTTAATTACTAATGCCCTATTCACTGCATAGTATTGAATTTCATGGGAGAACCTCTTTAATGTAAATGAGCACCATGTAATTTCCTTTTCCTACCGGTAACTAAGTACTTACATCTAGGCTTTTTTACATATTATAGTTGATTACTGGGGATCCTGCATTACTCCAGACCTGGGAGTATGTATATAGTTTTATATAGTTATGAATTGTTATATATTTTAATGTATTGGTGGTATATTCAAGCAAGAGGAGGGATGGTTGGCAGTGGTTGTCAGGAACAGGACTGACCAACCTGTTTCTCCCCTTTTGGTAGAAGTGAGCCGGTCCTGCTTCCTAACAGGAGTAAAAGTTCAAGTTCAAATAGACTAGGGAGAGGAAGCACATGTCAGAGCTCCTACTCCTAGGAACCATATCTTATTCTCCTGTGAGACCAACACTCCAGAGGATCCACACTGCTTCCACAAAGGATCAGTGTACAAAGATGGAGTGATCAGTAAAACTACAGCTTAACAGACACTGCTGCATGTGAGGGACTATGGCACACCCATCACCTAAACCTCCAGACTAACATCAAGCCTGTATTACAGTGGACACCTATAGCCACAAGAGCCTGCTTGTTTCAATCAATTGCCATCCAACCTGCTACAATAACTCCTCATCTGGTGCCAGAGAAGCTGCTCTTTGTATTTATTGCTGCTGGAGTAAAGAGAGGCTTTTATACACTTACTTCTGGCCTGATTCTTCAAACCAGCTTTCCACTGCACTGATCCCCAGGGAGCAACAGCTTGATGGAGCACACCGTGACACAACATCTCATCAGGGCCACTACCACTCCCATTATCTGCATCAGCTCCATGCAATCCAAGCAGGGGGATATGCTGTGATCATCTTAACTTTGGGGACCAAACAAACAGGGATTATCTAAAGGGACACCTCGATAGGAATTTGCTAGATTAAAGCAAGACCAACCATCCAAGAGAAAATGTGCAGTGCCATGACAGCTACAGTACATCAACCTGGACCCCATCATAATGCTTTATGGATACGATGTCATGGAGTGCGGCTTTGATTCACAATGCACAGGCTGCACCATCCATTTCACTGCTGATTCAATCAGGATATAATTCAGTTAAGGCAACTGTATCTCCCTGTCTACATGATGTCAGTGGTTCTCCAGTTACTGTAAGCCAGGGGAATAAAATCATTAGCTTTCGCTTGAACTTCATGTTTTTAAATGGCTGACGGAGAACTACGGCTACGTCTCGCATGCTGACTCACTGTCTGAAGTCATCTTAATAAACAGGTTTTATGAGGAAATTAGTGATTCAGGACCAATACACAGAATGTACTTTGCTTAATGGCATGACTCGGCTGTCCGTATTCATTATTTATGGCAGAGAGAAGTCACATTGTAAGAATCTGGATAGACGTGTGTGGGGAGAGGGGGTCTTACAGACTCCTCACCCCTAGGAGCAAATATATCAGACTTTCTGGATATAATAATGCCCCTATCCCCCATGGCTGGATGTAAGTGGACAGACCCTGATGAATCTGTTGACCACCAGGATTTCATCTCTGTGCAGTGGCCCCTTTAAATCGTAACATGCATGTCTTGTTCTGTTTCACCTTGTGTACCGAGATAGGTTTGAATATGTCCCATGGTCTCGGTGCCTCCCATCCCTGGTAGATTGCCCATGTGACTGTGCAAGATGGTGGAGACTGGGTGTCAGTGGTTTTGCCCTGCAGAGGAACAGCAAAGCAAGAACATAAACTAAAGACCGAAAGTGAAATGCAGAACAAAACTCTGCTCCAACTGGAGGCTAAAAGGCTTGGTGGCTTTACAATACAGATGGCTTGTCATTACACAGCTAGGCATCTATTGACTGCCCATTTCACAGTTTACCTCACTGTGCCTCTTTCTTCCATCCACTTATGCCACTCAATTACCATGGCACGCTCCACAGTCACAGCAACCAATCACGAGTCTAAATCAGATGTCTTGGGACACTCTCC
This sequence comes from Rhinella marina, assembly GCA_900303285.1. NCBI lineage: Eukaryota > Metazoa > Chordata > Amphibia > Anura > Bufonidae > Rhinella > Rhinella marina. The sequence continues at coordinate 44,160 of ONZH01009467.1, forward strand.
AACCTGGCTTCACCACTATACACAGGAATAGTTGCTTTAATTGCAGCTTGTCCTCAAGCTTTAGGCTCCGAATTGATGCTCTGGAACCTGTTCTGATGTGGAACTACGTAGCTTCAGTACCAAAGACATATGTCGAGTCACTCCCGGCAGGGGAGAGAACTCTGGTTATAATAGCTTAGACCCTACAGGAGAAAAGTCCTTCCTATAAGATCTTACAATCTACAGGAGAGAGGTACTTTCCTAAAAGAGCTTATACTCTACAGGATAGAGGATCCTGCCCATAATAGCTTATACTTTACAGGAGAGAAGTCCCTGCCCAAGAAAACTTACACTCTACAGGAGAGATGTCTTTGGCCATAAGAGCTTACAATCCACAGGAGAGATGTCCTTGCCCATAAGAGCATACACTCTACAGGAGAGAGGTCTCTGCCCAAAAGAACTTACAGTCTTCAAGAAAGAGGCCCCTGCTCATAAGAGCTAACACTCTATAGGAGAGAAGTCCCTTCCCAAAAGAACTTACACATTACAAGAGAGAGGTCCCTGCCCAAAATAACTTACACTGTACAGGAGAGAGGTCCTTGCCCATAAGAGCTGACACTCTACAGCAGACAGGTCCCTGTCCATAAAAGCTTACACTCTACTACAGAGAGGTCTCTACCCATAAGAGCTTACAGTCAACAGGAGAGAGTTCCCTGCCCAAAAGAACTTACAATCTTCAAGAGAGATGTTCCTGCCCAAGAGAACTTACATTCTACAGGAGAGAGGTCCTTGCTTATAACAGCTTACACCTGCTCACAGGAGCTTACAATCAACAGGAAAGCAGTCCCTGGCCATAGGAGCTTACACTCTACAGGAGAGAGGTCCTTGCTCATAACAGCTTAAAAGGTCATCTGTCAGCAGATTTGTACCTATGACACTGGCTGACCTGTTACATGTGCACTTGGCAGCTGAAGACATCTGTTTTGGTCCCATGTTCATTTGTGCCCGCATTGCTGAGAACAATGATGTTTTAATAAATGCAAATGAGCCTCTAGGACAGGGATCAGCAACCTCCAGTTGTTGTAAAACTACAGTTCTCAGCATGCTCCATTCATTTCTATAAGAGTTAATAGAAGAGCAGAGGAAGTGTACATGCTAGGAGTTGTAGTTTCTCAACAGCTGGAGTGCCAAAGGTTGCCTACCCCTGCTCTAGGAGCAACAGGGGTGTTGCCCTTACACCTACAGGCTCCGCTCTCTCAGCTGTACGGTCGCGTCCTCTGATGTGATCCAGATGTGATCCATGAGTGAACTGCATATCATGGTATAAGGAGCAATTTCACCCTTAAATAACACATAACACAAACAGGCAAATGATACACAAGGAATTATCAGTTCCGTTCCTCATAGGGTAGTAAACCACTCCAGGCTCTTAAGCCCTTACCTTTTTTTTCCGTTTTTTTTTTTTATGTGTAGCATTCTTCATCTTCCTAGTCTTACATTTTAATGTAGTAATGGTAGTTTGTGTGCTTTTTCATGTAGTAGTAGATTCCAAATACGGTTAATGCTGCTGTTACCTGCTGTGTAGATACCTAAAGATGTTTTCCTTCATTTAGTTACTGATGGCCTGTTCTCAGGGTAGGTAAAGAATATCAGATCTCTGAGGGTCCGACAGACACCTCACACCCCCAACAGTAAGTTGTGTCCATCAGCCACTGGGGCCAGAAATTATACAGTGGACAGAATCAGAAGCACGAGGTTCTGACCAGAAATTATACAGTGGACAGAATCAGAAGCACGAGGTTCTGAAAGTATTGGCTGTGTGGAGTACTGCAGCTCGGCACCTATTCAAGTGAATGGGAGCCAAACTTCAGTATACCGGTGGATAGAGCTGGCCATTCAACATACAGTTTCTGGTGCTGGTGGCAGCAGATTGCCGGGGGTGATGGGCTTCAGAATCCTACTGGTCTGATATTGTTGACCTAGGTTGGAGATAACCCATTACTATCTAAGTGCAGGAAAACCTCTTTGACCAGGACCTTATATCTCTCCTGATGTGTATTGTAGTGAGTACTTGTACTATATTCCCATAATATAACAATTCTGGAGCCTCTTTTCTTAGATCTCTTTAATCCCCACTAGAAATTAATGAATAAATTAACAGCTTGGTATAACCAGGTTGAGGCTGTGTCCCTCCATAGTCTGACATAGTCTCACAGATATATCACCAACACATAGAATCAAGAATTCACCTTTATTAGGATGAAAGCATGATAAAAACAGGACAAACACTGTCAGATATGATGAGCTACACAAGAACGAGAATATTCTGCAACCAATACAATACACACATTGCACAGACTGAAATTAATCTAATTACATATACCGTATTTTTCGTCCTATAAGATGCACCTAGGTTTTAGAGGAGGACAATAGGAAAAAAAATAGTTTTCATTAGAACTCAGACCACTAATCAGACCCCCAATGTTAATCAGACCTCAGCTGACAGCCCCAATCAGACCACCAATGTTAATAAGACCCCAATAAGACCTCAGATCAGACCTCAATGTGAATGATCCCCAATCAGACCTCAGATAAGAGACCCAATCTAAATAAGACCCCCTCAGATCAGCCCACATGCCTCGTATCAGCCCCCAGTCTCTTATCAGCCCCCATTCCTCTTATCAGCCTCATGCTTCTTATCATCAGTCCCCATGCTTCTTATCAGCCCCCATGTTCCGCCCCTCAACGGTCTCCCTGTGAATCGTCCGGCCTCTTCCTATCAACCAGCACCATACAGGGCCGGCCATTCTCTATCACCCTGCACCAGCCACACTACCTGACCCTACCACCCAGCGCCCACTGCAGTACACCTTTCCCTACTAGCCAACACAAGTTGGGGCCAGTCCCCATCAACAAGCACGTGCTGCGGCCGCCGGGCTCTCCCTCTTTAGGTAACAGAGATGTCTGGCACATCACAGGCTGTTGTTCCTATACAGCACAGCCTGCGATGTACCGAGCACAAGCAATGCGCCGCACATTTTATATTTTTTTGCTCTGTATTCACCCCATAAGACGCACTAGCGCTTTCCCCCCATTTTAGGGGGGGGGGGAGCGTGTCTTATGGGTTGAAAATACTGTACTGCATGACATACTGAATGGAGCCTGAGTGTAGAAGACTCTGGCAATAAAAACAATTACAGATGTGTCCAACTTTACCATAGCTGTAATTTGGTTAAGGACTCCATTTTGTCAGGAAACCAATTCAATACAATAAGGTGCTGGATAAAGCCTTGATGGACTGCAATACACAACAAAGTCCATCAGGTGGCTGCAAATAACCTTATATGGGATAGACATCTTGTGGCACAATATTGCAAAATTATGTTGTTTTGAAAAGTTGGTCATCTTATGACATACATATCAGGATATGTCCAGCCAAAGAGAAAGATAAGGAAGGACACATGTTAACAGACCACACAATCATATAAAATGGAAAAAAAAAAGTACCCCCAAATAGGCAATAGCAATATGGACCAGTAGAGCATTTGCATCCTGACTAGGGATGAGTGAACCCAAACTGCAAAGTTCAGTTTTGTAACAAACTTTGCAAGTTTGGGTACTCAGACCCGAACCCAGACTTTTTCACTGAAGTCTGGGTTCAGTGTTCGGGTGATTTTATTATTTTCCTTTATAACATGGTTATATCAGAAAATAGCATTTTTAAGACAGAATGCAAGACAATATGGCCATTTAGGGGTTAAAAAAAACCTCACCTCACCTACTATGCCAGTAGGTTTTGTCATTGTCTATTTGGGGTGCAATACTACTGATCTGATGGGGTTAGAAACTGAAATCGAAGTGCAGCTTAGAGACAAGTACAAGTAGCAGGTGTGCCAGGGGTCATTACACTTGAATGAGAGCCAAGTTATGGGGAAGAAACCCTAGCCACGAAAAATGGCAAAATGCAGAATTTTAAGAAAAGATGGTCCAAGATTATTTTATTCGAAATGCAATTATTTACTGAAAAGATTAGGAGAGCTACGGGGTCCTCTCTAACTGCAGTGGTGGAAGAGGGGGGCAAAAACATGGGCATTGTGAAGATCAGAAAGATCAGAGGGTCCCTTGTTTTTGCAGGCTCTTTGCATCCCATCATCTTGGGGCGGGATAATTTAGTTTTGCCCTTTGTCATCCCTCCTTCACCCACTCATTTACTCTTTATCTGTATCCCTAACACATATTTGCAGACATTGTTGTTACTGTGTTGAACGAAGCAGTTAAAGGATGGAACTGAGCATGTTCTTCCATCTCAGTGAGCAGGACAGAGAAATTAGAAAAAGAGCAATCAACAGGTGGCGCTATTCTGATAAATTTCAGTGAATAACTCAGTGACATTTTTTACTACATGCAATTACAAAAATATTCAGGTCCAAGCGTTGCTTTGAAAAATATAGAATATTTTTCATGGGACAACCCCTTTAAGTTACTCAAATTCTGTTTTATAATTTCAAAGCTACATGGTTCATCTGAAACATAATTCCCAATTCCACCAGTTCCATGGGGATATATTCTCTCTCCTGTGATGAAAATGCTTCCTTCTAGTTAAGAGAACTTTCGCCTTTGGAGTTATGGTTAACGAATAAAAAAGCTATTTTTGAGCCAATATGTTTAGGTAATGATCCCCAGTGCCCTCTTTAACTTAATCTACAGCATAAAAGGGGCAGTAATGATTATAAAATGGTTAATTTAGGATCCGCAGCCCCTGTGCCTATGAATCAGAGACCTGTTTTTAATTATTGATAGCAATTAGTTCACAGAAGCAGACAAACACCATCTGCTGGAAGCAGGAAGAGTTTTCTGCTCAGGGCTCGAGTCATTATATCTGAGCGCCCAATGGGAAACGTTACTGATTGATTTCCTTCTACCACTATACATTTTGTCTTACAGTTACTGCCCAAGGGGATTCCTCCCCCTTCCATATGACCACACACAGTCGTTGCTTTTAGTTATTTCTCCTTCTTACTTTGCTTAACGAGCTGAGGAAATAAATGACGTTTTTGGAATCGATAAAATTAACACATGTATGATGTAGAATCACTGGCAAAATGATACTGTAACATTCAAGATGTTTTCCAGAGATGAAACAATTAATTACAATGGACGTAGAGGGAGTTAAAAAATAAATAAATAAATAAATTAGTGTATTATTATTTTTATTTATTTATTTATTTTTAAGTTAATTACCTCAACGATTCCCCTACAATCCCATTCTGACGCTGCCCAGGTCCCTGCAGGTATCCATTTCCTGCTTGTGTCTTGACAAACAGGAAGTATCTGCTAAACAGTAACTTTAATAACTGTGCAGTTTTTATTTTGGCCCTGAGAACCACTTTTTTTATTTTAGCCCACAGTACCACCAGTTGTTATTTTGGCCCTCAGAACCACAAGTATTTGTTTTGGCCCTCAGGACCAATTTTTTTTCGTAGCCCTCAGGACCACAGTTTTTATTTTGGCCCACAATGCCACCAGTTTTTATTTTAGCAACTGGGACCACCAGATTTTTATTTCACCTCTCAGGATCACATGTTTTTATTTTAGCCCACAGGACAATCAATTTCCAATTTAGTCCTTGAAACCACCGGCTCTTATTTTAGCCCACAATACCACCAGATTTTTACTTTTGCCCTCAGGATCAGCTGATTTTTATTTTAGCCTTTAGGAACACCAGTTTTTATTTTCACCCTAAGGACCACCAGTTTTTATCTTAACTTCAGGAACACCAGTTTTTATCTAAACCCCAGGAACACCGTTTTTTATTTTGGCCCAAAAGGATCAACAGCTTTTATTTTCGCCTTCAGGACCAGCAGTTTTTATTTTAGCCCTCAGGACCACAAGAATTTTATCTTAGCCATCAGGACCACCAGTTTAGTCTTCTGGACCACCAATTTCTATTCCTCGGGGACATCAATTTTTATTCTAGACTGCTAATTTTTATTTGCACCCTCAGGACTGCCATTTTTTTTTATTTGGGCCTCCAAGACCACCATATTTTATTTTTGCCCTCCCTGCATTCATGATAACCATAACTTTTATTTCATATTTTTTCCTTACATAGCAGTATAATTTCTTTTAGTTACTATTATATGAGTTTTATATATTTTTGTACTTACTATTATTTTTGTGTAGAGATGAGCAAATCTATTCGCCGCTTCATAGATTCGTATCGAATCTTGTAAATTTTCTCCTCCAAAGCGAATCCAGATTTTTTAGGATTCCCTTCATATTATTCATAAATGTTCGCAAAATTTTGAACGCTAACGATACGTGCGAAACGTACGAAACTGTGTCCCAACGAACCAGATCGAGGTTACCCTCCTTTCAAAGCCGCTGGTACCTACAACAGAACCTGAAGTGTGGCCAGATGACCCACCTGGTCCAGGACGCTTGCGCTGCTTTCTGGTGTCCCCAGATGGAGTCCTCTAGTTCAGGGAAAAGCCACAGCCACAGCCGGAGCCTCTGATTCCTGGACTGCCAGCAACACCACCACCACAGTCCTTTCAGCTGGGTCAGCTGACGACAACATCGTTTATTTTCCAATCGACGGTGATCCACCAATACCAGCTGCCATGGTAGATGAAGCCAGCAGCAGCCAGGGAAGCTGGGCCTATTTCTCTGGATGCAACCTTGCCAGAACTGCTGTAGAAGTCCTTACCCCTGCTGTCCCGGCAGTAGGATCCAGAAAAGCGCAAATGGCTGCAGCGCTTGCCAGCGTCACCACCTCCCGGACCCGGTCAAGTCCGAATTCTGGAAGAAGAGGGCACTGGAGTTCTACTACGGCAGCGAGCGTGGCCTACAAGAGGCAGGAGCATCCTCTGATGACGTTTAGCAGCAGTTCCAGCGAGGAGGACTTCAGGTCCCTCATTTGAGGAACCATTCTACTGGCTGGGTGATGTAATGGACACCTCAGGAGGACCTATGGGAGCCACACCATGGACTGCACCTTCTCAGGTTATTTAGAAGCCCCCTTTGCAAAAAGGGTTCTCTATTTGCTGCTATTTTCTTTTATCCATGTGGATTACATGTTACCTGTTTGGATTACAATATTACCTCACGTGGATTACAATTGAATTTTGGACTATGTTTTCCAGACAGTGTTTTATCATGCTAAGGAACCATGAGGAGAGACTCTTACGTATATCTGAGCCTTTTATGCTTGCAAATGTGAAATTGATTGCACTAAAATGTTTGCATACTTATGTCTTTGCTGTATTTTAGCTACACTGTTTTTAGTGGTCCAGCACTTTAGCCCATTGTGTGTATTCTTTTTCAGGTACTGCAATGTAGGTGTTCTATTATGCACTCATTGTCTAGTGTTTTTAGTAAATTATGCACTTAGCTGGATAGCTAGCAGTGAGCATTTGCGCATTAATAGTATGCTAAGGATTCGTACACACTTTTGTACGCTAATCCTTACGTATTTAGTACTTTTAACTACGCTGAATGTACGTTCGTAATTTGTGCAGAAATGTTCTTTTGTTCGATTGTTTTTTTTAACGTAGATTTGACCGAATAAATTAAGTACGAATCTTGTCAGAAATTCAGTGAATATTCATCGAAGCGAATTTTGGATGATTCGCTTATCTCTATTTTTTTCGGCAATTTGGTTGTTTTTTTCTTTTTCCATTATTAGTTACTGATCAGCAATATCAAGCATATTAGTCTTACTGTGTGGGTTCTTAAAGGATTATCAAATATTTTTAGACTTTTTTCCTTTGAATATTGCTTGTCTCCTTGTATATTCAGTGCCTAGTCTTGCCCTACAGTCACAAAGCCCCTTTTTTTAATATTCTCATTTAAAAATTTATAGGGACATATAAAACCCTAAAACTGATTCTAGAATTTTCCGGGGCGGTTAACAATGATGTCCTAACATTATGAGGCATAAAATAAACGCACTTATTTTTAAAATAACAGCGTTTGTGTATTATTGGATATCAGCCATGCTTACACGAGTCAGTGTAATGTGTCACTAAGTGATAAGGTAATGGCATATTAGCACATTCTTCAGCTCCTTGTGCAATACATTGCAGGACTCTAAGTGCCGTTGTGCCGCCATTTAATCTAATGGTAATGTGCAGCAGTCATATTAAGCGCTGGCTCATTAATTAGAATGGAAACATCGCGAACGTTTTTCATTTTTATCTCCAATTACGCTGGAAACGCTTGTGCTCTGTTTGGAGGAATCATTGGATTTTATTATGCATTTCAAATCTCCTGATACAATATGTCCATTTTATAATGAAGGAACTCTGATTTCTGTATCGGCAAGTAAGAAAAACAACAGTCGCGGGGTCATCACTGTATAGCACAAGCAATGAACATGCAGCAGATCAATTCTAAAAAAAAAAAAAATATATTGAATTAATTGTAAGTAACTTACCTGTCCATGCTCCAGCGTTGCAATCCTCAGCTTTGGAACAACTGCACCAGGTGTGACACTCTGATGAGCCATGCCACCTACTGGCTACAGGATACAACGCTCTATTCTTCCCACAGCATTGTGTTGGTTTTGTTCTGACCTATGGAGCACCAGGCCACTGGACCTATCAGGTTCTGACCCAAGGACACGGTGCTCTATTTGAAGCCCCTCCTGTCTATTCACCATTGCCAGCGATAGTCTTTGGATCACTGTCATGGTTCTTGTTCCTGTCACTGTGTGCTGTTAGATTTCTTGTGCTGTGACCTTGTTCCTGACCTTCTTTTGTCTCACATTTTGATACTGCGTAGTTCATCTGGTTCTTCTGACCCATTTTGCACTACTCTGCTTTGTGTTGTCTGTATTGTGTGTTGTCTGTCCTGCACTAATATGAGGGTAAGGACTGACGTCCAGTAGCGGTTATGCCATTTAGGGGTTATCCCGTAAGTAGTAGGGGAGGCATGCTGAGTTCTAGTTCAGAGACTCACTGTCCTCGTCTGTCCCTACCTACATTTGTTACATTATGTTTGAATTTCCCCCAAAAATTCAGATTCTCATAAATCCAAAACTTTTTTGCATAGTTTCAAATTATCCACTCAAAATAGCTAGTGTAGAGCGAGCACCTCTGTGCTTCTATGCTCGGGTGCTGTGGCCGAGCACTAGGGGGTGCTCAAGTGCTCGGCCAAGCACCCGAACATAATGTTAGTCAATGGACTAAACCAGGCACGCCCCACTCGGAAGAGAGGAGGGTGTCTGGTTAATAGAAAAAGGTCAGAATCGCGACTTCTCCTCTTTTACTCCTTTCACTCGTAAATGTATGCTAATTAACTGAATTTGTACGCATTAGCGCACAATGTGTACGTATTAGCATACAAATTTGTACGTATTAGTGTACAAATCAACATTACAGTGCGGGGAAGAGACTCGAGCGGACCCGAGCGTAGGCATGCTCGGACGAACAGCGAGTTCGGCCGAGCATGCTTGCGCAACACTAAAAATAGCATCTGCCATTTTACAAAGCAGAATACAGCACAGATATTAAAGGGGGTTTGCCATCACAGACAATGGGGGCATATCGCCCACCTTTGGGACCCACAGCTACATGGAGAATGGAGTGGGGAAAGTAGTGGAGGGTGCACTGCGCATGCCCAGCCGCCCTCCATTCATTTCTCTGGGGCAGCGGAAATTAGCAGAGTGCTGGCTCGGCTATTTCCGTCAGCCCCATAGAAATGATTTGGAGCGGAGGCCGCGCATGCACGCTGTGCTCCCATTCACTTGTATGGGAGCAGTGATTGGTGGTGGCCGGACCCTGGGAAACCCGGGGTCCTCCAGCCACAAGTCTCCACGCTCCATTCTCATTGTAGGTGTGGGTCCCACCTCTTATCAGACAATGGGGGCATATCCTAGCGATATGCCCCCATTGTCTGTGATGGGAATACCCCTTAAAGCACAGAGAGCACTGCCTTCCTGTCTCCCCTTGTAAATGATGCAGGCACAGTAAGTACTATCTCTAACTCTGTAAATTATATTAGCACAGATAGTACTGTTTAACAGGGTTTCCTATAGATGGTGATGGCATATGGTCTAATGTGCCATCATTTACCAATTTGTACTGGTCCCACTATGAAGACCACCATTGATTCTCTGAATGAAAAAGCAATGGCTCAGGTTAGGTGATTTTGCTCCCTTCCAGATTTTACCAGTTCAGCAATATACTTGCAGTGACCCAATGATTCACTGCTTAAAAGGTTAAATTGTACTTTGTGCATTTTGTATGCTGTGTATGGGGGAATATAAGGTAACTGCCCTGGCCTTTACAGACAGTTGCTGGGTATGGGCTGGTCCCAATCCCATTTGCTAAGAGCTGTAGATAGAGTGTGCAGCAAGTGACTGTATGTGTCATTTGTTAATTCCAAATCTGGCTTCATCATTGCCTTGCACTACCATCCTGAACTGTGATAACATTGACCCTCCCCAGTACCCCAAGGAGGCCCTGTCTTGAGCCCCAAAACCCACCGACAACAAGGAAACCCCACCTACCACCAGGCAGAAAACCCTGAGGGGAAAAATGGTTGCATACCTCCCATCACTGCATGGTACAGGGAGCGCCAGAGTGGGGACTTCCATCATGATTACTACTACTCATATCATCTCCACCACTACTACTCCTGTCCCCTCCCGTTCCAGATTGCTGCGCGCTCAGAGCGCCATACAGCATCATTTACTTGTTGCAGTGGCCAGGAGCACCACTATGCAAGTAATAAGTCTAATGGGCCTTGGTCCCTTCATTTTTTTAAACAGCGTGGTTAACCAGAGGTCAGACCTCCCACTATGTCATAGCTAGAAATTAGCAAATTTCTTGATTTTTTTTTTCCGGAGAGAGAGAGAGAGATAGGGAGAAAGTATTTGCTGTCCGTACATCATTTACAGTGAGATATAAAAGGTCAGTACTATCAGTGCTTATATAATTTACAGAGAAACCGTATGTCATCACATACTATAGTAGAAAACCCCATTTAGGTAGATACAGGTAGGTACAGGTAGGTTTAGGTGTTCCTACCACCTTCCCCCACTGTTGATCCTTAGCTTCTTGGTTTATGAATACAATACTAGAACTACAGTGAAGACTAACGCATTATGAATAGAGATGAGCGAATTTTTAGTTCGATTTGGCTGCTGAATTTTGCAAAAAAAAATTAGCTTTGTGACGAATTACTTCATTTTTTTTTGGAAGTAGCAGGTGCAATGACAGGGAGCAGCGATAGCGCCGCTCCCCATCATTGTACCCCTTAGATGTCGTGTTCATACATCTGGATCAACTTGTAGGATAACAGGTCAAACTGGATGGACAGATGTCTTTTTTCGGCCTTATAAACTATGTTACTATGTTACTATGATCGCGGCATATGAGTGTAAAAACAGTGTAAAATTAACATTAAAAAAATTAAATAAAACTTACCGCCTCTATTTTCTCGTGATGGACCAGCCACCATCTTGCTTGAAGATCTGGAGCGTAATCTTGCGCATCCTGAGATGACAACACCACGCCGGGCAGCGTGCTGACATCATACGTCACCACGCACAGGATTTCGGCTGAGATGTTCAATCAAGATGCCGGCAGGCGGCCCTGTCGCAAGCAAATGGAGGTAAGTATGAATTATTTTGTTTTTTTTAGACTATTTCAGGTTAAATCGATTCGCTAACACAAAACATGAGGAAATTCGGCTTCGAGGTGAATCGAATTTATTCTGAAATTTGGATAGAATTCCACTTTGTGGGATTCGATTTGCTCATCTCTAATTATGAGAACAAGAATGAAGTATTAACTGTATAGATCATTAGATGCCAGTCTTAATAACCCTGCGCTGATGCTTGATGTGCCCAAGTTATGTAAAGGCACCGGCCTCTACATAACTTAGACGCGTCCACTGTTGGCCTAAGTCTACTCTTTCTTTCACATGATCCCATTGGAATGCATGTCATAAATATTAGACTGTGATCTAAAATGTTTCTTTTTCTGAGCAATGCCATGGAGTGTGAATAAACCTTGCTCATCCCCTGAAAGTAACCTGCAGCATTATCCTGGTAACATAGTAACATAGCAACATAGTTTATAAGGGAGAAAAAAGCACTCTGTCAATCCAGTTCGGCCTGTTATCCTACAAGTTGATCCAGAGGAAGGTAAAAAACCCCTGTGAGGTAGAAGCTAATTGTCCTCACTTTAGGGGGAAAAAAATCCTTCCCGACTCCAATCAGGCATCAGAATAACTCCCTGGATCAACGACCCCTCTCTAGTAACTATAACCTGTAATATTATTACCCTCCAGAAATACATCCAGGCCCCTCTTGAACTCTTATAGTGAACTTACCATCACCACCTCCTCAGGCAGAGAGTTCTATAGTCTCACTGCTCTTACCATAAAGAATCCTCTTCTATGTTTGTGTACAAACCTTCTTTCCTCCAGACGCAGAGGATGTCCCGTCGTCACAGTCACAGTCCTGGGGATAAATAGATGATGGGAGAGATCTCTGTACTGACCCCTGATATATTTATACATAGTTATTAGATCTCCCCTGGTGGACACGGAGAAGATGCACCTTTCTTTTAGGCACAGCACGGCCATATTTGCAAGTCTTTCCAGTTCAGGTATGAAGGGAGTTATAATGTGGTCTTCAGGGTTATTTTTGTTCATGTTTCTTGTAAGCTAGACCTCATATTATTCTGCACATTCTGTAGTATATGAAGATGACATGAATTGAAAATTGCTCACTGCAGTGAATTGTACAGCATGAATTAACATTCCATGGAAACTATGAGCTGCCTCATTACAGACTTCTAATTAGCTTAACTCTGAGTAATATTTAAATTATTAAAATGAAACATTTTGTTCGGTGATTTGTGTCTATGTGTCTTTGTATATGTGTAAATTCTCCTTTCACCAGATGCCAGAACAGCAGGGTTCCTCTGCCTGGGAATCTTGGCATTCAGGAGATATCCACCCTACCGGCTGCTATGTAACATATCGATCCTCCAAGAACTTTGATGCTTCGCTCTGACATATTTCAGGATGTCTTGGCAGAGATCAACAATGACGAATAGACAGGACGGACCAAACAAAGCACCGCATGAATTGCAAGCTATTAAAATGGTTTAAGTATCTCTTCCATATTTCTAGAATGAAAAAAATATAATCCCATAGAAATTTTTGTCAAAAACATAATGTAAGTAATGAAATAATGAAGCCATTCAGTGCCAAAACAGCCAATACAATACCAATGTAATAGCATGAAGGACTGCCAAAAAAATCAATTTCCATTGCACCAGTCACACTGCTCATGCCTTACAACTTATCTGAAAAAACCGATACAAAAACAGGGAAAATAAGAAGCAGAACACAAAACCATATATAAAACTATGATAACTTTTATTACAGCATAAATACATTCATGTATAAACACTAATCATAAAAAAATGGTGACAAAACATCAGATTATGAAACAGTCTCCACAAACGCTACACTAAGTGTGGACCCCTAAACACCCACATCACTCCCATAAAAGATGAAAATACATGCAAATAACACAAAGGTTAACAATCTAAATAATCCTTCAAAATAATAGGATCAATACTACACAGTAGACCTAATACTTAAGTGGTGAGATAATAACTGGAGAGATGAGATAACCTCACTTCTATTTCACTGTAGGACCTGGAGAAACAAAGGAAAAGACCCCAGTAAATATAACAAAAAAACACAAAGGTCAGAAAAGTGACCAACCTGTAGACATTTTTGAGGGAGAATGGGACAAAGGGTCCAAGAACACACCTCAACACGCGTTTCGCCTTAGATTCATCAGGAGGCTTTACAACTTATCTGCCCTGCTATTCTCTTCCACGACTGTGTGAATGGGTTCGCATCTTTTCTGCAATATTGCGGAATAGATGCGGCCCCGTTCACCTCTATGAGAACGGGTAGCCGCCGCACGGAGCTGGCTCCGCATAAAAGAATAAAACATGTCCTATACTTGTCCGCTACAGCGGACAAGTATAGGCATTTTCAATGGGGCGCCTGGCCGTATGTTCCAAGCATTGTGAAACACACGCCGGGCGGCGTCCGCATATTTGCGGACCCGCAATAATACAGTTGTCTGAATGAGCCCTAACTCGTTTTTTTTGCACCTTGAGGGCATGTAAGGACTTATATCCCAGAGAAAAAGAACCATCTCACTACTGCCACCTATTGGAAGGGGCAAACTACGAGCCAATGTTCAACTTTTTAACAAGCCTTGAAACATAACAGGGAAAATAAGCAGAACACAAAACTATATATAAAAATATGATATCTTTTATTACAGCATAAATAAATTCATGTATAAACACTAATCATAAAAAAGGGGACAAAACGTCAGATTACGGAACAGTCTCCACAAACGCTACACTAAGTGTGGACCCTGAAACACCCACATCACTCCCACAAAAGATGAAAATACATGCAAATAACACAAAGGTTAGCAAACCTATAACAATCTAAATGATCCTTCAAAATAATGGGGTCAATTCTACACAGTAGACCTAACCTCACTCCTAAGTCACTGTAGGACTAGGAGAAACAAAGAGGGAAAATACCGTGAATGTAACAAAAGACACAAAGGTCAGGAAAGTAACCAATCCGTGGACGTGTTTGAGGGAGAATGGGACAAGAACACACCTCAACGTGTTTTTCGCCTTAGATTTGTCAGGAGGCTTTACAAGTTATCTGCCCTGCTTTTATCTTCTGGTGATAAGGATAACTCGTCTTTTGCACCTTGATGGCATGCAAAGACGCATATCCCAGAGAAAATGAACCATCTCACTACTGCCCCCTATTGAAAGAGGCAGAAATAAATATATTTAGTTCCAAATTGCCAATCCTACTATGAGCGCTGCAGGTCTCCAGCGTAGTGCACTGCTCCCAGCAGATACAGATCCAGACAGTCTAAAATATATAGACAATCAATGTAGTCAATCGCTGTTTCATCAGGCGTGGACTCCGCAACGACTCCTATCCACCCCTCCTGTATTAAAGCGGACAGAGCGTCAGAAGGTAGAGAAGTACTGCAACCACTTTTGGAAATCCAGCATTTATTGTGCTTCCAAAGTTGCTTAAAATACAGGCATATCATGTTTAACACCAGTCTCCTGTCATGTGACTAACCCAGATTTCACCTCTGCTCCATCAGGGGCATATATGTAGAGTCTGCGCCTAATGAAACAGTGACTACATCAAAAAAGTTGTCTATATATTTTAGACTGGCCGGATCTGTGTCTGCTGGGAGCAGCGCAGGATTTTACTATTTTATATTGAAAGGGGCAAATTATGAGTCAATGTTCAACTTTGAAACATGGCAAGGGAAAACAGGAGAGTCATACTGTATATGTGAGAGAAACTCCACGCAAACATGGGGACAACATACAAACTCTATGCAGATGTTGCCCTTAGTCAGATTCGAACCTAGGACCTCAACGCTGCAAAGAATGGGTGCTAACTACTGAGCCACCACACTGTGCTATCCTCTGATCCTCACACTGTTTAGCAGTCTTATGCACTGCTCCAGCCAATGACTGGCCTCAGCGGCAATGTGGCCACAAGTAGACCGTCACTGCAGAAGCCAGTCATTGACTGGAGCGGTGAATGTGATCATACCAATGCTAGTCATACCTATCCACCCACCCATGGAGTAAGGTCCCGTTCCCAGCCAGTCAGACTCTAGCAAGTGACATCAGCCCATTTTGACCATCACCGATTGGCTATTATTGGCAAGCCTACTGTGGGTGTGGAAAACATCATCTCGGAGACCCAGTAGGGTGTCCTGGGTAGGTATTTGTTTACATAAGCAGGATAAACTGAGGTACTCTGTTCCAGCTCAAGAAGAGAGTACCAGCATTTACCATATACAGCGTAGCCGAACATGGCCACGCTTTGTCGGGTCCCCTTTGACCATAATGGGATTCATTGTGATCTGGCCTCTTTCCGGCAATGTATATGATATAACAATGTGATATAAAGCCTGCTACCTTTCCCTGCACATATGGGCTCCTTACTAGCTCGGCAGTGTGGAGATTTCACATGTGAGCAGTTTGTATGACGGCAAGCTATTAAAGTTTTTTATAAACCTACCGTGAGAATATAATATATAAAGAATTCTGCCGCAATATACTTTGAGTATCTAATTAACTTTACAGTACTCCCGCAAGAACCTCTTACAACCTCTGTGCTCAGAACTCCAGGAAAAAACGGAAAAACTGGAGATACAAGCAGCCTGCAAACAGCAAGCATTCTATAGAGTATATAATAAGTGAAGGACCTCCTCATAACTGGTGCCACATAAAGCATCCAATAAATAGAAGACCAGTGTTTATGCTGTCATAGCTATAGAGCAAGGTCATACATACACTGCCATAAACATAGACCATGCAGCTTCTGTGAAGCAGTTGGATTGAGCAGGCCCAGTTTTGGTTTTTGCCCTTTTTCTTTCTCAGAAAACAGACCTGTCTTACAATATTATACTGAAAAGGAGTTGTCTCAAGGAGAGATGGGACTAAGGCCCAACCACCAGGTGGCTCCGCTGTTTCAGTATCTCCCATTGCAATGCATGGGAACTTGGAAAGAGCATAGTTTGCCGTACTACTCTGTTTGCCTAGATCCAGTACACCATAATGGGATCTACTAAAACAGCAGAGCACTGGATCCCTCTGCTGTTTCCTGGCCACCTGGTGGTCGGGGCCTAGTCTCATCTCAGCTAAGTAACGTCAAGACTAGATAACCCCTTTAAGAAATCTGCTCCTAGTAAATTGGAAAATTCCTGTTTACATCCAGAAACTAAAAAACATTCTTGATAACATGCTCATCACAAAGCTGTATGGCTTGTGTTACAGTATATCAGTGTACCTACTGTGGTAGTGGTGTTGGGGTTCCCGCTAAGGACTAATCTCTATTAGGGCTCATGCACACGACTGTAGTCTGTTTTGCGGTCTGCAAATTGTGGATCTGCAAAACACGGATACCGGCCATGTGCATTTCGCACTTGGCAGAATGGAACATCCTGTCCTCTATAGAACAGTCCTATCCTTGTCCATAAAATGGACATGAATAGGACAAGTTCAATATTTTTGCGGGTGCCATGGAACAGACATACGGATTTGGAGAGCATACGGTGTGCAGTTTACATCTTTTGCAACCCCATCAAAGTGATTACTTTGGTTAGCCTGGAGGATTTCTCTGAATGGTCACCAAGTAATACTACATACAGTAAGTGTCAGCAGTGTCCCACTTGTTAATGAGCAGAATTCCCCCCGATGAACTGTGCCAGCGTAGTGTGCACCTTCACACAGCCATAATAGTAAGGAGGCAACCCAATTGCATACCTTTATGCAGGAGCAGACTGGGAAGTTAAAGTGGCAGTGGCAGTAAGGACATCTGCTAAAGCTTCTACAGTTAATAAGTGTTTTATAGGCATATTCCCAGCACCACCAGCAGCATATATTATGCTGGGATATGCTGAATAATTTTGACCCTTTTCTTTAAAAAAGAAAAATGTAATATTGGTACTATTCAAAAAAAGTTCAGCACACTTCAGTGTATTATTACCAGTGAGGATGTTTAATTACGGCTCTGTCTGTTAATTATAAAAAAAAAAAAACTTTGAATTTTGTTTATAATTGTGAAGTTCAACGACTTTTAATGCATCAATATACCAGTTTTATCCAGTGCATTTTACTGCATCAATATACCATTTCAATTGAGAGCAATTTCATGCATAAATATGGCATTATAAATTTTGAGTAACAATTTGCAGTGTGTTTGTAGAAGGAAACACTTAATTGGCCCTGGGTAAACAAAAAAAAAAAACTTAAAATTTTACTACTGTTTATAAATGCACAGTTAAACACAATATACCGGTTTAATTCAGCATGTACTGTGTCAATATACCATTATAAATCTTCAATACCAGTGTGCAGTGTGTTTATAGAAGGTGACATTTAATGGCACCTCTGTCTGTTAATTACTGAAAACACTTGCAGTTTTTATACCATTTAACTGTATAATAATGTGTACCAAACCCATTAATTTTCATTTGTAAGTAGAGATGAGCGAATCATCCAAAATTTGCTTCAGCGAATGTTTGACAAATTTCTGACAAGATTCGTTCTTAATATGAATTTATTCGGTCGAATTTACATTAAAAAAATTATCATTTTGTGAACATTCCTGCACAAATAACAAACATACAGTCAGTGTTGTTAAAAGTACGCAATACGTAAACATTAGCGTACAAAAGTGCGTAAGAATCCTTAGCGTACTATTGACTTGCGATTGCGTCATACACACAGGGCTAGGCCATGGCGTACAGTCTTTATAGGCAGTCCATATGAGGTAGAAAAGTAAGGTGCTCACTGCTAGCTATCAATGAGTGAATAATTTACTAAAAACACCATACAATAAGTGCATAATAGGACACATTGCAGTACCAGAAAAAGAATACACACATTGGGCTAAAGTGCTTGAATGCTGCTGAACCTGTAAAAACATTATTGCTAAAATACATCAAAGACATAATTATGCAAACATGTTAGTGCAATCAATTTTACATTTGCAAGCATAAAAGGCTCAGATATACGTTTGAGTCTCTCCTTATGGCTGCTTGATAATAAAACACTGGAACACAGTCCAAAATTCAATTGTAATTTATGTGAGGTAATTTTGTAATCCAAACAGGTAACGTGTAATCCACATGGATGGTATAAAATAGCATAAAATACAGAAGGGGGCCCCAAATAACCTGAGAAGGGGGGGGAAAAAGGAAAATAGGCGTGATTAGGCGCAACTGGGAATTTTCTGTAGAATGGGGGGGGGGGGGGTCCTGACAAGCCATGTCCATCTGGGTGAGAGTCAAACGGGGGTAATACAATACAAACTAAACAAAAAAAGTCATCCTTCATGGTGTGGCTCCCACAGGTCCTCTTGAAGTGTCCTTGAGACAGTCAGTAGTTGGGTTCCTCAAATGAGGGACCTGAAGTCCTCCTCGCTTGAGCTGGTACTGAAGGGCATCAGCTGAGGCTCCTGCCTCTTGTAGGCCACGCTCGATGCCGTGGTGGAACTCCAGTGCCCTCTTCTTCCGGAAGTCAGACTTAAAGGGTCTGGGTGGTGGTCACGCTGGTGAGCGCTGCAGCCACTTGCGCTTTTCCGGATCCTCCTGCCGGGACAGCAGGGGTAAGGACTTCTGGCAAGGTTGCATCCAGGGAAGAAGCCCCAGCTCCCCTGGCTGCTGCTGGCTTCATCTTCCACGGTAGTTGGTATTGGTGGATCACCGTGGATTGGATTGTAAATGATGATGTTGTCAGCTGACCCAGCTCAAAGGACTGTGGTGGTGGTTAGAGATGAGCGAATCTATTCGCCGATTCGTTGATTCGTATCGAATATTGGAAATTTTCAGCTGCGAAGTGAATCTGAATATTTGGAGAGTCGCTCCGTTAAGATTCGAAAATGTTCCTAAGGCTTTCTACGCATTCACTACGTACTTGTCCGTTAAATTGTACGCTAAAGCTACGTATAAGTTACTCATCATTACTTAGCAAACTTTTACTGTTAGTTTGTTATTCGTGCGCAAAAGCCCAGGAAGAAAGCGGTCACCTGATAAACCAGTGACGCATCACTTCTGCTGCGACGAGCAGAAGAACTGTGTGTGAAGTTCCTACAGACTGAGACCTGTGTTGTTGAAATTGGGGTGTAATTGTTTAGGGAATCCATATGACACATCAGGGATACTGCAGGGCAAGTGCAGGGCCAGTGCAGGGAGAAAGAGACAGGGAGAGAGACAGGGACAAAGACAAAGACCAGCTGCAGGACCACAGAGTCAAGTGAAAAATGTCTGGAATGGATAAGCAAAAGGGGTCCAGTTCCAGCCAGACCTTGAGCTCTAAAAAAAAGGAGAAGGTGGCACAGGGCAGCACTGCCAAAGGACCTGTAGCCGGAGCTTCTACTTGTAGTATTGGCCGGTGTTCCACCGGGCTCACCCACCAAGGCGCAAAATTGTAGTGGAGGAGAAAGTGGATGACATAGTGGAGTGGATGGTACGCTCATCTCAGTCTCAGCCAGATGATCTGCTGTCATCTGCTGATATAGTATACATATGTAGCCAGGGGTCAGACTCAGAGCGTTCCTCCTGCTCCACCATTCCTCTCCAGCAAAGCCCGTCATTTTCGTACACAATTTGTACGCTCATGCGTACGTGTTCAAAGAATTTGCGTACCTTTTAAAACTGAATGTTCGTTATTAGTGCGTGAATGTTCGTAAAACGCCACATAATAACGTATGATTTGTACGCAGATTCGTTGAATAGATTCGTAGAATATACAAATCTTATGAAAAGTTCGACGAGTGTTCGGCGAATAAAATTTTGAATGATTCGCTCATCTCTAGTGGTGGTGCTGGCAGTCCAGGGATCAGAGGCTCCAGCTGCAGGTGTGGCTTTTCCCTGAACCGGAGGACGCCATCTGGTGACTCTGGTGGCAGACGGTATGGAGAATAAGGGCACTAAAGCTGGGTTTCTCTTGAGTTCAGAGTATGACACCCTGATGTCTGGAGCAGTTGGTGGTTCGGGGAAATTGTTCCCAAAGACCATCTTGTTCCAGTTCGGATGCAGCTCTTTAGCCATGCTTGCTGTACTGATCAGTGTTTAGCGCTGGTCTAAACTGGTTCTAAGGAGGGTGGAGTACAGAGGGAGGAGTCTTCACTCTATACGTGCAAATAGTCAGATCCCGGTGGGCCGGGCTGTTTTTTTCCAGTTCTGAGGGGGCTTTCCTTTTCCACTCTTGCGGGGGTGTATCGTCATTTTCCCGCCTCACGCAGAATGCGTACGTTTGGTACGTTTTATATGTATCGTTAGCGTTCATTCATTTTGTGAAAATTTACGAATAAAACGAAGCAAATCCGAAAAAGTCCGGATTCGCTTCGGTGTAGAAAATTTGTAAGATTTGATACGAATCTACGAAGCGCCGAATAGATTTTATCATCTCTATTTGTAAGCGTCATAATAAAATGTCTTACAGGCCTCATCAACCGAGAATCAGAATGTGGGTGGTTGTAGCAGTGCAAACAGCAGTAGCAGCACTTGATGTTTGGCCAGTAGAAGTAGTAGTAGTAACAGCAGACCAGAGTTCTCCCTGGCTTCTGATATGCACCACATTGGACAAAGAGGATGAGATTGTGGATAGGAATTCTCACTCCTCCTCTCAGTAACAGGTAACAGGTCAGTTGCATGGGGAACGCCATAAAAATGAATCCCATAAAACTATGAAGTAATTGAATATTGTTCCATTCCACATGGATTTTTTCCAGATTCTTAGTAAATAGTATGCAATATTAAGTGATATTGTTAGCAAGGAAACCCTGTCCTGCAAAAACAAGCACCAAAATGAGTATGTGAATGGAAAAATTAAAAAAAGTTATGGCTCCTGGAAGGCATGCAGCAAAAAGGTAAAACAAAAAAAAATAATGGAAAATTGCTGCAGCAGGAAGGGGTTAATGTTTACATATAAGCACAAGGGTGGTTCTTCACAGAACATATGCCAGAGTTGGTAACATAGAGAACACATCCTCTGTTGATGTCACTAGGAGGCGGAGCTGAAAGTGGAGCTGTTAAAAGGGGATATCTCCCACCAGAACTCTTTTAGCAGAGTAAAATTGTGTGTCTGAGACACAGTTCTTGCTGCAAACTGAGGTAGAGGGATGGAGAGGTCGAAAGACAGTCACTACTGAACTCGGAGGAGATAGCAGAGTTGAACCGCATCAATCAGACGGTGGCGCCAACACCTAGAAACTCAACTTGGTACAGATAATATCTGAGCATTGTTGCCAAGCAGACACAGAGCCCAGGGGTGAAGAGCCACCATTGCGCTGTGTTGCCTCATTTGTGGGTGCCACGAAGCTTACTTGAGTGGGGCCCCTACAGATGGCTAATATCAGGCTTGAGATTTGCATTCTCTACCCATGTGTTATACTAGGTTAAATAGTTAATGCACTTGTCAGCAAGATCAAACCTATTAAACCAGACATACTGTCTAATAGGGTTGATCCTGCAGATTTCCTTTGTGAAAATCAGTTGTCAAGTTCCCAAGAAAAAAACAACTTTAATTCTTCATGCTAATGAGGGCTTCAGTGCACAATGGGGAGTGGCTATCACTGAAAAAATGGAGCTCAGGTGCACCTAGGGGCTAGGCCCCGCCCTTTCCTGCCCTGAAACCTCATTTGCATAAAGTATAAAAGTCCTGCTGATAGGTGCACTTTAAAGGTGATGCAATAGAAAATATTTACCAAAAGTTGAGCACAGGAAAAGGGGTGTTGTTACCAATAGCAAGCCATAATAGCTTTTTTTTAATGAATGTATCATCTCTTGATGACAAAAAATGGTGCAAAACATATAAATAAAAAGAAAAAGAATTGCTAAACTAAACCCTGGTGGTGACATCGCAGAATGACATCACTGCAAAGAGAGCTGTGATCACCATAATCACCAGCAGATGGCAGTGCTGAGCCTGTGATTTCTCATATAGACACGGTCACTTCCAGGGAGAAATGACAATTCCTGGGCGCAGATTAATTAATACGCAGGTTGGCAGCAGCTATTTATTACTGGAAAAAGCTTCCTCATTGATTTAATCAGAAAATCTCCACTTGCAACTGAGCTTCCTGTAAATGTGGGCAGAGGAGGATGTTAATATTCTAGGGAAAGTACCCGCTGTCATTAAATTCACCACTTCTAGCACTTTGGATTTTATAATGACAAGTCCTGTAACATTTCCATTAAAGCCAAATAAATGGCCACCACAAGGTTTTTGGTGCAGAATCCATGCCAAGTTCCATGGAGAATAACCTTTGTGTGAACTTCCCCTATAGGGATTGTCTGAAACCAGGCAAAAGGTACATTCTTTTTGTAAAAATAGCAGCACCTAGAGGTGGACATACAAGAGGTGCAACCTGTACGCCTAGACATGGGGCCTGCACCCAAGGGACCCACCATCATCCTCTCTTATATTTAATTAATGCAGCCCAAAATACTATCCTGATTCATTTTATATTACAAGGGTCATAACATGAAGCTCCAACGCAAATTTGGTAAGCGTCCCTCATGTTTCATGTGCTGTGCATATTTTTAGTGGTACTGCCACCCCTGCCCCTACAGACTACTGAGCTCTGAATCCAAGCATTTCTCTTCACACAGCCATAGAGACTAAAGATACAATTTGGATAGCCTGCAATTGCCACTAGGGGGAGCTCACTGCATGTGGATTTATGCTGCTAATTACATTCAATGAATATGGTTCAGCTGCAAGACCTTCAAATTGCTCAGTAGAGGCATAACGCAGAGGATGAATCTCCATAGGTGCTTTTTACTGTATTCTGGGGGCGACCAATTCATTCTAGAGAATGGATCAAAATAAAACACCAGAATTTGCTTTATTAGGAAAGCTTATTTTTTTCTAAGAGATTCTGCCTAGACTTCATGTAAGGCTATTTTCACAAAGTCAAAGGAAAATAGATAAATTGCAGCCGCACACCGCTACCAGATAAAGCACAAAATGCTATAGTGATATAGTATTCCAAAGCTCATGCTATGCTTGTTTAATAAATTAGAGACTCTTGGCAAATACATTTTGTACAAAATTATCTGAGCCCATTCACCACAGTCAAGGTGGTCTCTGCAGAATGGGAACCTAACATTTTGTCCTACCTGTTACGTGCCAGTCTTGGCTTCCATATAATCAGGGGATGTTTTGTTCCACATGCATGTAATGTCTACTTGCCTTTCGCCATTTCTGGTACTACAAAGGCCTCCCCTAGTTCAGGAGTGCAGACACTAACATGCATGCCGAAACACTCGGCTTTATAGTTGCACTGATTAAAAACAACCTGTGGGGCAAATGGGCTGGTCAGGAGTGCATGACCAAATGGAGTAGCCACACCTCCAGTACAAACTTACAAAGAAAAAAAGAGACATTTCAGTCAGCACATCCCAGAGCGCAGGTGCTGGTTGCTATGGCTAAATACATGTCAAAGGAAAATACATAAATTGCAGCCGCACACCGCTACCAGATAAAGCACAAAATGCTATAGTGATAGTGCAACTATAAAGCCGAGTGATTCGGCATGCATGTTAGTGTCTGCACTCCTGAACTAGGGGAGGCCGTTGTAGTACCAGAAATGGCGAAAGGCAAGTGGACATTACATGCATGTGGAACAAAACATCCCCTGATTATATGGAAGCCAAGACTGGCACGTAACAGGTAGGACAAAATGTTAGGTTCCCATTCTGCAGAGACCACCTTGACTGTGGTGAATGGGCTCAGATAATTTTGTACAAAATGTATTTGCCAAGAGTCTCTAACTTATTATACAAGCATAGCATGAGCTTTGGAATACTCTATATCACTATAGCATTTTGTGCTTTATCTGGTAGCGCTGTGCGGCTGCAATTTATGTATTTTCCTTTGACATGTATTTTCCTTTGACATGTATTTAGCCATAGCAACCAGCACCTGCACTCTGGGATGTGCTGACTGAAATCTCCTTTTTATTTTCACAAAGTGGTTTCTCCTTTCCTTTTTCAATCACAACATTGCGGTTTAGTTCGAATGAATGGAGCTAAACTGTGTGCAGACTCCCGCCATGGTGAAAACTTCACCAAGAATGGACATGTCTAGAAAACCACATTTAAATAATCTGAAGCGGCACAGGCTTCCATTGAAAACAATGGGAGGCGAGTTTAACACAGGGTGGAATCTGCCCTGACAGCCATGACAAAAATCTGCCATGTGAAAATAGCCAAAGGGACTGAGTTCGAGATTCCTACAGGTCCAAACCAGTGAAGGATTTTCAAGAGAACCATAGAAAAGTAAAATATAATGAGCCTTTCATGCTTGTTTAAAGGGATTATCCAACCCACAGGTTGTACTTACCTTGCTCCCCTGCATTGCTTCTGATGCACGACTGCCGCTGATCCGCGCGACGGGGATGGGGGGAAGCCAATAGAAGGCAGCAACAGGGACAAGCCTCTCTAGCGTCACCCACATTTCTAGAAGGCCCACATCGCTGCCTGCTTTTGGCTGATCCCCCTTCCCTCGCCACCGAATGTTTTGATCCGTATAACGAGGAGATGCAGCAGCAGCGGTGCGGGCATCATAAGCTACAAGAGTGCCAGGGAGCAGGGTAAGAACAACCTGTTTGAGGGGCTCGGGGATCAGAGGGGTCATTATAGGGTTTGGATAACCTCTTTAAGGCTAGGGTTCCATGACTACTTTTTAAAACTTTGGGGCACATTCATAAATGTCTAAAACACTGGTCTTAATACATACCTCCCAACCATTCTGGACCCAGCTGGACTGTTCCGGATTGCAGTGGCTGTCCTGCTGTCCCGGTACGGAGGAGCTATGTCCCGCTCTCTGGCAGCTGTGCCAGAGACAGTTGCCATAATGAAGCAGAAAGCCTCTGGTCTGTGGGGGATGGGGGAATGGGGGCGTAAGTCAGCCTAGGCTCCGCCCCTCCATAGACTAGAGCAGCCTATGTCCTGCTTCTGCTGCTAGGAAGAAGGTAAGTTTGTGGTGTTTATTTTTTTTTTTTTACTTTCTGTGAGGGGCACAATGTGGGCATATTACAGGGGGGCACAATGTAGGCATATTACTGGAGGTATAATGTGGGCATATTACTGGGGGAACAACTGGGCATATTACTGGGGGCACAATGTGGGCATATTACTGGGGGCACAGCTGGGCATATTACTGGGTGCACAATGTGGGCATATTACTGGAAGAACAGTTGGGCATAATTCTGTGAACACACAATGTGGGCATAATACAGTGGAATAAAGCGGAATAATTACTATGTGGGAGCATTGAGGGGATTCAGTGGAATTAGTTGTATGTAGAGATGAGCGAGCATGCTCGGCCGAGCGTACTCGGGAGCAATTTTTAAGTAGTAGCGTAAGCATTTTATAATCTGTACGCTAATGCATACGCATCTTCTAATCTGTACCCTAATGCATATGCATCTAATGCGTACAAATGACAAGATGCGTACGCATTAGCGTACAGATTAGAAGATGCGTACAGATTAGAAGATGCGTACGCTACTACTCAAAAATTGCTCCCGAGTACGCTCGGCCAAGCATGCTCGCTCATCTCTAGTTGTATGGTTAGTTTTTGTGTGGAGTTAGAGTCGTGGCCTAGTGCGGGAAAATTTGCCGTGGCGCGCTTTCCTCTTTGGTGGTTTACAAAGTTGTGAGATATGCTTAATAAGCCCCCGCGCTGGTGGTGGATCTCTGAAGTTATGTAGGGGCATCAGCCTCTACATAACTTAGGCGTATCCACCGCCGATTCCTTGCTGTCTTACATTTATACTATTTTCTACGTCTAAACCAAGCATAGAAAATGTTAAATGAGATGGGCCTGCAGGCCCATTCCCTTTTAGACCTGGTGTGAGCGGAGAAGAAATTGCAGATTCTGACGCAACATGGCGTGTGACAGAATCTGTGCCAGATATACGCCACAGTGGTGTATATCTGTTCGTAAATGACCCCCATTTTTCTAGAAAAAGCAATTTAGTGAAAGCTGACCTTGATGAGTCATATTTTCTTCACACAAGACAATGGAAGCTGAAACGCAGATCATATTCCATTATATTCCCGTACTTCAGCCTATCTGTCATATAGAAAATAAAGCCAATCCATAATGGAAAACTGCCCATTGACAAAATGCTGACTAGGCACAGAAGCATCAATCGACTTCTATGAATGGATTTCCTGTCAAGTGACATCTACTCAACTGGTGGCAATTTTTTAATTTTTTTTTTACCAATAGCAGAAACCATGGTGATGGCTAGTGATGGCTGCTTCGCCAAATTTTCCCAAATTAATGAATTATTTCATCACTAAGCATATTTCTTTGCAAGTAGTAGGTTGCTCTGCCCCCATCATTGTACTGTTCAGGTGCCATGTTCATAGCTGATTGCCCGTGATGATGTCATCACATTAGCCATTTGGGAAAACCGATTCACGAAGCACAAGGAAATTCGATTTTGCAGCAAATTGAATTTGTGGACTTCAAATCGCTCAGTACTAGCAATGGCACCACTTCCACCAATTAAGTCCTCTGTTGCAGGAAATATGCCAACAGGAAATTCACTGATAAACCAGGCACAATGCCATGTAGGGCTAGCTCAATAGAATGTAAAGATACCTTTCACTTAGTGATCTGCTACTTTATACTGGAGATAAAACAGTTTTAATCCATGTGCAAATGAACAGTTAAGTGCACCGAGGGTGGGCCCTAGCCTACCAAGGGTGGAGACCACCCAGGAGGAGCAAGGATTTCAGCCCACCCCCACTTTTTCTTCTTTGACAAGACCAGGTTCCTGCATTGTCATCTCATCTAGCCTTGTCAATCTTGCATCTACATGGATAACATATAATCTGTGGTAATGTGTACAGTAAAGTGCAGGGTAGATGTATGGTGGGGGTGTGTATCTCACCCTGTTTTTCAGTTTAGCTGGGTGAGATAACTGAAATCCAGAAATGGTGCTGCTTCAGCAAGGCATAGCTTGCTGGAGATTGTTTTGTTTAAAGTTATATGGACTGGATTTCTTTGGACTGGGAGACAGGTTGGTAGTGGGAATCTTCCAGTCCACACCCCTAGTCCATTACAGGTTCCCTGGCCCCAGGTGAGGCAAGCTGGGTAAATTAAGCTGGAATAAATCAACCCGCTGTGTGTGAGAATTGAGAATTAGAATTTGGAAGGAAGCCTGCAAAGGCTCTGGGTGGTCTCAGCCAGGAGGTCTGAGGGGCCACAAGGCTGAGGAAGCATGAAGTTTGGGGGGGCCCAGTGCAGTCTGTGGAAAGAGGGTCGCACGGTCAGAGTCGGGAGGACCTATGGACCATCTCCCCCCAAAGGTACTGGTGTGGTTACAGCCAGGAGGCTGTTGGACAGTGTGGCTGAGGAAGCCGGATTGTGTTCTGTGTGTGGACTCCGCTCTATAGGTGAGGTAGAGACGACCTATGTATTAGGTAGTGCTTAGACGGGCAGGTGTTTATTTTGATGTTTTTGTGTGTGTTGGTGCTAAAGGGCCAAAATAAAGCACCATTTGGACTTGAACCCCGTTGTCAGAGGGGAAGTCTGTGATTGCGACCACCTGAGAGAGAGGGATCTCTTACAAACCCTAACAATACATACATACATACATACAATACAACAATACATTGTTACACATAATACAAATAAATATGGAAGTTCCCAGTGACCTACATGGCGCACGAGTATGGATTTAAAGGGAGTCTTTCACCTGATCTGAGCATCATAGACAAGCTATAGACTACCTTACACACATTAAAACAGTACCTTTATTATTTATGTCCCTCGCTGAAATCCTCTAAAAAACACTTTTATAAGTTATTTAAATTAGCCCCCGCAAGTGCCCGGAAGCCTGGTTATTCAAGAAGGTGCCCAAGCCCCAGGATGATTTGAATTAAAAAACCCTCCTATCTCTGTGCTCTTTTCTGCCCACCTTTAGCATACTATTCTCCTCCTCCTGTTCGCAAATCCAATCCCTGGCGCCTGCGCTGTCATTCCATTTCCCGGCGCCTGCGCACTGCTCTGCCCATGGCTCGGCCAGATTGGGGAGAGCTGACTGGCGCATGCGCACTAGAATCCCGTGCGCCTCTGCCCACAGTGGGCAGAGCAGTGCACAGGCGCCGGGGAATGGAAGAGCGGCGCAGGCGCCGGGGACTAAATTTGTGAGCAGGAGGAGGAGAATAGTATGCTAAAGGTGGACGGACAAGAGCATGGAAATAGGGCACCTTCTTGAATAACCAGGCTTCTGGGCACTTGCGGGGGCTAATTTACATAACTTATAAAAGTGTTTTTTAGACGATTTCAGCGAGGGACATATACAATAAAGGTACTGTTTTAATGTGTGTAAGGTAGTCTATAGCCTGATCTGAGCAGTCTATGACGCTCAGATCAGGTGAAAGACTCCCTTTAATGCTTACAATATTACTATTTCTTTATCCTATATGCATCTGAACCAAAGCTATGCTTCATTAACCCAGGATTGCTATAAACCACTATGGATTTGCCCATAAACCACTTCCCTTCCCTCAGTGATTTGATCACCAACACTTTTCTTCCAGACTACAAAGTTCTTCCTATGAAACCCTTCATTATCCTAGACCACCAAAGATGTGCTTTATTAATGTTCCTTGGCCTTCTAGAAACATGACAATTAATCACCTCTTGACCCTAGGCTACCTGTGGATAGATGATGATTATTTTGGTAGGTAACCCCTTTAGTCATACATATAGATG
The DNA here is from genome assembly GCA_900303285.1 of Rhinella marina. Lineage (NCBI taxonomy): Eukaryota > Metazoa > Chordata > Amphibia > Anura > Bufonidae > Rhinella > Rhinella marina. Next base: position 73,502 of record ONZH01009467.1, read on the forward strand.
TGTCTATTGGTACAACTGCTCCCCCTTATCAACCTCTCTTATCCTGAGCTCTTGTATTTTTCTACAATGAAGGTATGATGTCATATTGCTTGGGAGACAAATGTAATCTTTATTGGTACTGCCACGTAGAACAGATAATTATTGTTGGCCTAGTTCTTGAAATTCATTCAATACTAGTGACAGACAACGTAAGAAATAGAAAGTCTAGATTATGAATATTAAAATGTTGAAAACTTGGTATGTTGTCCATTCATTTCCTCTAGATTCAAGGTTAATTGGCAGACCCAAAATAGAGTTGTGTGCTTGAGGCCTTAGACATCTTCCAGATGGAGACCTCATTGATTTTTTTTTCCTTCACCTTAAAGCTCAATGTCTCCAGTTCAGAGACTTTCTTTTAAGTTTTCTATCAAGTTCCAGAAATTCCTGTTGAGATTAAAACTTCTGTAAATTGTCTTGCAGGGACGCAGAAGAAGTGCTACAGATGCCGCAGAGGTGAGCTGGTCTTCTTTAAAGCATTGCCTCTACTCCTCGAAGGTCTCCTTATTTTTCCTACAGATTTCAAGATTTCCAGAATACAATACAAAGTTGAAATCACTTCCAGAGGAACTTCCTCCAAAGCATCATAATATTCTAGACATCAGAGGTTTCTAGTAGATGCTGATGGAATAGTTTTTCGTCGATAATATAGAAAGTAAAAAATTATAATGAAAGGGAGCACGATGTTGATTACTGCTCGTTTGAACTTGCCCCGTACAGCTGCCCACATGTTGGATATTGGGTAAAGCCACCACAGTTTTCTGGTAGCATACCGAAATGTCTTTTGTAGCCTAGACATTTTAGGAGCTGATGATGCATCCTCCTGGGTGATGTCAGACATATCGATGATCACTTGTCTGCTGTGCCTGGCATCACAGAGGTCTGAATGAAGGTGATTTTCCTCGGTGACATTTGCCAAGTACTCTCCTGAGTGCGAACAGTCACCTAAAGGCACCCGGTGTTCAGATTTTTTAGTCAAATGCTTTGACCGTTTTTTACGTAATTTTGGCCTTCTGATCTGAATGTGATTACAAGGGAAACTGCAAGTTGTAGGGACAATGCATTTCAGGTATTTCTTTATCTTCCAGATCAAACTTGTCACGTAATGTGAGAGAAAAACCACAGGAACAGAGAGAACTGGGATGTCTGCAAAATAAAGACCATATATATATTACACTAGCAGAATGACCTGGCATTGCATGGCTATATTTTGTCTAATTCATTTACTGTTTGTGTGTGGTTAAAAGATATCCACAAGTTTCCCCATAACAGTGGCCTCCAGAGCACCCCGCCCCCTTAACATTGACTTCCACAGTGGTCTTCCCTCTTAACTGTGACCTCCACAGCAGCCCACACCCTTAACAGTGAGCTCCAAAGAGGCCCACCCCTTAGCATTGACATTTATAGTGGCCTGCCCCCTTAAAAGCTACCTCAACAGCACCCTGCTCCCTTGACAGTGACTGCCACATGACCCCGCCCCATAACAGTAACCTCCACACCACCTCACCCTCTTAACTTTGACCTCCACATCAGCCTTCCCCCTTAACAATGACCCTTAAAGAGCCCAATCCCCCTTAACAGTGACCTTCACACCACATCATCCCCTTAAAAGTGACCTATAGCTATGAAGAAAAATGGCTGGGTTGTTATGGAAACCTGGTGTAAAATGGTGTGTATGTCAAGAATGAAGGACCTTCATGCTTCTACTGGACAATATGAGTCATATGACCATGTGTACGGCAGTTAGGATAGGAAAGACCTGTGAACTTTTATTGGCTAATATAGGTCATGTGATATTTGCATTATTTGTGAATATCTCTAGAACTGTACCTCCTTGAGAGCTGACACTTGATGTACCTATGTACCAAATTTGATGTCTAGTCCTTTGGCCATGCAAAAAGAACAGATACAGACGACAGATAGAAATTTTTATATAAGAAATGTAAATACATTTAAAATGCATTGTTCAAATTGTATTCTGTCTGAACTCACAAACATGCTAATATATGTATATATATATTATATATATATATATATATATATATATTTTTTTTTTTTTGTCTATATATATATATACACACACACACACACGCACACATACACACACACACACACACACACACACACACAGTTGCCACTTATCTTAGTTGCTGTACACTGCTATCCCAAGGAAAGAGAACCATCTCACTAGTGACATCTTGTGGAAGTTGCTTCCTATGAGTCTAAATCTGACTTTTTAACCAAGTCTTGGGCTATGACAATGGAATATTTCCAAGGCAACTATCCCCAAGGCTTAGTTAAAAAGTTGGATTTTGACTCACAGGGACCCACTTCTAATAGGTGGCGCTAGCGAGATAGTTCTCTTTCCTTGGGAGATACTTCTTTGGATATTCTTTTCCCATGGAACATTGCCAATAAGTCTGGAGCACTTGCAACATGTTTCCATAGATAGCTGGTCTCTTCAAAGAGGTTCCGCACCCTGTCTAAGTCAGGTCACATAGGAAAACCTGCACCCACTGATGATCAGAACTTCCTATCAACATGAAGTCACAGTAGCAGAGTTTGCCTTTTCAAAGCCTTTTGTGTCAAAGGAGCTTTCCTCAGGATAGGTCATCAACATCAAATTGAGGAGGTCCGACATCGGGCAACCCCATTGATCAGCTGTTTTAGGGGGCTGATATATACTGGTGAGCAACATGGCCTCCTCGCAGCTTTCCCAGCACAGTCAGGGGCGTAGCTATAGGGGGTGCAGAGGTAACAGTCGCTACCAGGCCCACGAGCCTGAGGGACCCAAAGACCCTTGTGCCAAATAAGAACACACCAGTATTATAGAAGGTGCATTCTAGTCAAGTTGCACCTCTTGCTGGAGGGAAGGGTTTAAGTCAAGAATTTGGCATGGAGTGGGGGCTGTTTCAATTTTTGACATGAGGCTATGTGCTTCCCTTCCCCTGGCAACAAACTAGTGAGGAAAGGGGGACCCAAGCTGGACTCTTGCACCAGGGCCAATGAGCCCGTAAGGCATTTGCTTATTACCGGTAAAAGGTGACCCTGCTGAGAAACTCATCCGCGCATGCGCAATTCCGCTCCGTTTCAGCTAATTAAGCACACAGCGGTAAAAATGGCAGAGCGTGCAGATTTAACAAGTCTCTGTCCTCCTAAAAAAAAGACTAAACTAAAGTCAGCAGTGTGGGACTACTTTGGATACCCACCAAATGCACGTGAGGATGGAAATCCAATTTGTAAGCAATGTGGTCGTAAAGTGGCAGCTAAAGGAGGGAATACCTCAAACCTGTTCTCCCATCTCCGAGAACACCACCCCACTGTGCAGCTTAACCCTTTCGCGCCCGGAGGTTTTTTCGGTTCTGCATTTTCGTTTTGCGCTCCCTGCCTTCAAACAGCCATAACTCTTTTATTTTTTCTGTTCACATAGCTGTATGAGGGCTTATTTTTTTGCGGGACAAGTTGTACTTTCCAACGCCACCATTTAATATTGCATAGGGTGTAGTGGGAAGCGGGAAAAAAATTCCAAACCGGGTGAAATTGCAAAGAAAACGCTATTCCGCTACAGTTCTACGGGTTTCTCATTTACAGCGTTCGATGTGCATTTAAAACTGATCCGCTACTTTCATTCTACTGGTCAGTACGAACCGGCAATACCTAATATGTATAGTTTTTCCTGCGTTTTCATAGTGATAAATAATTAGAAAGTTGCCTTTTTTTTTTTTTTCTCCTTGTCAAATCTTGACCCCTATAACTTTTTGGTATTTATGTGTACAGAGCTGTATGGGGGCTCATTTTTTGCGGGACGATCTGAAGTTTTTATTGATACCATTCTGGGGTGTGTATGACTTTTTGATCACTTTTTATTTAATTTTTTTTAGAAAAAAAAAGCGACAAAAAACGGCAAATCGCCATTTGGACGCTTTTTTCCGCCACACAATTCGCCGTATTGGAATTTTTTTTTAATATATTTTAAAAGTACGGGCGTTTTCGGTCACGGTGGTTTTATTTTTTATATATTTTTTAACATTTTTTTTTAATTTTTTTTTACTATTTGAAAGGTCAAATATGGGCTGATATATTGTGGCTTTTTTTTTTTCTTTATGAGCAATCATGGATTTTATAGACTCAGAAATCCAAGAATTGCTAATTTCTTATCCTGGCCTGCCATCTAGTGGCCAGAATAAGAATTGCACTTTGAAAACTGTAATCCTCACCAGCGAGGATTACAGTTTTCATATGGTGTACAGACACCCCGATTGGTCACACGGGGTGTCTGTACACCACCCCCGATGATCCACGGCATCTAGGCTCCCAGGAAGACGCCGCCGATGGCGGTAAGTAGCGGCAAGTCTCTGCTGTTAGAAACAGCAGAGACTTGCTGGCCATGACGCCCGCCGCACACGCGAGCGGGCGTCATGTGCCCGCATCGCCCCAGCGCCGTACATGTACGGCGCTGGGAGCGAAGGGGTTAAAGTTAGGTGGCCTTTATCATTTTAACACCTTGGCGACATGATAGGAGTGGAGTGGACGTACCGGTACATCCTGGGCGCGAGTAGCCGTGGCTCCCCCCATAATGGCGATCGCTGTGATTGGCTAGGTCTGTTCAGACTAGCCAATCACAGGATACGGGGGCTGGCTGTAAGGATCTGATCCCCCGAGACTGCGGGGGATCAGATCCTGTAAAGGTAATCCAAAAGTGCCCCGGCCCGGGTGCCCCCGATCCCCCCTCTCCTTCCCCAAACTGTATTTTTCATTTAACCCCCCCCTCAATTTCCAGGATGGCCGAGCGTTGAAGCAGAGTGTCAGCATACAGCTTCACGGTTATCATACCGTGAAAATTTCATACCGTTGCAACCCTAGAGGGCTCACACACAAACTTATTTTTTTTCCATGTCTGTTCTGTTTTTGTGCGGCCCGTATGTGGAACCATTCACTTCAATGAGGCCACAAAAACGGAAATGACTGTGTGCGTTCCGTATGTCCACATAGCCATTCCACAAAAAAAATAGAACATGTCCTATTATTGTCCATATTACAGACAAGGATAGGTGCCGGCTGTTCCGGTCCGCAAAAATGCAGTATGCGCGCGGTTGGTATCCGTTATTTTGCGGACCGGTCGTATGCATGAGCCATTAAAGGGGTTTTCTGAGATTTTTATACTGATGACCTATCCTTAGGATAGGCTATCAGTATCTGATCGGTGGACCTGGGATCCTCGTCAATCAGCTGTATGAGATGGTCGCAGCCTTCTCTCTGCTTTCCCTAGGCCAAGTCACGTTCATCGGTCATGTGGCCTAAGCACAGCGAATGGGACTGAGCTGCGATACCAAGCACAGCCACTATACAATGTACGGCGCTGTGCTTGATGAGCAGAGAGAAGACCATAGCGCTCACTGCGCCGGTGCCTTCTCAAACAGTTGATCGGCGGTGGTCCCCACTGATCAGATACTGATGACCTATCCTCAGGACAGGTCATCAGTAAGAGAAAAAAAACTCGGAAAACCCCTTTAAGGAATAGGAATGACGGAAGATAACACCGAAGCGGGACCACCACCGATTCTCAGATGAGAGGTGCAGTAAAGACTGGTTGGAGATGCCCAGAAGGGTCTGCAGGAAAACCTAGAAAGCAGATGCAGTAATTGCAGGCAGCGACAGATAACATATTCTTCTGATTTCATTCAAAGACACGGCGCACCGACGTTCAAAGGGAAATTTCACAAAAAAAATAAAAAATAAAAAATTATTGATGTCCAACATGTAAAGAGAAGAAAGGGACTGCCGAAAAGGTCCCCGAAAACAATAACGTTCAAACCAGTATTAACCCTTTCCTGTCATTTTTCACCTTCCAATTTTTGCAAATCTTCACGTCACTTTATGTCAGTGATTTTCAACCAGTGTGCCTCCAGCTGTTGCAAAACTACAACTCCCACCATGCCCTTCTGTAGGCTGATAGCTGTAGGCTGCTGGGCATGATGGGAGTTGTAGTTTTGCAACAGCTGGAGGCACACTGGTTGAAAATCACTGCTTTATGTAGTAATAACTGTGGAAAGCTTTTACTTATATAAACAATTCTCGTGACACATTGCACTTCATGTCCGTGGTAAACTTGAGTCAATGAGGTTATTTACATAGCATGGTAAGGATTTTTCAGCATGGTGTGGGGGATCAGGAGCAACTCCGATGCCAGGGAGCAAGGTAAGTACAACCTGTGTGAGGGGCCCGGGCATTAGAGGGGGTATTATAGGGGTTGGATAACCCCTTTAACATTCACCATGTCTACTTTGTATCATTTTTCAAATTTCATTTTTTTAGGAAGTTGGATGACTTAGAATTTTAGAAGCAATTTTTCAATTTTTTTTTTAACTTGAGAGAAAACATTAGTCCTAAGAAACTGAAAATATCAGCAACTTTCTAAAATATTAAGACCTCTGCTTTCTGTCACTGAGAGGAAACATTCTTTAGAAACATCCTTGCAGGACAGGCTCGGGATGCTGGATGTACACCACTAATGTTTCCATTCTCTGACAGAAAGCAAAAGATCTTGAAGATGAGGAATTATATTAGTAAATGGTATAACTTTCCATCCTGCACCGATAGATGGTCTATCCTATATAACCAGTGTTTGCCATCAATGTGCCAATGGCAAGTCTGACCTCTGGGATCCCCATAATTACAGGAACATTGGGCGGTGGCACAAATAGAGCTGACTACAATGGGGAGGCAGGGAGCCAATGTCTGTACCTTGCCATTGGCGGGGCGGGGCGAGGCTGGCAGAGGCAAAGATGAGACGCAGTGAAAAATCTTCATTCGTCATGGGAACGTGGGCTAGCCAAGTATTCACCCACTAAAGGGTAGCACAATGTGTTAGGGGGCACAGTATTGTGTTAGGCACACATAAGGGGCATGATACTACATTGGGGGGCACCAATCTGTGTTACTTACAGTGTCTGAACCTGTGCTGCACATGCTCAGTGGTGAAGACCAGAGGAGGAAAGGAACTACTAGACAGAACAGGACGTTGGCATTAAAGGAGTAATCCAGGAATAAGTAACTTTTTTCACAGGTGCCCACAGCTTTCCTCTGCTAGGCAAAGAATTAGACCCCATGTTGCCATGTGAAGACATCCTGCTATCTCGTTGTTCGGGTGCCAATGGGAGCTCTCTCTAAACAACGTAGATGCTGTGGTCGCTATTCACTGAAGCATCTAAAGCAGGGCTGGCCAACCTGTGGCTCTCCAGCTGTTGCAAAACTACAACTCCCAGCATGCCCAGTCTGCCTACAGCTATCAGCCTACAGCAGGGCATGGTGGGAGTTGTAGTTTTACAACAGCTGGAGAGCCTCAGGTTGGCCAGCCCTGATCTAAAGGGTTTGGCTCTTCTGATGGTCTGGCCATTAAAACAGGAGCCTGGTTCTCATGTGGCCGCCGAGCCCCCTGCTCTCAGCTGGGAGATCTGTGCTGTGCTTAGACCAAGCAGCCGAAATCTAAGGCCCCTTAGTGTCCACTGTCAAATTGGGTGATCACTAAGGGGGTTAATTCATCCCAGGCATGGGCACATAATCACCTGGTCTCAGGGGTGATAGGTCTCCAGACATGCAACCGCTTAATCCAGTCACTGGTTGCAGTGGAGCAGATGACCATGACCAACAAGTGAGATCTGCCTTAAAGGGGTTGTCCGAGTTATTTTTTTGTTCTTTATATGTTTCTAACTTGTCAGGTATAACAACTTTCCCATACACTTTGTGTTTCTAAAGCTGCTGGTTTCTCAGAGTTGACTCAGGGTCACATGACCTGTGATGTCACCTTATCTCTCTGCTCTGTGATGTTTCGTTCACAAGCCTCAGAGTTCAGATAACAGTCTGTACACGAGATGTCACTGGCCACACCCCCTTTCTTTGCCGGGCTGCTATCTGCTTTCTCCCTGGTTCCTTCAGATAAAACATTAACCCCTTCAGCCAGAGCACACTGAGGGCTCAAGGCTTTATAACAAACAGTAGCTGCAGCAGTGAGAGGAGACAAATGCTGGGCACAAGAGCTGTAGAGGAATTGTATTGTACAAGAACAGGTAGGGAGAAATTCCTGTATGTATTAGCAGTGTCATTGTACAGCTGGGACTTGTAGTCCTACACATACAACATGCTGCTGAGTATTCCAGCAGGCAGACATGTCACTCAGCACTTGTATTCATTCCCTTTGCAGAGAGGGGGGGGAGAAGGGGGAGGGGCTGAGATGGTTGTTTTTGCATGTAAACAAAGACCAGAAGAGAACCAGGGAAATTAGGAAATATGGATTTTTTTGCCTAAAACTTGCTTAACTTAGTTATATATTGCTGCCCATCAGATTTACAGTGCTATACATTTTTTGTCATAACTCGGACAACTCCTTTAAAGGGTTATCCCATGAGAAATATTCTACATTTTTCAAACCAACGCCTGGATCTGAATACTTTTGTAATTACATGTAATTAAAAATTTGGCATCGCCGCCAAGATATTCAATAAAATGTATCTGTGTAGCGCCACCTGCTGCTTGTTTTTTTCTTATTTTTTTTTTACCTGCTCACTGAGATGGCCGCACATGCTCAGTTTCATCCTTCTAATGCCTCCTGTACTGTGATAGGGAGAGCATGGACACGCCTCCTGAGCTGTGATAGGGAGAACATGGACACGCCTCCTGAGCTGTGATAGGGAGAACATGGACACGCCCCCTGAGCTGTGATAGGGAGAACATGGACACGCCCCCTGGGCTGTGATAGGGAGAGCATAGACACGCCCCCTGAGCTGTGATAGGGAGAGCATAGACACGCCCCCTGAGCTGTGATAGGGAGAGCATAGACACGCCCCCTGAGCTGTGATAGGGAGAGCATAGACACGCCCCCTGAGCTGCAGCAGAAAAGACACTCCCCTTGAGCTGTCAGCTTGATATAAATCTAACAGAGCAATAAATGAGGAGATCTCTGGATCCATGTGAGGTACAGGGCTGGTTCTAGCTTTGTTAGAAAGAAATTGTTATGCACTATATGAAGTCTGATTTTAATATCTTACATTACTCATGGCATAACCTCTTTAACTGCACAGTGCATTGCATATTTACTGACAGGAATTTAGAAAATGTCAGGAATTTCAGAAATTGTAGCCCAAAAAATATGGTTTAAAGGGGTTCTCTGCTTTTTTCTTAGGGCTTGTTCACACGTCAGTTATTTGATCAGTTATTTCCATCAGTTAACGTGAGCCAAAACCAGAAGTGGAGCCTCCACAGAGATCAGGTGTAATGAAAAGATCTGCACCTGTTCTGTGTTTTTGACCAGCACCTGGTTTTGGCTAACAATAACTGATGGAAATAACTGATCAAATAACTGACATGTGAACAAGCCCTTACTGATCAATGGGGGTCTGAGACCAGGGACCTGCAGGCCAGTGATGTCACATGGCCTGGGTGCAGTTCAGCCCCATTGAAGTGAACTCACAGCAATACCGAATTCGCAGGGGCTACAGGGTCAACAATTGGGGGACTTATGTATGCCTTGTCCATGAGTAGGTATTCACATGTGGGTTTGATGTGGGGGGGGGTTTACATACCCCAAATTTACCAGCTACAATTCCGTCATGTGTCGGAACATCAGGGGTCAGCATATTAGCGCTATGACAGGGCGGAGCTAGCTTAGCAGTGCTCTGGGGAGGAGCTTAAATGTTCCGCTGCGGCTCCAGAAATGCCAACTAGGCCCCTGCAGGTATCATTCCATTACAGGCCCCTGGAGGTAACATTCCATTACCGGCCCCCAGAGGTATCATTCCATTACAGGCCCCTGGGGGTAACATTCCATTACAGGGCTGTGAATTTCCATTTAAATGTCCTTAGATAACTATTCCTGGCAGTGCCCGGAGGAGGCGCTATGGCAGTGGTGGAGCAGGGCAGGGATCACACTGCATAGTGTCACTGTCACAGTGTCTAAACCACTGTCACCAGAGTTACCGGTCTGTCACGTGACTGCCGGCGGTGACCTAGTCTGTGTGCAGCCCCGGTGACGTCGCCTGTTGTCGCACATATGTGTCGCCCGGTACAAGCAGACCACAGGAGTCGTCCCCTGGGAAAACAGCCTTCTAAGCCCCCTACCCTACTGTGCCGGGGCAGTTAGGGCCGGGCGGCAGCAGCAGCCGCCGTGTGTGCACATGTGACTTACAGTGCCAGCAGGCGGGTGGACACGTCTCTTCTACATCATGGCCTCTTCTTCCTCAGGTGCTGTCCTCCCAGATCTGCTGTCTACGTCGCTCCCATGGCAGCTTCCCTGGAGCCCGAACCCCCCTCCCTCCGCTCCAGAACGGGCCCTGAGTGAACGTAGGTCAGGTGTGGAGAGGGTTAAACGAGGGCACGTGATCTGACAGGAAGGGGCGGGGCGTACTGTCAATGGAGCTCAGTGGGAGGAAAGCCAGGAGGAGAGGTGGCGGGAAGAGACAGATGACCAAGTGATGAGTCCTGGAGAAGCAGCAGCGTGTAGAGGGGAGACCTGTATGCTGTCTGGGGTCACTGTGTGCTGGAGGGGGTGATGGTCTGCACTGGGGAGGATGATGGGGAGTGATGGTCTACACTGAGGAGGAGGATGATGATGGGGAGTGATGGTCTACACTGAGGAGGAGGATGATGATGGGGAGTGATGGTCTGCACTGGGGAGGATGATGGGGAGTGATGGTCTGCACTGGGGAGGATGATGGGGAGTGATGGTCTGCACTGGGGAGGATGATGGGGAGTGATGGTCTGCACTGGGGAGGATGATGGGGAGTGATGGTCTGCACTGGGGAGGATGATGGGGAGTGATGGTCTGCACTGAGGAGGAGGAGGAGGATGATGTTGGGGAGTGATGGTCTGCACTGGGGAGGAGGATGGGGAGTGATGGTCTGCACTGGGGAGGAGGATGGGGAGTGATGGTCTGCACTGGGGAGTGATGATGTGGTCTGCACAGGGGGGGGGAGAGGATGATGGGGAGTGATGGTCTGCACTTGGGAGAAGGAATGTGGAGGATGGTAGGGCAGTGATGGTCTGCACCAGGCATGGCCAACCAGCGGCTCTCCAGCTGTTGACTTTCTGAATGGATTGTGTGTTTGTGTGTGTATATACACACACACACACACAAATATCGGGGGATAGATATTTCTAGGGGTTTTCTGATTGTTTTACACTGATGACCTATCAGAAAACCGCTTTAGGTCATCAGAGTCTGATTGGTGGAGGTCTGGCTCCTTGGATCCCTGCTGTTCAGCTGTTTGAAGAGGACCTCCAGGCAGCTTACCAAGCACAGTGCCACCCATTGTAATAGTGGCTGTGCTTGGTATTGCAGCCCAGGCCCATTCACAGGAATCTGACTAAGCTGTGCCTAGGCCACATGACTGATGTATGTGACGTCACTGGAAAACAGGGAAAAATGTCCAGCACTGAGATCTTGAAATCTTCAGTCTTTATTTAGCGCTCATATAAAAATACATCTTCACACGGACAGCGGTAACGCTACCATGTGACGTCACTGGCCTAGGAAGAGATCAGAGAGCTGCAGCCTCTTCTAACAAGTGATCTGAGGGGGTCAGGAGAGTCAAACTCCCACCGCTCAGGATGGGGATAGGCCAAACCTTTAATAAAATCACTGTGCACACATTGATGTCCGCGTTGTAGCTGGTGAATGCAGAGTCTAAGGCTTATGGAGCAGGGTCTGTGAAAACCTGGACTGTGCTCCTTCTGAGGTCGCCGCTGTACAGTGATACACTGTACGCACACCTATCTAGTGTATCACTGTACACGGCGTCGTAGCAACCAATGACCCTGCGCGCTCCTGTCCTCAGAAGGAGCACAGTCCGGGTTTTCACAGACCGTGCTTCATGGACGTCTGAATTAAGCCTAACCCATGACGATCCTGCATAGATGAATCACTCGTGTAGCATTGGACTCAGTAAGATTATCCTGTTATGCAAGGAGATGAATATCTATGAAGATTATGAGCTTACTGGACATGACAGCGGGCAGCTAAGATTGCCATCTTGCCCTATGACCACCTGCATGTTGCGGAATATCCATGCGTAAAAACCACAGGTTATTACAGTACCAGCAAAGTGTATGACATTACACTAATCTCATGTAGACTTTGTGTTTTTTTTTCTGTACAGAAATCAACCTGCTGCGCAGATTTCAAATTAAATAGCGTCAATTACGTTTTTCGGTTTCCATGTGGATATGGTGTAGAAACGCACATAAATGTTCACGGAAGTTCGTGTTGATTTAATTTGCGTGCACCCCTGTGTCGATGTGGCCTACGGCTGCTTGCAGACGAGCATGTGTCAGGCTGCGAGTCCACAGCGCAGCTTCCGTCCTGACCTCCCAGCACTGCCATAGTCACATAGCATTATATTGATTTATGATGCTATGTAACCCTTACAGCTCTGGAACGTATTGGATAACAGTGACAGCATTATGTCAGTGCCGTCTAATACATTCCAGAACTGTAAGGGTTACATAGCATCATAAATCAGTATAATGCTATGTGACTATGGCAGTGCTGGGAGGTTAGGACGGAAGCTGCGCTGCGGACTCACAGCGTGACATATGCTCGTCTGCAAGGGATTTCTGCCCCAGATGTACTGTGGATCCACATGACGAATAAAGGGGTATTCCGGTTAAAGAAGGTTATCCCCTATCCACAGGAGACAGGATAACTATGCTATCGGTGAGGGTCCTACTGCTGAGAATCAGATGAGGTCACAGCGTACCAACATCCACATGCTGTGTGCAGTCACAGCACAGCAAGCGGCTGAGGACCAGAAAGCGGTGAGTACAGAGCCCAGGGAGCACTGCATTCACTGCTTCCCAATCCTGTACTAATGAACACTTCCATAAAAGAAGCGCTCATTTGTATTCACCTCATAAAACATACACACACACATTTTCGGGGGGGAAAACGTGCGTCTAATAGGGCGAAAAAGATGGTACTTAGAGTGAAATATTTCAAAATAGTATTTGATATTCCTGTAATCATAATAGGCTGTGCAATATAGTGAACTCATAACTTATAGTGATTGGTAAATGGCACACTTTTCCTCTTCATTTCAGTATACTGTTTATTTTTTCCTTAATTTCAGTAATATACTGTTTATTTTGTTTTAGTGTTATGCATGTGAAGAAAATAGCTTTTTTATTAAGCATAGTAAGTGCATCCCTTCCTATATGGCAAGTCTGTAGTGTAATGCCTGCTGTACAGAAGGTCTGGGGTTCAAATCTTGATGAAGACCTGATTTAACTCATTTCATTAGAAAAATCACATCCAATATAGCTTCATTCGTACTCCCTTCACTAATATGAATACTAATGCGGCTGCCAGGCCCTGCTTGGATCTGTGATGTTCTAGCTATGAGGGGCAGGAGAGCTAGAGACCTGACACTTCCTTGGGAGTCTTGTGCTGGGATGTAAATAGGGTGCAGGTCACAGATCACAACTATGCTGGAGGAATCAAAATACACTCAGAACTTTATCTGATTGTAATGCAGTAAGGTTCAGTGTGGGCATTTTGTTTTTATTTTAACCGAAAGCCCCTTAAAAATTGGCTACAATGTTTATTAATTTTGGACCATCATGCCCCTCACATTAATAGTTCGTATCATTAACTCCATGTTGACCATGAATGTGAGGAGATATATGATGGGGTCACTTACTATTAATGTGAGGCACATGGTTTAATCAATCTGGACCTCCATCTACAAGTATCTCCTAAAAGCGAGTACACCCCTCATAGTTTCATAAATATTTTATTATATCTTTTAATGGGACACCACTGAAGATTAATACAATGTCAAATAGTCAGTGTACATGATTTTATAACAGTGTAAATTTGTTGTGCCCTCAAAAAACCTCAACACACAGCCATTAATGTCTAAACCGCTGGCAACAAAACTGAGTACACCCCTAAGTGAAAATGGCTAAATTGTGCCCAATTAGCTGTTTTCCCTCCCCAGTGTCATGTGATTTGTTAGTGTTACAAGGTCTCAGGTGTGAATGGAAAGCAGGTGTGTTAAATATGGTGCTATCACTCTCAAACTCTCTCATACTGGTCACTGGAAAATTCAACATGGCTCCTCATGGCAAATAACTCTCTGAGGATCTGAAAAAAAAAGAATTGTTGCTCTACATAAAGATGGCCTAGGCTATAAGAAGATTGTCAACACCAAGACCATACAGCGGTGCATGGCTGCCGTTTCAGAAGGAAGCCTCTTCTAAAGATGTTGCATAAGAAATCCAGCAAACAGTTAGCTGTAGACAAGCAGACTAAGGACATGGATTACTGGAACCTTGTCCTGTGGTCTGATGAGACCAAGATAAACGTATTTGGTTCAGATGGTGTCAAGCGTGTGTGGTGGCAACCAGGTGAGGACTATAAAGACAAGTGTGTCTTGCCTACAGTCAAGCATGGTGGTGGGAGTGTCATGGTTTGGGGCTGCATGAGTGCTACCGGCTGTGGGGAGCTACAGGTCATTGAGGGAACCATGAATGCCAATGTGTACTGTGATATACTGAAGCAGAGCATGATCACCTCCCTAAACACATCTTCTAGACAGCTGCTGCCTTGCTAAAGAAACTGAGGGTAAAGGTGCTGGACTGGCCAAACATTTCTCCAGACCTAAACCCTATTGGGTATCCTCAGACAAAAGGTGGAGGAGTGCAAGGTCTCTAACATCCACCAGCTGTGATGTCATGATGGAGGAGTGGAAGAGGATTCCAATGGCAACCTCTAGTTAAGCTCTAGTGAACTCCGTGCCCAAGAGAGTTAAGGCAGTGCTGGAAAATAATGGTGGCCACACAAAATATTGACATTTGGGCACAATTTGGCCATTTTCACTTAGGGTTGTCCTCATACCAAATTTACACTGTTATACAAGCTGTACACTGACTGCTTTACATTGTATCAAAGCATCAGATCTTCAGTGTTGCCCCATGAAAGGGCATTGGGGCAGCGACAAACTGCTCTTTGTCATGGTTTTCTAATTGATTGTACAGTGTTGTCCATCTGTTTGATTTTCCTGGAGATCTTAGGCCGGGTTTACATCACCGTTTCACTTTCCGTTCTTCTGATGCGTCAGAAGGGGGGGAAAAAGGATCCTGGGCATCCGTTATGCACATTTCGCATGCAGGACTTTTTTTCATCTCAAAAAACGGATCTCAAATGGAAATGGCTAAAACGGATGCAAAATGTGTATAATGGATGCTTGGATCCGTTTTTTTTTTCTTTTGGCGGATTAGAAGAAACAAAAATGAAACGGATCTTTTATAATGGGCATCCGGTTTTATGGGTGAAATAGCGGTTTTCCAGGAAAATCAAGCAGTCAGATGTGTACAATCCATTAAGAAAGCCTTGAGAAACATATCTCGTTCATATCTTGGCAAAGTATATTTTTGGTGTTGAGAATTGTGATACTGCACTTGATATTGAACTCCAAATTCTGGTATCGTGACAACCCTAATTCACACGACCGTAGTTTTGTTTTGCGTGTTGTCCATAGAGCTGGGCGATATGGCCAAAAAAAAATTTTTTTTTAAATTTTGGACGATTCACGATTTAAATCTCGATTTTCTTATGTTATTAAAAATATTAAAAAATTAATTTAAAAAAGCCTACTGTGCCCTCATCAGACCTCAGATCAGCCCACTGTGCCTCATCAGACCTCAGATCAGCCCACTGTGCCCTCATCAGACCTCACATCAGCCCACTGTGCCCTCATCAGACCTCACATCAGCCCACTGTGCCCTCATCAGACCTCACATCAGCCCACTGTGCCCTCATCAGACCTCACATCAGCCCACTGTGCCCTCATCAGACCTCACATCAGCCCATTGTGCCCCATCAGACCCCCCCATCAGCCCAGTGTGCCCCCATCAGACCTCAGATCAGCCCAATGTGCCCTCATCAGACCTCACATCAGCCCATTGTGCCCATCAGACCTCAGATCAGCCCATTATGCCCCATCAGACCCCACATCAGCCCAGTGTGCCCCCATCAGACCTCAGATCAGCCCACAGTGCCCCCATCAGTCCTCAGATCAGCCACAGTGCCCCCATCAGACCTCAGATCAGCCCACAGTGCCCCCATCAGACCTCAGATCAGCCCACAGTGCCCCCATCAGACCTCAGATCAGCCCACAGTAGTGCCCCCTTCAGACCTCAGATCAGCCCACAGTAGTGCCCCCTTCAGACCTCAGATCAGCCCACAGTAGTGCCCCCTTCAGACCTCAGATTAGCCCACAGTAGTGCCCCTTCAGACCTCAGAACAGCCCACAGTAGTGCCCCCTTGAAACCTCAGATTAGCCCACAGTAGTGCCCCCTTCAGCTCTCAGAACAGCCCACTAGGCCACCATAAGAATAAAATAAAAAAATCCCTTACCTGTCCTGCGCCGCGGCTCCGCTCCAGGTCCGGCGCTCCTCAGTCTTCTTCTCCCGGCGCTGCACTGTCACCTGACTGCGTGCAGCATCAGGTCAGAGTGCGCGCACTACGTCCTGACGCTGTACGCCGTCAGGACAGTGCAGCACGGCCCCGGAGAAGAAGAGGAGCGCTAGACACCGGAGCGGAGCCGCGGCGCAGGACAGGTGAGAATTTTTTTTTTATTTTATCTGGCGGGCACCATTTTAGGAAAATCGAGTTCACGATTTTCCTAAAAAATAAAATCGTGAGGCTTTCAATTGGCGAATTAATCGAATTAATTCGATTAATCGCCCAGCCCTAGTTGTCCGTGTTTAAAGATGACAGCACATGGACCCGTACAAGTCGGTGCGCCTGCATTTTATAACCTGTATTACAGCCACAAGACCTAGACCCTCCTGCAAATGAAGCAAACTGATCTTAGATAACCAAAGAGGGGATCTAAGGTGGGATCCTTGTGGAGTGTGGGTCTTACAGCCACGATACTGGTCCTATACAAGAGGCCCTTCAGCAGAGTTTGGTTTGCAAGCAGTGCAGATTTTCAATGTGGAAACTAAAACAAAGTGCAGTACAATGCATGTGAATGAGCTGCAACGCCGGACACAACCTATGTACCAGAGTGGCGCTGTTCCTTGAGCGGCCATGTTTTTCAAATCTCATAAGTCGGCAGGGTAAATGCCAAGTCATTATTGCCTTTCTAACGCATTCCTCCATTTTTTTTTCCTAGTAGATGAGGACAGGACACAAATATCCAGGAAGTATCTTGAAGACAGTTCATGATGATTTACAGCATCTTCTGGGGCTCTGTTATATAAACGTTCACAGTAAAGGATTATCCTCCGGGAGGAGATGAGTGAAGTTGCACAGACAGGAGACATTCGTTACTGTCCGTTTTTCCATAACCGTCCCCCACTTCTTTATCATTGTAAGGCCTCATGCACACCACGTTATTTCTCTTCAGAGTTCCATACATTTGTAAGACTGTCCCATAGAAGTCAATGGGAACATGCTCAAGTCCGTTTTTCTCACTGTGGTCCTGTACTTGTCTGTGTAGATGATAATGATTGGAATGGATAAGAAAAAATGGCATCTGGACAGAAGATATCCAAGGACCCCCTTTTCACTGAGCGCAAATTGTATATGGCTGTGTGTATGAGGCCTATGTCTATAGGGTCGCACAGCGTCACATTCCGTGTACAAGCGATGCCACTTTGATGTTGCAATATGGGAATGATATTTTAATAGAACAGGCATTTTCGAACACAGCGATGCCCATGATGTTTAATTTTTTCATCGTTTATTTTTTTATTCTGCTGAAAGGGGGTGATTTGAATTTTATTTTTTAAAAAGTTTTTTTTTTCAGTCCCCCAAGGTGACTATAACATGCAATCATTGGATTACTACTTCTATTCTGTAATGGATATCTATCCATTACAGAATACAGGATTTAATATATAATAGTGTAGTGCAGCCACCTGCTTGGCTGCATGGGAATATACTAGTATCAGCCTGGAAGCCTTGTACAGGCTCAGGCCTATTACTAGTATGGGACGCCTTCCCCGATCTCTGGTATGGGAAGGCGGCCTAGGCCAGGAAGCGTGCAGCTTCTGGCTTTAGCAATGTCAGATGTCCTTGTCACATTTTACTAACAGCATTTGAGGGGTTAAATGTCTGCAATCTCAGATGCATATACATGAGTTAAAGGAGTTTTCCCATCTCAATATTTATGGCATATTGGTAGAATATGCCACAAATGTTAGAAAGGTGCGAGTTCCACCTCTAGGACCCACTTCTGTCTTCAGAATAGAAAGGTGGGGGTTCCAATTCTAGGACCCACTCCTGTCTTCAGAATGGTGCCCCCAAAAGTGATGGAAAGTACACTGTGTATGTGCGGCCACTGCTTCATTCACTGCTGTAGGACCTCCACAAATAGCCGAGCCAGCACTTGCCTATATTCTGAACTCCCAATGTGGTGGATGGAAGGCAGCCACGTATGCACAGTTTGCTCTCCTTCACATCAGGGGACAGGTCCCAGAGATGGGACCCTGCACATATCTAACATTTGTGCCATCAATGTTGAGATGGGAAAACTTCTTCAACTTGACCCACCCGTGACTGGCTAAGCGACCATTACGTATGTGTTGAGTGGGACCAGGAATCAAAGACCAGTTGTGGTCGGGAAGTGTTGGAATGGGAGCAGCAGAGGATCTGTGAGGTTAGTATGACTTTTTATTACTATTTTACAGCCCTTTCTAAACATCCTCTTTAAATTCAGAATGTCCCAAACAGTAGCCACTTCCTCTATTCAATGCATAGCACTATGTACCAAGCACAGGAGAAGGCAGAAGTGGTGATAATAAACCGCTTCTGTCTTCTTAGGGTCTCTGTTGTCACTGATACCTGGACCGGACCTGCTCCTGCTAGACATCTGCTTGGACAGGGAGATGATCAGCTTTGTTTCTGTCCAGCAGGACAAGGGCTGCAAACTGTGGTTCTGAGGGTCTCATGCAATGTGTTTTCCGAGAACAGCAAAAATGTGGCAAAGGGGTGAAATGTCATAATCTAATAAGAGACCTCCGTCATACTTGTCCTGATGGTTACTTACAGAGCTAAGAACTTCATTCAACTGTACTGCATTCACTCCATTTTCCTTATACACAAGGATATCGGGGGGGAGGGGAGACTTCCTGCTCCGATCACATATTTATGTTGTGGCTTAGACGGGAATACCCTATTTAATGGACTATATGTATAGAGAGAGACACTCCTGGGTCAGAGGGGGCAGGCAGCAAGGGGTCAATGCAGTAGTCAGGCAGCTGAGGGTCAGAGTCAGAAATCAGGCAGAGGTACACATGCAAGTGGAACAGCAAACCTTATGCAGGGGCTAGCTAGATAACCTATTGCTCAGAAAGAGAATGAGACAAACAGCAGAACCCAATTGATACATTAGAAACAGCTTAGCAGCTGCACACAGAACCCAATGAGGGTTTAACCCAGGACACCCGCACCCAGGCTTGTTGCCAAAGCACTGGATCTGTGACAAACACAGGGTTAATTAGCTGGGCAGTGGCAGGCACGGACTGATTTTGTAAGCTGATTTTGTTTCCAACATAATGATACCCGGAGATTGTTTTGATAACCATGTGGGTAATGCCATGAAAAGGCCTTCACAAGGGAACATCACACTGGTCCCACTCCCGGAATTTGGTGTGGGGTGGCACAGTGTACGGTAGCCAAACCCCTCTAGCCTTCATTGCAGGAACACTAACAGCTTGGCATTACATTGATTTGGTTGTGGAACCAGTGGTACGGCCATTTCTCCAAAGTGTATTAAGAGCCATTTTTTCAACAGGACAACATCAGACCTCGTACTGCTGGTGCTACTGTGAGCAGCCTGCACAGCCTAAATGTGCTACAATGGCTTGCGGTGTCTACCTGCGAACACATCTGGGTAATTGGTCGGCAATTGCAAAGGAAGCTGCCAGCAGCGGTTCTTGGTAATTTTGTGCCCAATTTCATTTAGCATGACAGAGCAATCCTCAGACAACATTAACAAACCCAGTGATAACATGCCAAGGCGTGTAAGTGCGTGTATTTCTGAGTGTGCTCCATACTGAATAAATGGATATGTTTTGAATATTTTATTCCTGTTTTTTTTATCACTTGCGTATCATGAACATGTCTATTGATTCTATGGTTTCCATAATTCCATGACTTTTCCTTCCTATTGTTGCAATTTTAATGCTGAGAAGTGTGTGTGTGTATATATATATATCCAGTTTATGTTTGACACAATTGCATCAGACAAAGGCTTCATTCACACCTTGTTTTACACTTCCGTCAGAGGTATATTGTAGGACTATTCCCTGATCGAAACCTCCGACATATGTCACAGTGGCATACATCACTTATTCACATGTGAGAATTTTCTGTTTTTTCCTTCTATATATGTGCAGCAATCTGCTCTTTGCTACACAGTAAGGGTAAATGCACACGATCAGGATTTATCTGCGGACAATCCGCACTGAAATCCGCAGGTGTTCTCAGTGAAATTCGTGCGGTAAATCCGCACCAATTGGTGCGGATTTGCGTGTGGATTTTTTTTTTCAAGTGAATGGAGAAAATCCTCATGAAATCCGGACAGGAAAAATAAAATAAATTGACATGCTGCGGATTGTAAAATCCGCACTAAAAAAATCTGCATCGTGTGCATTGAGAATTTCAAATTGTCATAGAATATAATGTACATGATCTACGGACCGGATTTTCCGCACGTAATCCTGATTGTGTGCATTTACCCTAAAACAGGTGAGCTAACGCATATCAGGCCTGCAGAGGACACCCCTTTCAGCATACATTAGGTGTGTGAGTGGGGACCTATAGATACGTTCAGTGTGTGCACTGGGAGCTTTCCCACTGCATATGCCAAGTGTGATTTAAAAAATTAGAAGGCTTAAAAAAATAGTTTAAGGAACATACACTATACCACCACACTATTACTGAACGGACCACCATACAATGATAGATACCAGCTCCACCTACACGAGTAAGTGACTATGGTGCAGTACAATCCAGTGAGAGTGTGTTCAATTTTACCTTTTTTTTTTTTCCTTCTGGTCCAGACCAACCTGACTACTTCTTTTTCCCACGACTTGTGACTGCAGAGTTTTTGAGACATTATATCTTATCCCTCTGGAGGCATCATTCCTGGTTCTGGCACATAATCACTGATGGAGATCGCTGACTGTGGAAAGCAGCCATTGTCATAATTACCCCATATGTGATCATCTATCCCTAACCCTTGGTTGTACCTTTATTGCTTCCCAGATGCAGCATTTGAAGGGTTGGGGTCCGACTCCTGGGGGGAATGCATCAGCGAGACTGGTGTCCATATCATAGGATATCAACTACCTGCGGCCTCGCTGCTTCGGTTGCCGGACTGCCTACAGTTGATTATGTAGGGTATGGCACAAATGTTTTGATTTAGTGTCAGTAAAAGGCTTTACACAAGTCTCACTGTGGCGGAACCCTAATCTACCAGAAATATTTCGCTTGGAAGAGTTCTCCCCGTGGGAAGAGAAAGGGGTGCTTTTTTCACAATAGCTCCAGAAAGACGGAGAATTTATGTCATTTAAGAAATTTCAGGATGAGTTTACTATTCCCTGCACCGCGTTTTACCAGTTTCTACAATTGCGCATGCCTTCCGGGCACAACTTAGAACATGTTCCTCAACTTGTGAAGTAGAGGTTCCACAAAAGGGCTAATATATAGAAACCTACTTATTGAGTCAGTGTTCCTCAACCAGACGTCAAGGCCCATCTACCGGTCATGATTTGAGAATATCCCACAGAATAAATACCTGTGGTAAGTCCTGAAGGTTGGACACTAATTATATCACCTGCTCAATACTAAGGAAATGCTGAAAACATGACCAGCAGGTGGGCCCTGAGGACTGGAGGTGAGGAACCCTGGTCTATAAGATACTTCCAGTCAAGCAGAAATGGGAGAAAGAAGTAGGTCCAATATCGGTAGACCAATGGAACAGGGTGCTGGAGTTGACGCTGCAGCTCTCAGTCTGTGGAGGTAGGCATCAGTATACAGAACTCCGTTATGCTTATATAAGATTGGGGTTAAACCTGAACCTGGTTGTCCGAGATGCGGGACGGGCCCAGCATACACTGTACATATGTTATGGGGATGCACACGTCTGTCGGGATTTTGGACAAGAGTTTTGAAGACTATTTGATACACTTATCATGTCTGAGTCCCGTTTGATCTTAGAGCTTGCATCCTGGGTATTTTAGGGCCATGTACTGGGGATCAAAAATGTGTCTTTCTTAGTGTGCAACGTTACTATTTCAGGCCCGGAAGATGATTGCACAGCACTCAGCACTGGATTCACCCGCATCTTGGAAGGGTAAATAAAGTACTTCGTCTTGAGAAGGTAGTCTATTAGAAAAGAAAACGTGTTTCCAAATTCACAGCCCTGTGGGACAAATGGTTCTCTGCTAGTAGGGAGCTCCCTTCTTCCCAGCCTGTGTGATCCTTCCTGTAGATTGGGGTAACGTTCCTTCTGCTGAACATATGTGGCCTACCTTATTTTCACTATGTTGTACAGGAAAAGTCCTGAGTATGGTAGGATAGTTGGGTGGGATGTTCTAGTGGTGTACATAGAGAAGTAAGGGCCCCATAGCAAGGATCAAGCCAGGCCCCCCACACAGGACAGAAGGGTTGGTGCCTAAACCCCTTTCAGTGACCCTCTGGACATTTTTTCCACTGCCTCGTTTGCTAAATGTTGTTTCTTTAGAGGGTAGAGTCCTGACCAAGTTTTCACCCCCAGTAGAAGAGGAGATAGTCCCAACTGGGCCCCCTCTTGCCCTGGGCCCCATAGCAGTCGCATGGTCTTCCGCTATAGTAGTTACGACCCTGAGTATGGCACATTATGAACCCTTGAATATAGGTTCTGTGTCGCTGGCTATATTTTAACAGGATATAAATGTGGCTCTTGGTAACCGTCTCTTCGCTTGGGGATGGGTGGGACTTTAGGGACTTACCTTTTTTTGTTGATACAATATTTTTTTGGAATGCTGTTGTCTCTATTATTTGTATACTATAAATAAAATAATAAAAAAAATGAGTTGCATATGCTTACACCACGTAGTGATGACATAGGCGTGGTGTGCTATGCAACAACTGGAGCGCCTTATGGAGCCATGGCAAGGAACGCTGTCGTAGTAAGGATTGCAGTTTAATGCTACTAGATTCCTCGAATAATTTCATTTTTACATTTGCATGTGTTCTGGGAAAGCCAGTGGGTTCTGGGTTCTTCAAGAAATATATGTTGTGCTGCTCTAAGACGATAAAAAGGTTGGGCACCATTGGTATAGTGGACTTTGTGTGTGTAAAATATACACAGATTTGTTTTCCTTTTTGCTCACTTAAAAAAAGTTATGTCATGAAATCTTTTGTAACAGAAAAAAATATAAATATATATTTTTTTCATAATTTTCAGTTTTTCCTGAAATATTTTTTTTAATATTATATCAGTCATCTAATGGTACAAAAGAAAAGTCTAAGATGTCCCTTCAAAAATAATATCGAATCCATGTAGGTTGGCTCAGAAATGAATTAGTTACTTGCAGTTAGATAGGACCATTGCTAAAACTGAAAAACTGGTCTGGTATGGAAAGGTGTGTGTGTGGGGGGGGGGGGTTAATTAAGTGGTTAATAATACAATTAGTATAAATATGCATCACATTTCGTAATAACCATATAACACACGTCACCTAAAGTATCCAGTGCAAATACATCTCTCCTCTCATCTTATTATTACATATTACACCGATCACAACCTGTTATTAATATATGCAAACTAGCTTCATGTATTATAAATGTAATGCTAATGAAAAGGAGGGGCCGGCGCTCACCCATCTATAAATATTCACTACACATCAACGCCATGTATCAGTATCCATAATAGGGGCAAATTTATCCAAACTGGTTTAGTTGCCCATAGCAACCAATCAGATTCCACCTTTCATTTTCCAGAGGAGCTGTGAAAAATGAAAGGTGGAATCTGATTGGTTGCTATGGGCAACTAACTAAGCCAGTTCTACTTTACACCAGTTTTGATAAAGTCTATTTTGCATACATTCATTTGGTGGGGGTTTTATATATTCTGTGACATCACTTCCGTACATCGCTTGATGAATAAAGTCTTATCATGTTTTTGTATGTACTGGATTGCGGCTTCTTCTCTTTTATTGGTGGTCTTGGATTCATCTTGACTGACCTATACGCACACATCACTTATAACTCGTATAAGTGGCTTTAATAACATTGGCTGGTCGTGATTGTTTTGAAAAATTTTTAGAGAAAAAAAAAAAGTTAGCCTCCCTGTAAATTGCTGCAGTCCTCTCCTCATACAGAACACTCACTTTGGTCTACTCTTCATCAGCAGAAGAGATGCCGCCACCTGGTGGCAGCAAAGATTATGTCTCCTCTAATCTAGGAGAAATATTTGCTGCAATCTTCTTAATCTTTGAGGTTTCACAGAACCTTTTGTAAGTTGTTTGAACTAAGCAGGGGACTTCCAGGACAGCAGGACTGGGCCCAGAATCTGTTTAACATGTCACACTCCTTTTGAAAGGCAATTAAAAAGTGTCCTTTGCTGTCTAAAGACATGTCACTGCTGGTGAAATAACGACTCCCGGCATGCTCCATTCATTTCAACGGAGTTCTGAGAACATCTTGGGAGTCGTAGTTTTACCACAGCTGTAGTGCTGGAGATTAGCCATCACAGCTATAGGATTAGTCCCCCTGAGCAGTTTTCAAAGCTGCACTTATTTCCCCAAATTCCCACTCTCTATTTTTTGCTATCACTTACTTCAGTCTCTTTCTTAGGGCTCATGCACACGACCGTTGCCTGTTTTGCGGTCTGCAAATTGCGGATCCACCGGCCACGTACATTCTGATTTCGCGGAATGGAACATCTGGCCCCTGATAGAACAGTCCTATCCTTGTCCATAATGTGTACAATAATAGGACATGTTCTATTTTTTTGCAGACCGGACATGCAGACATACGGAAACAGAATGCACAAGGAGTAAATTCCATTTTCTATGCAGACACATTGAAGTGAATGGATCCGCATATGGGCTGCAAAAACAAAAAAAATGGCACGGAAACGGAAAAAAATAAGTTTGTGTGCACGAGCCCTTAGGTGGAAGGTTAGGAGGTAAGTGGATGGCAGTCAATTCAGGGAAAACAAGAGGGTCAGACATAAGATTTTCGATGACAAACTTGATGTCCATTGCGAGCTTTGGTGTTGTGAGACACCAGATACCATCAGTTTAGATCATTAGATGCGCCTCTACTATGTTCATGTGAAATTGGCCATAATTCGTAAGAGAGGTATTAGGGGGTATGCTTACCAAGGAACCTCAGCTGTTTGTGTCCATCCCTGTACATAGATGTCTACTGTAAGTCATTCTCTTAAAGGGACTGACTACTTTCTAAAAAAAATCTCAAGACCCTGATGTCTTACCTGACCTCCTAATTCAGTTCTACACACCCTACCTATCAATCGGGTCTGTAAACAGCACGCGCGGCATCCATGGCAATCAAGATGGTGGCAGTCACATGATTTACCCAAGAGATTGCTGCACTAGGATCATCCACATCAGAATATGCTTTGGAATCTGCTGTATGTGAATGCTTTTAGTCCAGGTACAGAAGTAAATGCATCCAGAGGAGCAGTCACGTAGCTAAATCCTGTGGCCACCACCAAGGTTGCAGTAGACACCAAAGCATCTGTTTTTACAGACTGACCGGATCCATGGGCAGCTGAAGACTCTGAACCAGGGTGCTCTGTTAAGACAGGAGGGAATTTGGGGTTCCCTAGGCTAATGTCCACTATAGAAATTTAAGCAGCTATACTCTTACTTCCAGATGAGATATCCTGTAAGCAGTCAGTCCTTCTGTTCTGGTAGGGTTGTGTGTAACATACAGTGTGAAAAAAAAAAACGTGAATGGATCCTGTAGAACTACCTGGATTTCTGCATTGATTGCTAATAAAATGTGTGATTGTTAATGATCACAAGTATAGGCGAAATCTAATTAAGCCAAAAGCACACAAACAGTTGTACCTTTCATGTCTTTTATTCAGTAAGCATCCACAATGCAGGGGGGAAAGTAAGTAAACCCTTACATGTAACTATTTGTAGATCAACTTTAGCCGCGAAGCATTTTTCAGAGCTGCAAATAAGATTTGCACAAAGTTGAGGAGGAATTTTGGACAACTCTTCCCTGCAATTGTATTTCAGTTCATCATATTTCTTGGATGTCTTGCCTGCAGAGTCCTCTTCAGGTCATGCCACAGCTTCTCGATTGGGTTACAGTCCGGACTCTGACCTGGCCATTTCATAAATCTTCTTTAGTTGATTTACTTCTGTTCTTTTGGTCACCCAATGTCTCTTCAGCTTCAGCTCATGGACTGCTGTCCTAACATTATCCTGTAAAATGCTGTGATACACCTTAGAATTCACTGTTCCCTCAATAATCGAAAGTTGTCCAGGCTCTGTGGAAGCAAAGCAGGCTCCACCATGCCTCACAATTGGGATGAGGGTATGGTTTTGGTGTGCAGGGTTCTATGTCCTTCAAATAAATAGTTGTGCCTTTGTGATAAAAAGTTCTACTTTTGACTTATCTGTCCACAGACCATGGTAAACATCTCTGGAAAACTTGAGATGGGCACAAACGTTGTTTTGGACATCAGCTGCTTCCTTCATGGTGTCCTTGTATGAAGACCAATCTTGTTCAGTGTTTTTCTAATAGTGTACACTTTTTTTTTTTTCAATTTGTAGACTCTTCTGTAGGTTTTTTGCCTACCCTTGGGTACTTTCTCACATCTTTACAGGACGCCCACTCCCACAGAGAGTAGCAGTAGCCTCAACATTTGTATATAATTTATTTGATAGTAGATTGGTGTACACCCAGGTCTTCAGCAATGCTTTTGTAGCCTTTTCCAGTTTCATGTGTCTCTGTAACATGTCTGAGGTCTTTTGAAAGTTGTTTGCATTGAGGTGTAATTCCCACTAACCATTCTTTCCTTAGAAGAACAGATTTGTCAGTGACCAAGCTTTTTTGTGCCTTTATTTAACCCCTACACGATCCTACAATTTTTTTTCAATTACATTTTTTACTCTCTGCCTTCCCAGAGCCATACATTTTTATTTTTCCATACACATAGCCGTTTAGAACTTGTTTTTTGCTATTTTTCTAAAAATCCTAAATGGGGCGGAATTGGGGAAAAAACATAATTCTGCATTTACTATGTAAAACTGACCAGTTACTTTCATTCTAATATTTTTAAAAAATGTATTTATTTTTTGCCATGTTTTGACTCTCATAATTTTTTTAAATGGAGTCTTTCACCTATATAACTAACAGCACTGCCCCACAGAAGATTGCAGACACATCTCAGACATACCTGTGTGCACTGTGTGTCTGTATTACATGTTCAGAGAAAGCACTTTTATTCTGCAGGAAAACAGCTCCCAAGTGCCCGGCTATATCTTCTGATATACTGGATATAATGCTGTGATATTGGTATAATTTGAAAGTTTGGAAGCTTTCAAAGAAGGTTATTATTCTATCTGCTACCACTCCCAAGATATGAGCAGCTAAAGCAGCCATCCCCTCTTCAGTCTGGTTTGCTTTGGTCACTTGCAGCAGCAGAGCTGGGCACTTGGGAGCTGTTTTCCTGCAGAATAAAAGTGCATTTTCTGAACATGGAATACAGACACACAGTGCACACAGGTATGTCTGGGATGTGTCTGCAAATATATATATAATATATATATATATATATATATATATAATATATAATATTATACACACAGATAAACTCACACATATAAACACAGACACACAAACACATACATATAGATATACACACCCATATATATATACATATACACAGACACTTATTTACTTACATGCTGCAGGTTCTTCTTTCTCCTTTGGTGTCTCTTGGAGGCTAAAGGACCTGGAATGCAGTAATGGTAGGATAGAGGACCTTTGATCATGTGACCTGATAACATCATCGAAGGTCCTTTAGCCTAGGATTACTGCATTCAAAAGGCCCTTGATACTGGTATGTACAACATTTCTAGTACATTTCAGGCCAGACTGGGCCCCCTGTAGATAGTCACACTGAGGGCCAGGCCTGGCCTGAATAGTACGAGAAAACAGACACTGCTCCCGGGCCCCTACTCCTCTCCGCCCCGAAGCAGCTGCTTCCCCTGTAGTTATGACACTGTATATAGGTGAAAAACAGGTGAAAGACTCCCTTTAAGGCTCTTTTTTTTTTTTTTTGCAGTATTCTTTATAGTTTGTATTGATACCATTTTGGAGTGTGTTTGACTTTTTGATAACTTTTTATTAATTTTTTTGGGGGGAGATGAAGCTACAAAAAAACAAATTATGATTTTTTTCCCATTATGGTATTCGCTGTATGGGATAAATGTATTTATATTTTAATAGTATGGGTGTTTTGGGACACAGCGGTGCAAATATTCATTTTTCTTTTGTTTATTTTTATATTTTTATTATGGTGAAGGGGTGATTTTACTTTTTTTTTACACCTTGGGGACCTAGATCTCATGTCCCATAGACTGCAATGAATTACCATTGCAGCCTATGGGAGATTCATTATGTTCCTATGGAGCAGGGCTCCATAGAAACTATCGCTGTGGTAGCCTCGGAGCCTCTAGAAGGCTTGAGGCTACCACAATGAATGAATAGCGGCTTCAATCTCAGTATGGGGGAGCTGTTCGGGCCCTGGGAGTGCAGCGCCTCCGGGGAAAAGCCTCTCAGATGACTCAACAACTGACATGACATCTTAGAGGTTAAATGTCTGTGATGCCTTTATCACAGACACTAAGTCTGGGTGTCTGCTGCTGTGGTGGCTATGGTGCCTGCTCAGCTCCTGAGCGGGCACCATGCTTAAAGATCCCATTTCCGCCATACATACAGGGCGGAGGTCATCAAAGGTTTAATGGGAAAAATCACCTATGAAACCCACAGTTCTAATATCATCTCCTTAAACATCTTTTGCCAGTTTGCTCCGGGAAAAGTCATTAGCACAGAGCAGTGGCGTACCGCCCATAGAGGCAGACCACGCCACTGCTATGGGGCCCCGGCACAGGAGGGGCCCGGAGCGCAGGGAGGCCCCGCCTCCTACTCCGCCTCCTACTCTGCATCATTAAGATGCATCCTGCCCTACCTGCGCTCCGGGCCTCTCCTGGCCTGCTCACCTCCACTCACTGCAGGACCGCCCAGACGTTCCTGTGCGCTCCAGCTGGCCCCACCTCCTCCCTCATGCCGCGCTGCTACTGGACGAGGGGGACCTGTGCAGTGCGGCAAAGAGGGGAAAGAAGATCAAGGCCCAAGCCCCCTCCAGAGTGGCGTCGGCGGTACAAGGGACAAGTAACTGTAAGTATTTATGTGTTTCATGTATGTGTATGTATGTATGTGTGTGTATGTATGTATGTGTGTGGGTATATGCATACACTGTGCCAGACAATAAACATTATACCTCTACACTGTGTATATACTGTGTATTGTACAGCATGGCGCAGGGGTTATATTGTCCGGCATGGTGTAACCGCCATGCATTTGTTGTACAGTATATATTATAATCCCTGTACCATGCTATACAATCTACAGTATAATCCATACACCATACTGTATAATATACAGTATAATCCATACACCATGCTGTATAGTATACAGTATAATCCCTACACCATGCTGTATAATATACAGTATAATCCATACACCATACTGTATAATATACAGTATAATCCGTACACCATACTGTATAATATACAGTATAATCCATACACCATACTGTATAATATACAGTATAATCCATACACCATGCCGTATAATCTACAGTATAATCCATACACCATGCTGTATAATATACAGTATAATCCCTACACCATGCTTTATAATATACAATATAATCCGTACACGATGCTGTATAGTATACAGTATAATCCGTACACCATGTTGTATAGTATACAGTATAATCCGTACTCCATGCTGTATAGTATACAGTATAATCCCTACACCATACTGTATAATATAAAGTATAATCCGTACACTATGCTGTATAATATACAGTATAATCCATCCTTGTGGCTGCCCTCATTCAGTATAACGTCTCCTTAATTTAAAAAAAAAAAATCAGTAGCTCATGTATACATTTCTTTATTGGAAAATGGGGGTGTGGCATGGGAGGAGCCAGGGCAGCATGTGGGATGGGCCGGGGTAGTGGGCGGGGTTAGGGGCCCCATTCAGATTCTTGCTATGGGGCCCAATGATTTCTATGTATGCCCCTGGCACAGAGGTTCACTTACTTTTTTTTTCCCTGCACTGAAGATGTTTACTGAATTTACTTAATAAAATAGATGAGCGGCTTAATGTCTGTGTGTTAGATTGTGTTTGTCTATACATAACAACTACAACACATTTTATCAGTAAATATTGAAGAAATCTGGTTAATTCCAAAGGGTTCACTTACTTTTTCGTGCAACTGTATGTATGCTGCTAATGAGGGATCTGGTAAGGTTTTATAGATTGGCCGGCTTTACGGACTTGTATGCTGCATCCTATAATTACCAGGCATGTGTGAACACCAGCTCATAGGCCGCATGACTAATGGCAGTAAATTAGCATTCAGTAGTCATGCTTGTAGCATATTTCATCTACTAACCTCTCTCTCTATAGTAATTACCTGTCTTGCAGCCACAGCCTTATGTTCATAGTTAATGTTGCGTGTATGTGGAGCTGCATTGTACGCTTCATAGCTTCAACAACATGAGGCGCTTTAAAAGCCAGGAATGAATATGCATCTAATAGCAGAAGGAAGGGCCTCGGCATTATGTACCATAGACCCCCCTGATCACCTAGTGAATAAACTATGATCTCCATGGAGAAAAATATTTGCATTAGAGGCTGACTATGACTTAAAGAGCTGTGGAGACCTCAGCTGGTGTATGCCTCACACCTCCTGATGCTGTGGTCTGCTGCTCCACCATCTGTCTCATCAGCTGTAAGTCACCTCCGCTCCTTTGTATTAATGGAGAAGCCGGCATTAAGGCCCCCAGGAGCACACAGATGGAAGGGGGTCATGGCTGATCTAAAAAGATGTCATTACCCAGAGTCAACCTGGTTAAATCTCCGCAAGTAATAGACAACTACTACTCTTTGTTTTAATTTAGCAATATTCCTGGAATATGGTGCAGAGTCGTAATGTAGAGCAAATAAGATTCCACATTTGGGGTTGTCCAGGATTTTACTATAGATGGTTCATCTTCAGGACAGACCAACATCTGGTCCAACACCTTGTCAAACAGCTGTTCTAGAGTAGCTCTGGTGCTGGAACTACACAGACAGGGAAACACCAACGAGTCGAGGTGAGGCGATTGCCACAGGTGGCGCTACCTAGGGACAAGTGGGGGATGATGGCAGGGCTGTGGTCAATGAGAGCTTCCACACATCTATTGATTACTATATTTACACATGGCCTTAGACCATAGAGCGTCTATTATCATGTGCTAGTGAAGCTTTTATACAGCAATTTAAAACATATGTTTTAATGTTTTAAATTGCTGTATAAAAGCTTAACTAGCACATGATAATAGACGCTCTATGGTCTAAGGCCAAGTGTAAATATAGTAATCAATAGATAAACGTCTTACATGTGCTTTCAGTGGGGTCATTAAACTGATGGCTTCCACACATCTCACACTATTCAATTGTATCGCTGTCCTCAGGATAGCGATACTGTTTAATTGCTGCAGTGGGACACCGGAGCAATGTCTCACTGCCCTGTCGTCCCCTCTGCTAGGCCTTAGCCCTGTAGACCAGGGATGCCCAACCTGAGGCTCTCCAGCTGTTGCAAAACTACAACTCCCAGCATGCCTGGACAGCCTACAGCTATCAGCCTACAGCAGGGCATGGTGGGAGTTGTAGTTTTACAACAGCTGGAGGGCCACAGGCAGGGGCATAACTACCATAGCGGCAGACCATGCTATGGAGCCCAGGGCAAGAGGGGGCCCAGTCTTAGTTGGGATCATCTCCTCTTCTACTGGAGGTGAAAACTTTGTCTACCCAAGGACTCTCTCCTCTAAAGGAACAACTTTTAGTAAATGAGGCAGTGGAAAAAATGGTAATTGAAAGGGGTTTAGACAGAAACCCTTTTTTCCTGTGTGGGGGGCCTGGTTTGATAGTTGCTATGGGGCCCTTACTTCTCTATGTACGCCACTGACCACAGGTTGAGCATCCCTGCTCTAGACTATCAGAGGCTGGCACAGGTAGCGCAATGACATCATCATCATCATCATCACCGTGCCGCCCGAGCCAGGCAATATAGGGCACAGACTGGAAGAGGCTTGTGTCCTGCACCATAAACTGAAAGCCGCATGGAGTTAAGTATTTGTGTTTTTTATTTTTCTTTGGCAGCATGCTGTTGGACCACTATGGGGAGGGGGGGGGGTCACTATTATAATTATTATAATTATAATTGGCGATATTGGTTCTACTGGGGGAACTAAAAGGGTTTTTTGTACTGGCATATGTTATAAGAGGCAATTTTTGTACTGGAACACATAAGGGAGCATCTTTCTTGACTTATCAGCCTCTTCTCTCCCCACCTCCGCAGCCTGAACTGATCGTTTTGAGAGAGGTAGAGATGAAGATGGATTATCCTCTCACTAAATCCTCATGCACACCACCGCTGCCTGCTTTGCAGTCCGCAAATTGCAGATCCGCAAAACACAGATACAGGCCGTGAGCGTTTTTGCAGAACAGAACGTCCGGCCCATAATAGGCCCATCTTATCCTTGTCTCTAATTTGGACAATAATAGAACATGTTCTATATTTTTGTGGATGCCACAGAACTTTTGCAGTCCCATTGAAGTGAATGGGTCCACATCCGACCTGCAAAAAATGCAGATTGGATGCGGACAAAAAAAAAAGATTCATGTGAATGTTCCGTTGGACTCAGTGAGGGTCATTTATAAAGGTGGTCTTTTTATGCAGTCTTTGTTTCCCTTCTGTGCTGCCAGGGGATGCACCTAATTTATGACGAGGTGTGTGTAAAAACTGACTGGAATTGTTTTCAGTCCTCTTTTATGTCTGTTTCTGAAGTCTAACGTACTGAAGTCCCAGCTTCCGCCACTCCAAAGTGCTGAGGACAGCGTAAAAACGCCTGTGCAACCAAATATTGTCTCACCAGCGTTTAAATGTTGAAATATATGCAAATGAGCCTCTAGGAGCAACGAGGGCGTTGCTGTTACACCTAGAGGCTCAGCTTCTCTGCAGCTGCTGCCCCTTCTCCACTTTGATTGGTGTGAAGATGTTTGCGCTGCCTAGCCCTGCAGAGGACGCGGCAGTTGCAGGGAAATCAGAGCCTCTAGGTGTAACGGCAACGCCCCTGTTGCTCCTAGAGTTTCATTTGCATATATAAAAGCGTAATTTTTCTCAGCAATGCGGGCACATATGAAAATGGGACAAACACAGATGCCAAGTGCACATGTAACAGGTCAGCCAATTTCAAATCTGCTGACAAATGTACTTTAAAAACATTCAGTGATCGGCTGTAAAGAAGCCACATGGTCTATAGCTATCTGTAGTGTAGAGAGGATTTTTGTGGGGACTTTATCAAACAAACAGCACCAGAAAAGAGTTGGCAGAAGTGACCAACTTTTTGTCCGTTGACCTTGTGCTCACCGCTGAGTGGGATCAGGCAGCCAGACATACTTACCATTACCTACAACAGATAACTAGTGTAAGTTACACCTAAAATGATAGTTCAGTTTATGTCGCATAGACCTCCCAAGATGCACCAAAATTATTGAGGTTGTGGGTCTGTAAATAAATGTTGCACATGACACCAGCACAACTATATCATGACTGGCATATGAAACATCATTCTTGATAACCCCCATCCCTTTGAATTCTATGGGAAAGAGTTATGGTCATGCCCTGTGCAGAGGTCATTGTGCAGGGAGGGGAAAGAGGTGAGGCATCATGTGGACAATTTAAAGGGGTTATCACATGACTATTGTTAAAAAAAAAAAAAAAATCAGACATCATATAGAACATGTCAGTCTCTTTCTAACAAAGCTAGAACCTGCCCTGTACCTCACATCCAGAGATCTGCCCATTCATGGCTCTGCTAGATTTATATCAATCTGACAGCTCAAGGGGAGTGTCTTTTCTACATGTTGCCAGTCTGACGCTGGCAACCCCGATTGGATAGTGTTCAACTGTGCAGGGACACATCCCCAACTGCTCCAGAATTATTATTTCAATGGGACATGACACGTTAGGGGGGAGGTAACAGGCCCTCTTTAATGCTTTCCCCTTTACATATATTAAACTATTTAGTGGATTTGCCAATGCTGTAGCATTTCCTAGCTCATAAAGCTGTTGTTCATTCATAAAAGTGTTCTGTTTTTTTAAGCGTTTTTTCTTCCAGAGACCAAATATTTTTTACATTAACTATTGGTACAGCATTTTATTGTCCTTGATACAACGGTTTGCTGCACCGTTTAATGCTGGTCAGACACTGCTGTGGCAGCCCTCACTTTTCCCAGCTTCTTCTCTAGAGCACCTCCAGGCGGTACACACCAAGATTAGCTTGACAAAAATTGTTATTTAATTTTTGTTTAAAAAAAGGATGGGGATGTTTCAAAAGGATTGATGAAAGCCTGAAAACCTCTATTCTCTTCAAGAAACCAACAACGGTTTATCCTTGGTAAACACAATCCTTGCAAAGGAGAAAAGCACTTCAAGCCACTAGGGGCAGTATTGTCCAGAAAATACCATGAAGGTTCATATGTTTAATACAGTATATATCGTAAAGCTCATTACCAATGACATTACATGGACAAGCTCAAAACAAGCCAAGTGACCGCTGCAAATCAGTGCATCAAAAAGCAACTTGGCATTACAATCAGTGATGGAATAAATGTGCTATATAAAAAGAATCTAATGGCTAGCTGGAGGGCAAGTCACATACATTAATAATGTAACGCAGAACCTTTGTCTGCCTTTCCTGACTTTCCGTTCATCTGGGTTGGGCCCCTGCTGCTGCCTGCCCTTTGCAAGGCTTAGAACCTCATCAGAAGGGGGCAGCTGCAACTTGTCTCTGTCACAGCGGTCTGCTAGACTCTCACTAAACCAGTTATTATTAGCAGGAACAGTAAACTATATTAAGAAGCAAAACTGCTGGAAGCACAGGAAATAAGCATTTCACATGAAGAGCTGGAGGTGTGCGCACTGCAGAGAGGAGCATACCAGTATAAAGGCCAGTCCACAAGGAGTATATGGCGGAGGGTGAATGCCAATATCCAAGGTGGAGGGGTGGGGGGTATGTATAAAAAAAATGCATCATGCTCAAAAATATTGCAAGGAAAATGAACAAAAGAGCAAGTGTAACTGCAAGCAGCTCTCTCAATACGGCTGCCAGGCCCTGACACTCCTCTCCTGGTAGAGCAAAGACTCAGGCACGTGGCTTCCAGCAGTCTCCATCCAGACCGGCGGTCATTTCTGCAGAAATTGGCAATAATGTGTATCCTGCATAAGGGAGGCAAGGCACAGGTTCTTTTGGAAAGATGGGAGGAGGGAAGGGGAGCCTTAAAGGGGTTGACCACTTTCTGGCTCCTGTTGACGAACGTATTTGTAAGATAACCATATGGCCAGTGTCGTACATTAAGTAAGAAGAAGTAAGGGCCCCATAGCAAGGATCAAACCAGCCCCCCCCACACAGGACAGAAGGGTTTCCGCCTAAAACCCTTTCAACGACCCTTGGGGCATTTTTCCACTGCTTCATTTGTTGTTCCTTTAGAGCAGTGTTCCTCAACTCCAGTCTTCAGGGCCCACCTACTTGTCAGGTTTTCAGGATTTCCATAGTATTAAGCAGGTGATCTAATTAGTGTTAACACATCAGGACTTACCTACAGGTAGTCATTCTGTGGGATATTGTCAAATCAAGACTGGAAGGTGGGTCCTAAGGCCTGGAATTGAGGAACACTGCTTTAGAGGGTAGAGTCCTGACCAAGTTTTCACCTCCAGTAGAAGAGATGATCCCAACTAAGACTGGGCCCCCTCTTGCCCTGGGCCCCATAGCAGTTGCATTGTCTGCCGCTATGGTAGTTACGCCCCTGCATATGGCACTTATTAATATAGCCTTTGTTGACATTTGGCACCATTTTCTATATTTCAGTACTGCATCTTGTGTGCGCGTCCTTCATTTAACCCCTTAGTGACCACCAATATGCCTTTTTAACAGCAGTGACTAATGGGCCTTAGGCCTGGACGCCTTTTTACGTTCTTCAATGCGCCCGCATGTAATTGGTTACAAAGGGAGCAGACTCCCTCTGCCTTTCATCGGCACCCTGCAAATGAGATTGTGGGTTGTCGATATGTGTGTACACAGGCCGGGGCCTAGTATAGATGCCAAGCCTGCCTCCAGTGTTTCCCAACAGGCTGCACCTCTCTGGCGCAGTCTGCTGGTCAATGTCAGTATAGCACAGACATTAAAATACATTGCACTATAGAAATAGTGGGGAGATTTTTCAAACTGGTGTAAAGTAGAATTGGCTTAGTTGCCCATAGCAACCAGGAGCTGTCAAAAATAAAAGGTGGAATCTGATTGGTTGCTATGGACAACTAAGCCAGTTCCACTTTACACCAGTTTGATAAATGATCCCCAATGTACTGTATTTTTAGAAGCAATCAAAAGATCACCTATCACAGTCCACTTGTGGGACTATTAAATGGTTAAAAAGTAAAAGAAAAAAAATCCAATAAAAATGTTTTTATTTTCCCATTGGAAAAAAATGGAAAAAATAAAATCTCCACATATTTGATATTTCTGCATCAGTAACAAACCCGCAATACACAAATATTATGTAGTTTATCCCGTACAGTGAACGCTGTAAAAATTTTATCCCAGAATTGCAGCTTTTTGCTCAATTGCCACAAAAAAGCCTATAAAAGGCTATTAAAAAGTGTTATGTACCCCCAAAATGATACCATCTTGGGAAGTAGCGATGCAAAATCATTTTCTTCTTAAAGAAAAAAAAAAAGAAAGATTTTTATTGTGCAAAAGTAGTAAAACGTAGATAAAACTATATGTATCTCTTATCGCTGTAATCATACTGGCCCAGAGAAGTTATGTTATTTATTCCGAAAAATGAACACCACAAAATTTATAACAAAAAGTCAGTGGCTGTTTTTTTTTCCTATCCCTCTACCAGAAAGTTACGAAAAATTATGTGTACCACAAAATGGCACCAATAAAAACTACAACTTGTTCCGCAAAAAAGCAAGCCCCCATATGGTTACATGGACGGAAAAATAAAAACATTACAGCACTTGGAAGGTGGTGATGAAAAAAAAAATAAAAATTGCTTGTCAGTAAAGCCCAAAACCGGCTGGTCACTTTCTGGCTACTGTTGACAAATGTGTAGGTAAGGTGACTATATGGCACTTATTATTATTATAGTCTTTTCCATATTTCATAAGGTATGCCCCCTCGCTGGTCAAATCCTGTGTGCTGCCCACACACGGGTCCTGTCCATAAGATGGACGATCAATTAGCACATCAACGCAGTCTCCTTCTTTCAAATGCACTCGGGCATTCACTGCAGGGTCACAGTGTTTGAATGGAGGAGGCTGAATGTGTCGTCAGATCACATGTCCCTCCATCAGCTGCCATCTTGGTGACAGGACCTCTATGTAGACAACACAAAAGATTTACCTTACAAGGGAGCATGGCTTATGAAATGGGGCATATCAACAAGAGAATATCAACAAATGCTATATCAGTAAGGCCTCATTCACATTCGGCATGCTCCACAGAAGATACGCCCATCCAGCCACTTTCTAGCATAAACGCCAGGTTTCGGCCAGAAAAAAATAAAAATAAATGTTGCCTGCAGCTATTTTTGTTTGGCCGACAACGGAGATGTGAACGTAGCCTTAGCGCTATATAGTGATCTTACATACACATTGGTCAACAGCAGTCAGAAAGTGCTTTAACCCTTTCAGTACCGAGCCACTTTTCACCTTAAATCCCATGCCGATTTTTGCAAATCTGACATGTGTCACTTTATGTGGTAATAACTGTGGAATGCTTTTACTTATCCAGGCCATTCTGAGACTGTTTTCTCGTGACACATTGTACTTCATGACAGTCTTAAATTTGAGTCAATATATTTCACCTTTATTTATGAAAAAATCCCAAATTTTCAAAATTTCAATTTCTCTGCTTTTAAAACAAAGTTTTTCAAATTTTCAACAAAATTTCACAAACCGTTTTTTTGAGCACCAATTCAGATATAAAGTGATTTTGTGGGGCTTACCTAATGGAAACCACCCATAAAAGACCCCATTTTAGAAACTAAACCCCTCAAATTATAAAAAACTGATGTTACAAACTTTGTTAACCCTTGAGGTGTTCTACAAGAATTAAAGGAAAATGGAGGTAAAATTTAACTTTTTTGGTAGATTATTCATGTTAATTTTTTTCTTGCAACACAGCAACAGGGTTCACAGCAAACTAAACCTCAATATACATTACTCTGATTCTGCAGTTTACAGAAATACCCCATATGTGGTGGTAAACTGCTCTATGGGCACATGGCAGTGGTCAGAAGGAAAGGGGCGCCATATGGATTTTAGGCACCATTTTGTATTTTAAGAGACCCTGACGTACCACTAGTGGAAACCCCCCCAAAAAAGTGACCCCATTTTGGAAACTACACCCCTTAAAGAATATATTAAGGGGGGTACTGACCACTTTGACCCCCTAAGCGTTTTTCGGAATTTGGAAACACTTGGCTGTGAAGCTGAAAAGTTTCTTGTCTTCCAATAAAATGTTGCTTTAGCCCCAAATTTTTCATTTTCACAAGGGGTAACGGGAGAAAAGCACCCCATTTTCTCCTGAATACGGCAACACCGTGGTGATAAACTGCTGTGGGGGCACATGGCAGGACTCAGAACAGAAGGAGCACCGTAAGTATTTTGCAGCACAGATTTTGATGGATTAGTTTGCTGGAGCCATTGATTTTTATTTTTTTTTTATTGTCTTATGTGGGGGCTCATTTTTTGCGGGATGAGGTGACGTTTTCATTGGTACCATTTTGGGTTACATAAGACATTTTGATTGCTTGGTATTACCCTTTTTGTGAGTCAAGGTGAAAAAAAATAGCTGTTTTGACAGTTTGTTTTCAATTTTTTTTTTTTACAGCATTCACCCAAAGGGGCAAATCATTTGATATTTTTATAGAGCAGGTTGTTACGGACGCGGCAATACCCACTATGTCTATTATTTTTATTTTTGTTAAGTTTTACACAGTAAATACATTTTTGAACAGAATAAATCTTGTTTTTGTGTTGCCATTTTCTAACTGTCCTATTTTTTTTTAAATTTTTCTGGCGATTGTCTTAGGTAGGGTCTCATTTTTTGCGGGATGAGATGACTGATTGGTACCATTTTGGGGTAAATACACCTTTTTGATCGCTTTGGTTTTGGCATAGTTTTTATTTTTTTATTTTTATTTTTTCCAGCATTCACCTGGGAGGCCATCTCATGTAATATTTTTATAGAGCAGGTTGTTACGGACGCGGTGATAACCAATATGTCTAACATTTTTATTTCTGTTAAGTTTTAAACATTAGATGCATTTTAGAACAGAATAAAATCTTTTTTTTCTGTTGCCATTTTCTGAGAGCCATATTTTTTTATTTTTTTGGGCGATTGTCTTAGGTAGGGTCTCATTTTTTGCGGGACGAGATGACTGTTTGATTGGTACTATTTTAGGATTAATACATCTTTTTGATCGCTTAGTATTACACTTTTTGTGAGGCAAGGTGACCAGAAAATGGCTTTTTTTTACACTTTTTTTTATTTTTTACAGTGTTCACCTAGCGGGGTGGGTCATGTGATATTTGTATAGGGCAGCAATACCTAATATGCCTACTTTTCTTTTTTCCCCTATTTTTTTACAATTGTTTTTAACTTTATTTTGGGAAAAAAATATGCTTTTTTTTTTTTTTTTTTAACTTGAAACAAATTTTTTTTTGTAAAACTTTTTTGTCCCAGTCTGGGACTTCAACTTTTGGGGGTCTGATCCCCTGCACAATGCATTACAATACTTCTGTATTGTAATGCATTGGCTGTAAGTGTATTACCATTAACAGCCTGCTGCCTGCGAGATCCAGGGGGCTGGATCTCACAGGCTTCCGTAGAAGGCAGCCTGATGCCTAAGGAAGGACGAGTGCAGCTCCTGCGCCCTCCCGATCAGAGCACCATAGCAGTACTGCGCTGGGATTTTTGTCCCGCCTTCCAGCGCCGTACATGTACGGCAATAGTATCCTAAGGGTTAAATGAAGGACAAGCACACAAAAGATGCAATTCTTTACCTAAGAAGACAGATGGAGTGTTATCATACAGGCTCTATACTGACAGGGAGTGTTCCACAGGATTGGCACATAGCAAATGTGGTGCCAATATTCAAAAAGGGTCCAAAAACAGAGCCCGGGAACTATAGGCCGGTAAGTTTAACATCTGTCGTGGGTAAACTGTTTGAGGGTTTTCTAAGAGATGCTATCTTGGAGTACCTCAATGAAAATAAGCAAATAACTCCGTATCAGCATGGCTTCATGAGGGATCGGTCATGTCAAACCAATTTAATCAGTTTCAATGAGGAGGAAAGTTCTACACTTGACCGCGGCAAATCAATGGATGTCGTATATCTGGACTTCTCCAAAGCATTTGACACGGTACCACATAAAAGGTTAGTATATAAAATGAGAATGCTTGGACTAGTAGAAAATGTCTGTATGTGGGTAAGTAACTGGCTCAGTGATAGAAAACAGAGGGTGGTTATTAACGGCACATACTCAGATTGGGTCACTGTAACTAGTGGGGTACCACAGGGGTCAGTATTGGGCCCTATTTCTTCAATATATTAATGATCTTGTAGACTTGCACAGTAAAATATCAATTTTTGCAGATGACACTAAACTGTGTAAAGTAATTAACACAGAAGAGGACAGTACACTGCTACAGATGGATCTGGATAGACTGGAGGCTTGGGCAGAGAAGTGGCAGATGAGGTTTAACACTGACAAATGTAAGGTTATGCACATGGGAAGGAATAATGCAAGTCACCAGTACATACTAAATGGTAAAATATTGGGTAACTGACATGGAAAATGACCTAGGAATTTTAGTGAACAGCAAACTAAGCTGTAGAAACCAGTGTCAGACAGCTGCTGCCAAGGCCAATAAGAATGGGTTGCATCAAAAGGGGCATAGATGCCCGTGATGAGAACATAGTCCTGCCACTTTACAAATCACTAGTCAGACCACACATGGAGTACTGTGTACAGTTCTGGGCTCCTGTGAACAAGGCAGACATAGCAGGGCTAGAGAGGGTTCAGAGGAGGGCAACTAAAGTAATAACTGGAATGGGTGGACTACAGTACCCAGAAAGATGATCAAAATTAGGGTTATTCACTTTAGAAAAAGACGACTGAGGGGGATCTAATAACTATGTATAAATATATCAGAGGTCAGTACAGAGATCTCTCCCATCATCTATTTACCTCAAGGACTGTGACGAGGGGACATCCTCTGCGCCTGGAGGAAAGGTGGTTTGTACACAAACATAGAAGAGGATTCTTTACGGTAAGAGCAGTGAGACTATGGAACTCTCTGCCTGAGGAGGTGGTGATGGTAAATTCACTAAAAGAGTTCAAGAGGGGCCTGGATGTATTTCTGGAGGGAAATAATATTACAGGTTATAGTTACTAGAGATGGGTCGTTGATCCAGGGAGTTATTCTTAATGGCTGATTGGAGTCGGGAATTTTTAGGCGTTCCGTGTGTAAAAGCCCCTTTACACTGCCTGATGTTCGGGGGTATCATTTCAAATGAGCATTAGCGATGATCTGCCGATGTAAGGCAAAAACAGTGCAACTTCATTGCGATGTATCACCAAAGTTATGCAACACTGTTTGCAATGTCAATTGTGTCGCACAAAAATACAACTTGTATGTATTTTTTGCTACTGTGGCAGTGCACAATTGACTACCATTATAAAAATTGTTGTGTGACTTTGGTGCAACAACTGTTGTCATGTAGCCCTAAGGTGCCGCTGATTACCCAATGAATGAGTGAAAAGCTTGTTCATCAGGTAATAAGAATGTTGGAGTAGACCCCTCAATCATCGTTTGCCGAAGCAGATCACGTCATCTAAACTGCCTCTGCTACCGGCAAATAATGATTGTGTATGGGGACGGCGTTGGCGATCACTCTTCCCCATAGTGTGGAGATCACTGCAAGTAATGTGGCGGTCTCCTTCACCGACGAGCAGGCGGTTATTGGGAAGGAATGCTTCCTTCCCAACAATTGTCAGCCTCATCTGTCACTGTAAAGGAGCCTTACTTTGTGTGGATAAGCCCTTAAAAGGGGTTATCAAACCCTATACAATTGATGACCTCAGGAGAGGCCATTATTTTTTGATTAGTGGCCTCAGACACCCCACCGATTAGTGAATGGGCAGAAGTGATTGGGAGCAGCGCTGTGGTAATCAGCAATATTCACTGCACAAGAGATCAGGCTGTGTAGTATCAGCACCAGACCTACTGCAGACCAGCTGATCGGCAGGGGTAAAGGGTGTCCTACCCAACTGATCAGGTTACAGTATCTTAAGGGCAGGTCATCACTTGTAAAGGGTTAAACAACCTATAACCTCTCTCCTAATGTGAGTGATCATCATACCGTTACTGTAATGGCACAGTCACACATGGTTTAAAGACAGACTTTGTGGCAGACAGCTTAAAATGAATGCAGATCTTGCATTAGGGAAAAATTGGCAACAAACATCCTCAAGGAATCTGCATTGTACTTTCTAAAATTCTTGGAAAATTACCTGTATTTTTCGCTTTATAAGACACACCCACAAAAGTGAGGGAAAAAACAGCAGTGCATCTTATAAAGCGAATATTAATGGGCACTTCCGTTATGGAGGTGCAGGGCGCAGTGACTGTAGCACTTCTAGTGCTGACTGTACTCACCACTTCATGGTCCACTGTGTCCTGTGTATAGCGTCAGGACATAGCTCATGTAGGAGTGTACTATGGCCTGATGCTGTGCATCATCAGGTCACAGTGCAGTGTGAGGCCTGGAAGAAGACCAGAGAGCAATGAGTGCGCCATCCAGAGCAGGAGAGGTAAGTTCATTTATTTTATGTCTGACCTGAGGCCTGGTAATGTTCGGGGGTCTGTTTGTGGGGGT
The DNA here is from genome assembly GCA_900303285.1 of Rhinella marina. Classification (NCBI taxonomy): domain Eukaryota; kingdom Metazoa; phylum Chordata; class Amphibia; order Anura; family Bufonidae; genus Rhinella; species Rhinella marina. The sequence goes on from ONZH01009467.1 coordinate 116,871, forward strand.
CTTAATACAGATTGGGGGTTTGATCTGATGAAAAACATTTTTTCTGACTTTCCTCCTCTAAAATCTAGATGTCTTATACAGCAAAAATATGGCAATCTCATTCACTTGTGGACTTTTTGGTGGAATCCAAACCTAAAAACCCACAAAATGGTCCAATACACTTTTTTTTTTTGGAAGTGGTTTGTGATTGCACCATCCTGCTCCAACTCATCTCACCCAAGTCCAATTGAATAAGAGACGGATGACAAGGAATAAACTCATGTCAAACTGCTTTATTACATCTTAAATAACAGTACATTTTAATATAGTATCTATCTTGCATCCAGCGTTCTTGTAGTACACTGACTTTAAAATTAAATACAAAAGGTGAAAGGGAGTAGGGGGTGCAAGAGAGCTCTACATAGTAATTTATGCAAGAAGTGGGCGGGGCATCTTTCCTTGCCAGTTCCCGGCCTAACGCACAATTACAGCACTTTTTTTTTATTTTTACAGAAAGGAGAAAAAAAATAAAAATAAAAAGCCTCTACTGCTAAAGGTTGAGTATCGATCATATACAATTAGGAAGAAGCTAATGAAATTTTTTTAAAAATGTGCTACTTTCTTACTGCACAGACCGTGGAACAGAGGTGCAGCTCCTGTGTATTGGTGTCCAGATCTCTACAGTAACAAATAGACTTGAACAGAACGAGAGGGAAATTGAGGGGGGGGAGGGATGGGGGGGGGGAGCTGTTCTTGGAAGAACAAAAACAAAAAAAATCAGATGCAAGATCCTCTTTCTACAAGAACAGGCCGAGAAGCATCAACTTAAACCAAGGTTTAATTTCACATTTCCCAACCCTTCCTGAAAAATCGTTTTTGTTGATTTTTATGCAATCGTTTGAACAGGATGTTTTTTTTATTTGTTAAAAAAAAAGTGAATTAAGCTACTCGTCAAAGTGCTTATTTTTTTTTGCACTCAACTTTTTTCCCCCCCGAAAATGTATTCATAGAGTAGTCGTGATTATAAAAAAAAAAAAAAAAGAAAAAAAAAATGAGCACAACCGCAATAGTTATTTAATTCATTTTAAACAGGTTATTTTGTGTAAAATGAATAAAAAGAGGAAAAAAGGAAGGAGAAAAAAAAAACATCTAAGGACTCTCTATTTGCACATTATGAAGCAACTCTACAGCATGCAATCTTAAGAGGAAACCCATCCCTATGGCAAACACACCCCCACCCCCCGCCAACAGAAGAATAAAAGCTTTCTTAAGTTTTAACTTAGAAAGTTCAAGATCATTATTTTCAAAAACATTAAATTTGTACATCATTTCATACACATCTGACTTGATATCGAAAGAGTACAGACATGTACTTCTGTCCACGGCTGCTGCTCCTAAACTATCAATACGGGACCAGGGTAGTGTTCATGAAAAATACCCTTGCACATCTCATTATCTCTTCCCAGTGTTAATAGAACAAGTGTTCGGAGGGAACATGGGTCTGAATGGTTCAGGTTTTTTACGTGAATAAAGGATTTGACATGTGTTAAACTGTGAAGGACAAAATTAAAAAGAAAAAAAAAATTATTATAATAAATCTGGCAACAGCATACAGCACCAACAAGACTACTAGATGCCCATCTAGGAGTGCATGTCTTTGCTCAAAAAGGAGCACACTAAACAAACCACATGACTGGTGCTTGATGTAGGTGCTTACAATAGACTAGAGATTGCTGCCAGCTTGGCTCTAAAAAGGGAAAGAAATCTCATCCCCACCCAAAAAATATACATATATATATAAACAAGGACTAGGGGTTAACTTCAATAGCATAGCATTGCTCTGCAATCTTGCATGCTCTCGATCCCTGAAGGAGCTCTAATAGTGTGTTGGGTGCAAGAGGAGAAGGTGGAGTGGTGTGGATGCATTCATAGAACAGAACACAGTTCATTGGCATCGGTGGTATAAAGAACTGTACATGGTTAACCAAGTCCTTCCAAACACTCCAGTCGCATCTGTTGCAGAGAGTCCCAACATGGACGGTCAATATTTCTTAGATGACGCAAGGCACTCCAGGCATTGGGTTACTACACTTCCCAAGCAGTTGCAGTGCTCAAAAGTAACTCAATTACTGGAGCAACCTACCCGGGGCGGGAAGGGCCGACTGATTTTATTTTTTACGTATGACCATTACATGGAGGGCACGTGGAGGTCTAATATGCTCTTTTAATGTTCGTAGGGTTCTGTACCTGTGCAACAGATTTTCATACAACAGACAATACAGGGACAGTTTACAGCTTAAAGAGGCCCTGACTTACAGGTCTATCACATCCCACCTTCACTTAATGGACCAGAAAGGGGGGCACAAAAAAATTTAAAAAAAAAAAATAAAGAAACCAAACCCGTTAACTGTTATATTACAATCCTGTACTGCAGTTCTCACATTAGCATCCGGCTTAAAGAGGATGACGAAAGAAAACCAGACTCGCTGCTCTAGAACCTTCAGATTAAACAATCATGAAATGGACTTTATGCTCGATATAGCTATTTCTTGGTTATCTTGTACGGCGCATAGTGTTTTGTATCATTATTCAAGACAAAAAGGGTGAACGAAAGGGATGACAGAAAAAAAAAAACCTAAAAAAAAAAAAAGGAGAAAAAGAAATGGTCCCAAAAGGAATGCACAATTCTCGGTTTCAGAACCAGAAAACAATTCTTCCTATAGCAAATAATTGTGCTCTTGTTTTCAGCAAAAATGAGAGGAGAGGTTCTGCCCTTTGATGTATGGGAGTAGGGAGAGTGGGTGTCCACGTTAGTATGGTTGGATCGGATATGCTATGATTTAAAATTTTCGAAGGTTGGAATGCTCTTCCAGTCATGGAGAAGTCTGCTGGGTATCTAGGGAGGGAAGACAAAACAGAATTACAAGTCACAATAAAGAAAACCAGAGCTTTAAAGGTTTGTGGATTCTCACGTTATATAGCCACTTAGGGGGAAACTAAATCTGATCCGTCACATGGCGACATTTGTCAGCGGCCATGATCCTACAGGGAGCTGTGCACCTTGTGTTCCCTTTGGGAAGTGATTAGGTTCCAGGTTTACAGTACTAATATGATTAAACATTTTGACAACCATCAAACCAACAGCCCAGAGTAATTGTATATCCCAGCTGGTCACAGTACCCTGCACCGCCCTGACGGTCTGCATCCATATACCCCTGGCTGCAGTCACTTAATCTTCCTGAGCTCAGATTTTTAGTCTACAACTAGTTAAGGTAAAACTTTGGTAATTTTTTTTTGCATATTTAATGCCAACTCCAACACTTTTCCAGCAGTGCCATTTTATTTCTTCCAAGCTCTTAAAGGGGTATTCCCATCTCACAAATGTAGTTTGTATAGTTAGATATAGCCATACCAATATTATTACTAATAGAATGTATTTATATAAAATGTACCATTTAGAAGATTTCCCTATTTGTATATCCATTGTCCCACACACATCTGTCAGACCGTTGCCCCTAGTTACGGCCACCACAGCCATGTAGTAGTGGTGGTCAGCTTGCTCTTGTTCAATCCCGCTCTGAGGTAACTGCTGTATTGTGAATGTACATGGCATGAGCATGCGGAGACACATCTTAGGGTTGTAGCATTTTTGTCTGCGCTTCCAAAACGCAGAGAAACTGATCCTGTCCCAAGATCAATACATCTCTATGGAGCAGGATCCGTTTATAAAGTCTGGGTTTTGAACGGATCCTGACCATTGCCTTTTGTACTGGTAGCATCCAAAACGCAGATGTGAAAGTACCCTAAGATGTGTCTCCGCATGCTCATGCCATGTGTGTTCACAATACAGCAGTTACCTCAGAGCGGGTTTGAAAAGGAGCAAGCTGACCACCACTACTACATGGCCGCGGTGGTCGTAACTAGGGGCAACGGCCTGACTGATGTGTGGGGGACAATGCCTATACAAATAGGAAAATCTTCTAAACGGTACATTTTATATAAATACACTCTATTAGTAATAATATTGGTATGGCTATATCTAACTATACAAACTACATTTGTGAGATGGGAATACCCCTTTAACTCCAAAAAGCTACAAGGGCACCAATAAATAAATAGGTGTGTGTAAACTACAGTACATTAGTACATGATTAGACAAGTATAAAACCATAAAAAACACCGGTGGTGGCATACACAGATAAAGGGGCTCACTGGAAAAATATATAGACCACCATCCATATAGACTATGGCAAGTTACTAACTGGAACAGAATGAGAGAGGACTCTGCCTGCGAGGGCTTACAATCCACAGGATATGTCATAAAAGTGGGGGTCACACGTACGGGGCCCCCATCCAGGAAAGAAGATGCAGCCATGCATGGTTCTCTCCGTTTATTCTGTTCAAGGGGAGTAATGAAAATCGCCGAGCACACTTATTTTGCTATTTTCAGAAGTCCCATGGAGATAAATGTAGAGAACCAAGCATGCGTGGCTGCCAGTCCATCCCTGGTGGCGAAGTGACAGGACCCAGTTCTGTGGATATGCCGTAATATCTGGGTGGGAATGCTCCTTTAAGCCTGCGCTCAATGCGAGCCTGTATGCAACCCTGGGAGTAACAGTTTCTACACGCTGGCACTTCCCTTTATCTCTATTTAGAAGCGCTGACAACAAAGGCAGTTCTCAATAAATGACATTTACCAGGAATCGGAGAACAGTTTAAAAAACTCCCGTCCTGTTTAGCAAACAGCTGAAGCGAGGATCTGGAGAAGAGTAAACCTGTCAGGAGGACGGATGCCACGGAGAGCGCACTTGTTGATACTTACAGACTTTAGTTCCAAATCTTGAGGAAGCTGTCCCATGACCCTGTTGCCACTGCCATGCCATCATCTGTCACTCCCAAGCAACTTACACGGTTATCATGACCAGCAAGGACACCTTGAAGGGAAACATTGGAAAGAGTGTGAGCTCAGCAAGGTTAAGGCATTAACACACTGTCTGCTGATCTCGGCAGCAGACGACATTAGAAATGCATGAGTAGCCTGATGGCCTAAATAATTCACAAAGCCATCAGAACGCTCGCTGCACTAACAGCTGGTCAAACTGCTGGAAGCTATTCCAGACCACATTTACGTAGACAAAAAGCCCCACTCCGCCCCACAAACCAGCAGTCATTATGGACACCATCTCCACCTATAGACTGGATGGTCTTCTGGGAGTGACCTAGTAGATAGCCGCCGCACAATGTCCGGCAGGCAGAGAAAGGAAAAAACCACGCTTATTTTACCACAAAGCACTAGATCAGCTACATAACCCAACTCGCCTTCTCGCCAACCACTTTTCCTGTGTGAGAGGCAACGCTATGCTTTCAGCAGGCACTTACACTGGCACAGATCAATAAGCGCTTCCTGAAAGCAAACCGAACCCACGGCATCAGATTTCCATATAACCGTCACCATTTTATTACAGACTATGCAGGACACGTTAATCGCAATGAGTGCTACAGAAATGGAGTTACCAAAGAGCAGGTCTCGGGTCTACATCCGGCACATGCATTAACGGAGGACACAACTGGATGCGACAAAAATCACTGCCCCGTAGCTGTGCTCCCAAAGAGCGTCCCCCATACTATATTTCTGCATCTCATTAAAGGTGGCCATAGAACTTCGATACAGCAGTTGTTGGATTAATCATTGGACTGACTACTCCTCCGACCAAGTCCATAGGCATGGCCGAGCATGCATGTGCTCTCAGTAGCGAGAGGGGAATACACTACTGTCAGAGCCAAAATAAAAAGCATTTGCATATCACATGGAAAGAGGTAAGCAGATTTAACAATTTCAGCAGGTGACAGGTCCTCTTTCAGAACTTTTCTCTGGATAGCTCATCAATCAGATCAGTGGGAGTATGACACCCCCCATCAATCAGTTGGCGGAAGGCTCCGTTCACCGAGTAGTCCCTGCGCTGGAGTAGTACAGATCAGCCCCCTCTCAAGGGAATAGGAGCTGAGCTGCAGTATGCCGGCGCCAGAAACTACACAGTAGACAAAGACTTCCATCCACTGTATAGTCTCCGACACCAGACAGAAACCCCCGCTGACCTGACATTGATGACCTATCCTGAGGATTGTGCCATCAGTATCTAATGCCTTTACCTGTGTACCATGCAGATCACAAGTGCAATACTTTCAAAAGTCTCTCAGAAGCCACCTATTCCAGCATTAGCAAATGTAGTATTAGGCCGAGTTCACACTTCAGTTATTTGATCAGTTATTTACATCAGTCGTTGAGCCAAAACCAGTAGTGAAGCCTCCACAGAGATGAGGTATACTGGAAAAATGGCCTCCTGTTCTGTGTTTTTGACCTGCAACTGGTTTCGGCTCCCAATAATTGATGGAAATAATTGACCAAATATCTAAAGTGGGAACTCAGCCTTACACTGCACCTGAGTCATGCAGAGACCACTAGAGCGCTATGTCCTAGAGACAAGCGGTCCCCTCTATGCTATACATAGGGTATACAGAAAAGAGCTTTACGGAGTTTTTCAGGACTTAAAATGGGACTTACACGACCCAACTTTCAGGTTGACTTACTATGAATGCTAGTTCCCAATAACAGGCCTATGTAAGTCTGCTGATCACCCGATGAGTGAGCAAAACACTTCATAGAGTGAAATGATCTTTTATGATCATTTCTGGGCAGGAGATTGTGCTGTGTAAACAGGGAACCTTTAATAGGATGGGCGATTGCAGCAACCATTGCTCATCCCCATACAGTGAAGCTTTACTTCACTGACGAGCAGGCAATCATCAGGAAGGAATAGTTACTTTCCCGATAACTGCCTGCCAAGTTGGGTAATCTAAAGTTATCAATCAGACCAGCAGGGTCTGACACCCCTGACGATCAGCACTGGGGCCCCACAGCTCAGTCCACTAAGGGTGAGGCTTGATTGCTGCAGGATGCGTCCAGCAACTACACAGTTAACACAGCCGTTTAGTTCCAGAGCCTGAAATTCTGGATAATGGAAATGTTTACGGGCGCATTTCACGAGACTGAAGTGATTTTTGGATCCACGAGACACTGATACCGGCCGTGTGCGTTCCGTATTGTGTGAACCGCACGTGGCTGGCACTATGATAGCAATGCCTATTCTTGTCCACATAAGAATAGGACATGCTCTATCTTTTTTGTGGGGCCACAGAACGGAACAACAGATTCACACAGCACTGGGAGGCCTGTATTGAAATGAATGGGTCCTCACCTGTTCTGCAGTTTTGCAGAACGGATGCAGACTCATTCATACGGTCGTGTGAATGAGCCCTAACACAAGCAATACACGTGCTGCATGGGTGTAGAAGACACTGGCAATATATATCGGCAGTACTAACTTCAGGCGGTATACAGAAATGAAGATCACTTATACCTGCTCTGTCAGCCTTGAGTGTGTCCCAGACATTGCAATTGAAATCGTCATAACCGGCTAAAAGGAGGCGACCGCTCTTTGAGAATGCTACTGAGGTGATGCCACAAATGATATTGTCATGAGAGTAAACCATCAGCTCCTGGTCTGCACGAAGGTCAAAAAGCCTGCATGTGGCATCATCTGAGCCAGTGGCAAAAGCATTGCCATTGGGGAAGAACTGAAAGAGAAAGAGAATGAAAATGAACAAAGCGAAAAAAAAAAAAATATATATATATATTTCCAACTTCCAGGCTTGACTTACACACGATGATGTACTATACATTAAAGAGATCCCATATTGGTGGCCTCAGGATAGGTCATCAATATCAGACTGTTGGGAGTCCAAGTCCCAGCACCCCATGGACCAGATGTTTGAAGACACAGTAGCGATCATATGAGCGCTGCGTTCTCTTCGCTGTTCACACGCACGCTGTAGACATTGCAGTCTAGTTACTGCTCCTCTGCCCCAGTCACATTAACGCGGGACAAGGCAGTTGTAATTACACTGCATCGCTGCTGCAATGGTCTGCGGGTAGACCTTGAAGAGAAAGCAGCGCTCATCTGATTGCTGCAGTCTCTTCAAACAGCAGATAAGACAGGTCATCAATATGGGATAGCTGGACAAACCCTTTAAGGCTTGGCCAATGCAGTTCAGATTAAAGGGTGCATCAAAAGGGTCACGGATGCATAAGAAGGGAACACAGTTCTACCGCTTGACAAATCTCTAGTCAGAACGCACATGGAGTATTGTGTACAATTTTGGGCTCCTGTTCAAGGCGGACAAGTGAATAAATCAAATGGGCGGACTAGAGAACCCAGAAAGATTAACCAAAAAATGTCAGGAAAAAAGTAAAGTCTGAAAGGAGATCTAATAACTATGTATAAATATATCAGAGGTCAGTACAGAGATCTCTCCCATAATCTGTTTATCCCCAGGACTGTTACTGTGACGAGGGGACATCCTCTGCGTCTGGAGGAAAGAAGGTTTCTACACAAACATAGAAGAGGATTCTTTACGGTAAGAGCAGTGAGACTATGGAACTCTCTGCCTGAGGAGGTGGTGATGGTAAGTTCACTAAAAGAGTTCAAGAGGGGCCTGGATGTATTTCTGGAGGGTAATAATATTACAGGTTATAGTTTATAGTCTAGATTTCTGGCGAAGTATCGTTGATCCAGGGAGTTGGTAAGAAATATATTTCTCTAATACAAGGAAAACTGGCTTCTCCCTAATTAGGGTTTTTTGCTTTCCTTTAGAACTGGATGGACAGATGTCTTTTTTCATCCTTACACATGATATAATTATGTAAGTATCACACTACACATGCAGCAGACTCTGACAGCCCACTGACACCCATTACTGCGGCCTGCTTTAGTTATGGGCAGCTTTCTTTACCGTCGTCACAAAGTGACATGACAATTACTTCATGTGGATATTCCTCTTGGAAGGAGGAGGTGTGAGGAATCAGGTCTTTTGCTGGCAGTGCACTTTTCATGGATTCAAAACCAACCCAATACAATCTATAAAACACTGGCTGATTTTTCACCAGATGATCGATAACGTCCGTTTATATGAATGTTCGTTAGCGATCATCTTGCAGTGTAACACTGCCGATTGCTTGCTTCAAAATCGTTTGCCGGCGGCAGATCGTGGTGTCTAATTATGATTTGCTGCTGACAAACTACTAGATAGCTTGGGGACGAGCGATGGCATAACGATCGCGCCTCCCCATGGAAATTGCTGCATGTAATAGCAGTAGTCTCCTCCACTATCGAGCAGGCGATTGCAGGGTAGGAACGTGTCCCTCTCGACAATCGCTTGCTCAATTGGCCTGTGTAACACAGGGTCCTTTTACAAGTACAGATGATCTGGCAGATTACTGGGGAGAAGCGCTTGTATAAAGGCTCATTCCTGATAATCAGCCTGTGAGAAATGCTTGTTGTACTTACGCAGATAGCATTGATGTCAGACTCATGGCCGGTGAAGGTCTGTCGGCACATCCCTTCTCGGATATCCCACAGTTTGGCTGAGGCATCGCAGGCCCCAGACACAAAGCACCTGGAATCTGGAGCCAGGGACAGGCTCATTACATCCCCAGTGTGTCCAGTAAAGGTGGTTGTCTGCTGGCCAGTTTCAATATCCCAAAGGGCGCTGCACACAAGGGAGAAGGAGAGACATTATAATACAGAGTACAGACCAGACTGGTTTCTTTACATCTAACCATTTACATGTAGACTCCTACACAAACATCTAGACAAGTGGGGGTGCTGTAATCCAGTCCCACGTCCAGTCAACATGCAGGGACCCATTAGGAAAAAGAATACATTTCTTCCTCTGCATGGGGACTGGCAAATCCGGAGAGGATGAAACAGCAAGACCACCGCCTGAGCACGCTACATACATAATAGATAGTATACTAACCAAGTGGTATCTCCAGAGCTGGTAATTATTTGGTTATCATCCAGAAAACGACAGCAGGACAGATAGCCTAAAAAGAAAAAAAACAAACCGGTTTAACCCTAAACTCCTCCTATCCATAAGCGGTTTGAAGAGTTCGCTCTGCTGCGCGATGCAGTATCCTCATATAACAAGCACAGCGCCATACATTATACAGTGGCTGTGCTTGGAATTGCAGTCCAGGCCCATTTACTCAACTTCCATTAGTAAAAGAAGCCATAAATCTCTTACCCCTTTACATTCAAAGGAAATAAAATAGTTAAATGGAGTCAGCATTGTTCATAAACTATACAGGTTTACAGAGGTCTTCCTCACCTGAGTGCAAATTATTTTAAGATTTGAGGTTTCTTTTTTACAATATGCAAACAACTTGTTCCCTGAACAAGGTCATTGCTGCTGCCATCAATACATGAAAGATCTCCTCCGTCTGCCTCAAAGCCCCCCCTTTGCAGTCTGATGGACGGGACCAGGCACCATTCTGCCTGGCCCTATTCTCTCACACGAGTGCCTTGTGATGAGACATCAGCGCAAGCGCACTAGAGCCCGTTCGTCACTCAGATGAATATCCCCAACTCCCCATTTGCAGTCTGATGGACAGGACCAGACATCCTGCATCACCTGGTCATCGGCGCATGCGCATTAGAGCCCTGTGTCTCCACTCAGGTGAAAAATACCTATGTGAACTTGGGGAGCGTTTGAAGAACTCCCACAAAAAATGTTATTCCATGTCCTGCTAGAAATGTACATGATGTAATCTGTAGTGAATGTCATTTTCTTACCAGTAGCTGAATTTTTGAGTTATATCATCCTGAGGTTTCTGATCTGTCTCATGTGACTAGGAATTAGACCCACCAACTCACACCGAGACTTGTGTGGACAGGAAGTCTCATTTTCTATGCATTCCTATGGGAGCCTCACTTTCAGTCTCATAGGAATGAATAGAGCAGTTACTGGCTTGCTGTCCTGGGTCAGTTGGATGTGATGAGCACAAATACATTTTATACCCATTTATCCATTGACATTTCTGTGAAATTCGCTATCAAAAAATGCCACTAACAGCTTCCCATTACTTGCACAAGGTTGTGTTTTTTTCCACCATTGATTGAGAAGTGAGGTTTCTTCTCTGAAACCGATTTGATGTTAGTTATCCATAGAAGTCCATGGGGATGCAGAAAATCCTTACCCAAAAACTCTTCTAAAATGCATGTGCAGTAAACGGAGGGGGGCTGCGCAAGTGTGGTGCGTCCTCAGGGACTTTGTGGGCTTTATTCTAAGTACAGATGCGTGTCCCAGAGGTTGGACCTGCACCTACCAGACATTGGGGGCATATCCCAATGATATGTCCCCAATGTATGAGATGGGACAACCCCTTTAAAGAAGAACTCCCGCAAAAATTTTATTCCATGTCCTGCTAGAAATGTACATGATGTAATGTGTAGTGAATGTCATTTTCTTACCAGTAGCTGAATTTTTGACTTATATCATCCTGAAGTTTCTTATGTGTCATGTGACTAGGAATTAGACCCACCAACTCACACATAGACTTTTGTGTGGACAGGAAGTCTAATTCTCTATGTATTCCTGTGGGAGCTTCACTTTCAGTCTCATAGGAATGAATAGAGAAGTGACTGGCTTCCTGTCCTGGGTCAGTTGGAGGTCAGGGAGTTGGTCACATGACCCAGCTACAATAAGAAGAGAGTGGAAACTCTCAATTTCAGCCTCTGATAAGAAAATGACATTCACTACAGATTATATCATGCACCTTTCTAACAGGTCAGAGAATAAAAAATTTGTGCGGGAGTTCTTCTTTAATTACTTCTACTGATGCTGACTTTTTTTTTTTAAGGAAAAAAAAAACCCCAAACACACCAGTAAACCAAGACTTTCTTTTTAAGTTTCCCATGTCAGAGTGCTGCACAAAACTAATTGCCTCCCTGCAGTCTATGGAGCTGGTAAAACCTCCAGCACTCACCTGTGTGACCAGCCAGCTCGCGGCTCACTCTCACATTTCCTTCACGGGTTTTCAGGTTGTAAATCGAACAAATGTTATCAAGACCACCGCAAGCCACGTAGTTTCCGGATGGGGCATAAGCACATGTCATCACCCAAGAAGAACGCAAGGGGATCGCATGGACCTGTAATGGGAAATACCACACACATTAATGTTTCAGTCTTTTTTTTTAAAATATCTGCAGAAGATTTAAAGTGGTAGTTTCGGTTTATTTTTAATACTGTGTAGGGACAGAGATGCTAAACATTTTTGTAATATACTTTATTAGGTGAAGGCGTTTTGTTTTTGGTTTTTTTTTTTACTAGAAAACAGGGTGTAAAGTGTATTCTTCACAGAACAGTGTAACTGAACAGCTCATGAGGAGAATCTGTCTTCAGAAGACGCCCATGTGTTCCAGCAGCCCCCTGTCACTACCTCAGTCCCTAACTATGCCCATGTGCCCCATCACCCTGCCCATCTGACTTATTACACAGAGGTGTCTTCAGTGCTCCGTAAAATGCTCAAGACTAGATACAAATTCGTTAAACCGAAACAACCGGGCTTTTAATACTGATGATCTATCCTCAGGATAGCAATGTGAAGGCCCAGTTACCCAATGGCTCCTTCCTATTCATTTGAACAGACAGAGGGGTCCCATAGAAGTGAATGGGGACGCCATACTTGTAATTACACCTGCTCTGGATAGGTCTTCAATATCAGATCGGCAGTGGTCCAACACCGGGCACCCCTGCTGACCAGCTGTACGAAGGGAGGCCGCACGCTTCCTGCCTCCCTTCTCTTCCTGCTCGTTGCTGCTATGTCTATTGATATGGATTCCCTCTAGGTACAATGCAACCTATCTTTATGGAGAACTGTACTACTCTGCGTCCTCCACTCCGGTGAGGTCGCCTCCATCTTTGCGCACTTTTGCACAGCATTTTGTTAACAATAAAGATTCATATTTTAGGATACTGGTGACTGTTTTCTGGTGCAGTTGTTTGTAGGTCTACATTGCACTTGTATGTGCCAGAATTAATTTGGTACTAAACGGTCTCATTAGTAGTGGATACATATAGGTATCAAGTTGGCATCATTGGTGTATACATATACTTTACATATACACCAAATACAAAGAGAATACACATAACCTGGACATGAAGGAGAGCCAACTTTAAGCAGTGTGAAGGTCCAATTGCCCAATGGCTCCTACATATTCACTTGGACAGAACTGTCCCATAGAAGTGAATGGGGATGCAATACTTGTAATTACACCTACTCAGCACTGCAACTGCTGCAGTGAGTAGATAGAGCAGAGAAGGCAGCACTTGTATGAGCACTGCCTTCTCTTCAAACAGCTGATCGGCAGAGGTGGTGGGAGTTGGACCCCGCCAAACTGATACTGATGACCTATTCTGAGTATAGGTGATCAATAGTAATAAGCGGACAACCCCTTTAAGAGCCCAGGAGGTGGAGCTTCACTTTGAAGTTCATTCTACAATGAGCTGCTTCACAGCCCCTCCATTGTGCTGTAGCATCCAACCAGAATACCATTAAAGTTGTCACAGAATATGGGCGGGGCCGTGAAGCAGCTCAATGCAGAGTGCACTTCAGTGACGCTCTGCCCACCAAGCACCTGCAGCATAACCTGGCAGGCTAAATCTTCATATTCACACTACTCCTGATAATAAAAGCTCCACAAAAAGGTATGCCTGCCCTGCTCTCCCCAGGGCCTACCTAGAGCTGTCAGTAGTTTAGTATGGATAAAACTGTTGACAGACTCCTCTTAACATCCATGAACGGCAATAATCTATCCTCCATATATAATATGGATAGGTTTAATACGCAAACAGAATTGTTCATAGTGCGGACACCACCTGTTATGGAGAGTAACGATTCAGTGAGTCGGCCATCAGTCAACAATGCCAATAAAGTCCCAAGTTTTCAGTTCAGGGACTTTTTGCAGGTTCCTTATATCTGCAATGTCCTACTAAACCTCACTGTATAAACCAACATTAATAGTTAAAGAAATAGTCCCAAGATTCAAACTGAACAACTAACCACAGGCTAGACAGTCAGGTCAGTGCTAGAACCCCCACCGCTCACATGGATGGAGGCCCTGTGCCTCTTTTGTATGAATGAGATGACATACAGTCTCGGACGGAGATTGCAGAGAGCGGTAATCTGCACGCCTCTTTGGCAGTTGTGAACTGCGGGGATCCCCGTGGTTCTGTGGATAGGTGATCAGTATACATTTTGGGGCAACCCCTTTAATAATAGGAGACCTAATGTAGATGTTTGAAGGGTTTTCGTTCAGCTTTTTCTGTGAAGGTTTTCGGCAGAAAGCAGTGACGTTTATAGAGCGGTAGTCTGCACTTTCTATGTAGTTTTCAAATCAAGTCTCCGTGCATTTGGTTTTTGAGCCCTCCTTCCAACAGCCCTGCAGTAATAAAGAAGCTGTGCAAAAGAAATCCGGAGTATGTACTCGGCATACAGACAGCGGGACGGACTTCATTAACTCTACGTATGTTTACACCACAGCATTTCTAGGAACATGGCCATAATAGTACTGAAAACACTGCAGGCCTCACAAGACGCAGCGGTCTACTTGAAGGAGACTTTAGGTATCAACACATCATGGGCTCCTTGATACATACACTCCACAACCACGAGAACAGGGGTCCTGTGTACCCCTGTGTGAATGGGTCAACCATGTAGCATTGGTACCATTAACTATCTGTGAAACTGCCTAGAGTACAGTGCTCTGCCATCTCTGGAAGTCCCATAGAGATGAATGGAGCAGCCGTGTGCATGCTCAACTGCAGTTATTCATATAGGAGGGACCCAGGCCACCATTTCTATGAATAACTTTGTAGCTACCTGCTGGCATCAGTAGAGGGAGCCATGTTAAAGGGGTATTTCAGGACGCTACTACAGAAGGCCTATCCTCAGGGTAGGTTATTAATTTCAGGTCGATGGTGGTCCATCAGCTGTTTTGGGTGAGCATTGGTGATGGAACTACAGTTCCTGTCGCTTTGTAGTGGACAGTTCCGGTGCTGCAGAAAAACTAATCTCAGACCCCCACCAATCAGATCCTGAGGATTAGCCATCAATCCTGGAAAAGCACTTTAAAGGGGTTTTACAAGACTTTACAACTGATTACAGATAGGTCATCAGTATCTGATCGTGTAAGTCCGACACCCGATGATTAGCTGTTTTAGAAGGCACCAGTGCTCGCAGTAGCGCCATGGCCTTCTTTTCCTATGCCAGTGATGTCACATTCATTGGTCACATGTAGAGATGAGCGAGCATGCTCGGCAGAGCATGCTCGAGTGCCATTTTTGCGTATTTGTGTATGCATTTTAAAATTCCTACGCTATTCATACGCATATTTTAATCTATACGCAAATGCGTACGAATAGCGTACAAATTCAATTTGTACGCTATTCGTATAGATTAAAATATGCGTATGAATAGCGTAGGAATTTTAAAATGCGTACGCAAATACGCAAAAATGGCACTTGAGCATGCTCTGCCGAGCAAGCTCGCTCATCTCTAGTCACATGGCCTAGGTGCAGCTCAGCCCCATAGAAGTGAATAGGGCTGAGCGCAATACCAAGAACAACCACTACACAATGTACGGCGCTGTGCTTGGTGAGCACGGAGAAGGCTGCGGCACTACTGTGAGCACCAATGCCTTCTCAAACAGCTAATCGGTGGGGGTCCTGGGTAGGCTTGAGCGAATCGACCTTCGGATCATAGATCTGAAGTTGATTTATTTTGAATTGGCTCCCTGGAGCCAAAGTTAGTTTCGCCCGAAGTTAATTCCTACTGTATGCATATCTGCTTAATGAAAAACTATTTAAAATAGGAATCCGAACTGGGCTTTGGTACTGGCTGGTAACTTGGTATCAAAGCCCAGTTAGGATTACTATTTTAAATTGTTTTTGATTACGCATTTAAACATACAGTAGTAATTCAACGAAGTCTCGTGTGACTTTGGGCAAAATTGGCTCCACAGAGCCAATACATTTTAAAGGGAACCTGTCATCACCTTTATGCTACCCATACTAACGGCAGAATAAAGTAGAGACAAGTGAGTTGATTTCAGCGGTCTGTCATTTATGAGTTAAAAGTAAGTGGTTGCCGAGGACCAACATCACAAACATTGCAGACTAGGCCTGGAAGAGAGTCAAATCTTCATAAGAGTCATGGTTCTTCATGAATTCCTGCTCTCCCTGCCCACCTGCTGATGATTGACAGCCTTCTACCTAGTTTTCTCCCTTTCTCTCTAGGAGAGAACTTCCATCAGCAGATGGGCGGGAGAGCAGGAGATTAGGAATAACCATGACTCTTCTCAGGTAGATTTGACTCTTTTCAAGGCCTGGGCTGCAATGATTATTAAGCTGGTTCTCAGCAACCACTTACTTTTAGTTCATGAGTGACACACCGCTGAAATCAGCATTTATGTCACTACTTTATACTGCCCTCAGTACAGTCAGCATAAAGTTGATGACAGGTTCCCTTTAATGCTGTACGGATACTTAAACGAATTGACTTTGGATCTATGATCTGAAAGTCGATTTGCTTGGCCGGCCTTAGCCCCCGCTTGTCGGACACCCACCGGTCAGATACTAATGGCATCACTTATAAAATCTTCGAAAACCCATTTAAAGGTAGGGAGTATAAAGCGCTGTCAGAAAAACTAAGATCCGATTACTTTGCTTAATGTCTTAATATATCACTAAATCTACTATTAAAATTTTGGACCTAAAATTACACGATAAAAGCTTGTTTAAAAAAAAAAAAGCAAACTCCTGCTAGTTGATTGAAACGTAGCTGTCCCATACTTGTAAACCTGCAGTACACCAAGTCTGAAATACGAGCCTCGGCAGGCAGCTCCTAAGAGCTAAAAAGTGTTGACTGAGACAGGAAGAAGCTGCAAACCGCAAACGAAAGAGGTCAGGAACCCTGCCATCGGGTAACCCAACCGCTGATACCAGGAAGGGAAGAAAAGTTGCAAATCTAGAAATACTACATTAAGCAAGAAGTAGAAGAGGCTTCAAATTACAGCTGGAGCCATTTTCTCCAGCACCTCCTTTCTAAATCACGACTGTGCAAACCAAGACAGCAATGTACAGGCGAGGCATACAGTACTATACAATAAGATCAGCGGAGCACTGCAGGTAGACTTGTGGTTCCCAGAAGTCGGAGCCTTGCACACCAGTTTACATAAGCGCAGGTTTACTTTACCACACCATTTGTTTCCTGGATCCCTGGAGCATAAATCATGAGAGACCTGCTGCAGGAAGAGCTGATTTAAGCCAGGTCCTCCACGGTCCTGCCAGAAAGCTGCCTATGACATCAGAAGGTCTCTCAACAAGACATCCCGCACTATAAACTCTGAATGTATAGCATGCACGGGGGAAAAGATCTGAACCACTTGATCAAAAAATTTAATAAAACCTCCCTTTTACTGTTAGAGACAAGTATAAATGGCTACAAATGTGGATGTAAAATTATTCACACAGACAGCCAGTGCTGGAATATAAAGAGAGACCAGTGCAGGAAAGTGAGAAAACTACGGCTGGATGAAACGGCTGAATGCTATGGACAATAAGGTGGCTGCCATCCAGATGTATTTCCTGTACTGGCATGGTTACTATCACTGGGATTATATGGCACAAAACCATAAAGGAGTAAAAGGTCCAAACTTCAGTGCAAAAGTTCCCAAAGAATCTGATTCCACGTGATTTATGACGGGGCCGTTAGAAACAATGTGCAACAGATGGATGAGCTCAGCTGTTTCTCTAAACAGGTGATGGGGTCAGGGGACCCGGTCCTAGAGAAAGGTGAGGGTCTCAGAGGTGGGATCTGCATCTGTCAGACATTTACGGCCTTACCTGTGTAGAGACCATAAAAGTTTGAGACAATAACATACCTTGAAGGCCCAAAACCCAGCTTATATAGCAGACCTCATAAGCATAATGATCATGGGAGCAAATTTTTGGTGGGCTTGGCATTCTCAGTTATCGTAAAGGCCTCTGTGTACACAGTATTGTTGGATAAACAGTCTATTGTGTGTGGGGAGTCCTGGGTAATAAGTATCTCCCCATTGAATATGCATAATGTTCAGCCAAACTTGCAGTCGGCTTTAACTGCTCATATCTCTGGTTTGGTACCAGCTACAGATATGTATTGTTTGAAAGCTGACATTCCAAACTTTCAGACAATACCAGAAAGACAGGAATATATGTTCAGGACATGGGAAGGACTGTTAGAAATCAGGATGCAGTCAATGCAGCTGAAACTGAAAGTAGAAGCAGGTTTTTGCCCAAGCTCAGCTCCGACAGAACAGCTAAGTACTTTTCCCACTGCCCGAGCCGAGTTTGGGCCAAACAGTATGGTGGTAAAATGGGTTTGCTGGTTACAAAATGTTATCCCCCATCCACATGGATGTCTATGGGAGCGCCAGAGATAGAGATACAGTGTTTCGCTATCTCCGCCGCTTCCACAGAAAATGGATGGAGCGGCAGCGCACATTTTGACCAGCCGCTCAGTCCATATCATGGGGAGCTCCAGTAGGTTTGTGACCTCATTTTCGTGATTGTTGGGGGTCCCAGTGGTAGGACCCCCACATATCTAATATTTATCCGCTATCCTGTGTAATGAAGTATTCTCAATACCAAACATAAATTACTGCCAGAATACACTGGCAGCACCTTAGTGATGAAGTGACGTGCCTGGACAAATATTTCACCATTGCTGATGTCTCTGCGGATGTGCGCTTATGAGTTAAGTGTGCTTTTGGGAAGACTGAAGGCAAGTATATAAACATACGTCATTTTTATTGCCGAGAAGCACCCTATAAAATCTATCTAAACAATCTACAGACGCAGCAGTCTGGGGTATGGACACGCGCTCCTCACAAAAGGCTTGTGCTATTCCTGTACATGTAAAGCTCCAGAGTCTACTGTCACGCACCTTGTTTGTGGTGTAGCTGTCCCAGATGATAAGCTTGCCGTCCTGGGAGGCACTAACTAGCAGCCTGCAGGGAAAAAGGAGGACAAAAACACAAGATCATCAGCCAAGAAGAACAAGCAGCACTGGGGGTGCATTTCTGTCTACTTACACGGCTCATCAATTACGAAAGAAACATTTTCAACAAGGACATAAAATATATATGGACAGAAGGAGGAAAACATCTTAATATTCAGTCACAGATGTATGGGCAGTGTGCATATGTAAGGGTTAAAGGGGACAGGTCGCAGATGCTTTTCCCTCAAAACCACTATATAAGTCATGTATCCTAATGTAGGGATTATCTACAGTTATTCAAAAATTTCCCAAAAAAGTGTGAAAAATGCCTCTCCTCCTGGTAATTGAAAGCCCTGCCGGATCCCAGCTCTATGTCAGCACGGTGGACATGAGTCACGTTCTACTTTGATCCAACTATCTACTGCGCATGTGCCCACATCGCTAGTAAGCGAAATCAAAGTGCGCCAAAGTATAGTGCAGTAGATTCCCAGCAGGCACTGGAAGAGTGAGCTTGCACAGCTGGATCTTGGAGAGTAGGACCATGAAGATGTGCTGACGCACAAAATTTCAGCATGGTGGCTGTTTCAATCAAGTGGATGAAAGCAGCCATTAAAGGGGTATTCTCATCTTAGACAATGGGGGCATATCGCTAGGATATGCCCCCATTGTCTTATAGGTGCGGGTCCCACCGCTGGGACCCGCACCTATAGCCAGAACGGAGCGGGGAGCGCTGCGCCTGGAGGACCCCAGGTTTCCGGGGGTCCGGCCACCACCAGGCGCAGCTCCCCGCGCCGCTCATAGGAATGAATGGGAGCCGGGCCGTGCATGCGCGGTCGGCTCCCATTCATTTCTATGGAGCCGACGGAAGTAGCCGAGCCAGCGCTCGGCTATTTTCGGCGGCCCCATAGAAATGAATGGAGGGCGGCTGCAGTGCGCCCTCATTCACTTCGGGGGCTCCGTTCTCGATATAGGTGCGGGTCCCAGCGGTGGGACCCGCACCTATAAGACAATGGGGGCATATCCTAGCGATATGCCCCCATTGTCTAAAATGAGAATAACCCTTTAAGACGCCTGACTCTTCTCGGGCCTGGACCGCCCAGTGGACTCCTAAGCCCTGATTTCTACACAGCATGGGAAAGGCTCACTTGCAATCATTGAAAGGTAGGGTGCATGCATGTATGTATTACTAAGCATAAAAGAGTACATTAAGGCCCCATTCACACGACCGTGTGAATGGGGTGGTATCTATTCCACAATACTGCGGAATAGATGCGGCCCCATTCACCTCTATGGGAGCGGGGAGCCGCGGCATGGAGCCAGCTCTGCGCATAAAAAGATAAAGCATGTCCAATACTAGGTATAAAGTATAGGCAAAGTATAGGCATGTACGGCAAGTACAAGTACGGTGGCAGCCGTAGTATTGCGGACCAGCAATATTACAGCCGTCTGAATGGGGCCTTAGTGTCTGACAGACAGAGGCAACACGTAATCGTGCCAGAAGAGAAGGTGGAAAATCCTGAACAAAAAGAAAAAAAAAAACACTACAAAAAAACAGACTATGCTACATGTTGTTACCAAGTACGGCAATAAAATATTCACCAAGCTATTTCAATTTGTCTGTAGATTTCCATAAGAAAATAAATGTTTTTTTTTTAAAAAAAAGGAACATATGGAATAAAGTTGACAAAGACTCGCTAATATCTAACTGCATACATAAGCTCTACACAAAGCGGGAAGCTGGTTAATGGGATTCTCCAAGACTGCTCGTAATATTACAGAAAGGGGGAAAATCAAGGATGTTGGTCACATTTTTTACTAGAATCAGGGCCGTGAACCTGAGCCATTTGAGGTCTGCTTATTGTACCCTCTCAATCTACATTGCATGTGGTTTAAATTAAAAGCATAAGACTAGGTGAACAGCCTCCTAGTGACCTCAATCGTAGAGGTTTTTTCTGCCGCTGATTTCACATCCGCTTGGGGTGGGGGCTACATGTTCTCTCAAGTGGATTTCGGCATGCGTTCACCACTGCAGTCAACAGGGAATGGCTAAATTAACAAGCACTTTCCTGCACGTTTTGGTGTTTTTTTCCGCCACCAAAGGCGGATCCAGCAGATCATTCTGATCTGCCGCTGCTTTTGGCTTATGCGGATCGAAGCCCTGTAAAAACTAGCCTCAGAGTGCGTTCCGCTCACAAGCGTTCCACCACTTTGCTTTCGCACAATAGATTATATACTGTGGACACCTACCTGGAATCTGTGCCCCAGTGCATAGCATAGATTTTCGCAAGGTGGCCTCTCAGTGTACGTCTAGTGCGCATCTGAATTCGACCTACTGGATCAATATTGGCTGTGATCTAAATTCGAAGAAATAAAATAGAACATAAAGCATCTTTTAGTTAACTTTACTGAATCATCTCATAAATTGGGGGAGGCGTGCGAAAAATGAGAAAATGAATGTCAAGTTACAAAAAGACAAAAATGGAAATGTTACCTGAGCCAGAGTGGCATCTGCACATGCTTTCCTGGCATCCTGAGAAGACAAAGAAAAAAAAGTTGGATTAAGTATGGAAGGAATGGCAAGAAAACCACAGAGAAGTTCTTTGTACTGAGGGTGCATTCAGATACTTTACAGTTTCTACCACCTTAGACTCCAATTTTCCCAACATTCAACACTATTTAATATTGGAGTAAAGAGGTTGTCCCACAAAAAATATTCTAGTATTCAAACCAGCACCTGGATCTGAATACTTTTGTAATTGCATGTAATTAAAAATTTAGCATAGCCACTGAGTTATTCAATAAAATGTATCTGTATAGCGCCACCTGCTGTTCTTTTATTTCTTTGACCTGCTCACTGAGATAGCCGCACATGCTCAGTTTCATCCTTTAGCTGCCTCCTGAGCTGTGATCAGGGGAGCATGGACACGCCTCCTAGTTGTGATAGGGAGAGCATGGACACGCCCCCTTAGATGCAGCAGAAAAGACCCTCCCCTTGAGCTGTCAGCTTGATATAAATCTAGCAGAGCAATGAATATGGGAGATCTCTGGATCCATGTGAGGTACAGGGCTGGTTCTAGCTTTGTTAGAAAGAGATTGTCATGTCCTATATGATGTCTGATTTTCATTTTTTACATTGGTCATGGGATAACCCATTTAAGGACTTAATGACACGTCTGTATTAAAAATTGTTCTGTTAGCAGCACAAGGGCAATTTTTAGTACAAAGTTGAGGACCATATGTCTGTATGGAGACACTTATACCAATCCTGCCTCCTACACATCGCTCCTCTCAAAATTATTTCCCAACAGGTGTATGGTAGAGCGGGTGCGGCTAAGATGGGCAAGAGCTCTGTTATCACTGGGCCACAGCAGAGGTCACAAAGTCCTTCATTAATTTCAGATGACCCTCGTTATCCCCATAACTACGTACCTATACAAACACGTGTTATTTAGTGGTAGCCCCTACACGTAGAGGATATTCGGACTCCACGGACCAAAAAAAAAAGTAAATTTTTTTGGTTGTTTTTAATTTCAGAAGTACATTCGTATTGAAAATGAATTACAAAATATGTCCTTGTGTAGCAGTCAGCAGAGATAAAACTCCTGTACAGAGGGGAAAGCTATTATCAGTTTACTGCTGCTGTTAGGGGGAAGGGGGGGGGGTGTTATCTGCTAGTATAATAGTAGATTAGTTGAATTGGGATAACAGTATGACAGCTTTATCGTTCTCTTGCTAGGCCTAAATAAAGATGTGCACAAAGGAGCTAATTGAGGCAACTCTTCCCTCTTCTATTCTCTCTGGTCAGAGTGAATGGCCTGACTGAGGAAATAAAGTGAGGCTGTCTGCTGTACAAACAAAGGAGGAAGTTAAAGAAGAGCAAGACAGGAATTATGTAGATATAATACAATTACATAGAATATCCACATACAGACTCTTAATTCTGCTGTAATATAAATGCTGATGGCAATTACATAAAATACTGGATGTGTGACCCAAGGACTTATTCCCTCTGTACCAACACAACACCAGACTGATGCAGCTGATGGCAGCAAAACAAGGTTTGAAAAATCTTTCATAATTTTATAATTTTAGGATAAAAAAAAACCAAAACCTGAAGGTCAATATTGTTCCACAATTCCAATTTTTTTTAAAATTTTATTAGAAATCCAGGGAAATGAGATGTCAGGAAGAGCAGGGTAAGGCTAGTTTCAAGCGTGTGGCTGTCCCCTGGCATAGAACAGCTTGCCGGAGATCTCTGACTCGGACACTGCCGGATACTGCTGCCTGCCCATCAGAGACCTGGCAATCGGCCGGACAGCCAGCCCCAGACGTGAAACTAGCCTTACATTACTACATGGATGTGTGCATTTCACGAGTCTTCAAGTGTGCAAATATCCAGAAAAGCTTACAGAGAACCCGTCACCAGGATCTTGGACTCCTTATCTGCAGTACTACTGATATATAACTGTAGATAAGGAGTCCAGATCAACTTCACCCTTTTGACTCCCATTCCCCCCCAGATGTCAGCTCTCAAAGCTGTGCTACAATACACAGTCTGGACTGCTGTGTTAACAATGGAGGGGACTCATCCGCGCATGCGCAGCAATCCTAACAAAGCATTTCAGTGCAGCTTTGCGAGCTGACAGCAAGGTAACGGGGGCAGTAGTGACCTGGTGACAGATTCACGTTAACATTGGTACAGCGCCTATTAATGCAGTAAGAAGTCCCTACTGCTCTAATCCGTTACTATATATGCTGCGCTGTCAAATCTTATCTGCGGCTATCGGATGGATTCATGTGCATACTCTGTGAATTTTTGCAATTTTGCCAATAAATACTTTCTTAAAACAAATGCAGTAAGAATAATAAGAGGTGCGCTGTGTGTAAAGGGTAATGCAAAAACTTTTGTTCAAATAAAAAGAAAAAAAAAGAAAAAAACCTTGAGACGAAGGAGAAAAATGTACATAACTAATACATGTCACAGCTTCTGCAAAACAGACCTTTTAACGGATACACTAAACTAAAGACGTCCAGGAAGTCTGGTCCGGGCTGGAGCCAAGCTTTTAATAACTGTTTAGAGGAGCCGAGAATTAATGAAGGCCGAGAACTATTCACTCTCTAAGACGCTGATGTGTACGGAGATAAAGCAAACAGGCCGTGATTCATTCCCGGGCAGGTATGTGACCATCTATAGCCGTCCTCTCCTATCTCTATACAACCTCCAGCTGCTGAGGAATGGTCTCAAAGAAGAAATGCATGATGGGGCTTTAAGCTAGCCAACCATATTAGATGTATAAAGGCAGGACTCTTCGATTTAGGCGGGAAAATTATCTAATGCGCGTGGGAGCCTCCCACCTCTACGGATGGCAGATGGTTGGTGGTGGGGGGGAAGAGTATCAGGCCGTTACATTTTTGGGTGACCAATCCTTTTATTCCATGGAAGATAAGCTGCTGCCAGAGTCTGATAGTGTCTCACAGAATACACGCATTCTTGGCCAAGCCCAGTGGGCAAGGGTATGGCCAGCCTCAGAGTGGTCAGGAGAGTTACAAGTCATCTTTTTACGGTCCCAGCTCAGGAAATTGTGTGTTAGAGTAACTGAAGCTTTGTGAAAAAAAAACAAAAAAAAACTAAGGGGCAGAAGCATCACTCGGAGCACTTTGCCCCCTTCAGCTTTCACCATTTCTGCTCTTCAAGCGTATGAAGCACGGGGCCCATATTCTATGGATTCACATCCTTCAAAAGCCAAGCACAGGTGATGAAAACTGAAGGAGCAGAGCCCTCAGACCAGAACTACTGCCCATGTGTTCAACAACGGTTGAGTTACTCTTCAATCACTTGTCCTGGTGAGGAGCTAGTATTTTAGGGGTCCAGCACTGGAAATGGACTGACCATGTAACATCTGTAGTAAGAGGAGGGGGAAAGAAATAACAACATATAGCAAGTCATCTTACTACAAGTAAGGAAAGCTCCATCTTTAGAGAAATGCACATGGGGAGCCAAGAACAGTAACCAGCGTATCGTAAAGGGGTTCTCCGGGTTTTTACTACTGATGACCTATCCTCAGGACAGGCACCCGGAACCCCCACGATCAGCTGTATGAGGAGACTGAGCGCAGTGTGCACATGCAGTTTCCCTTCTCTCTTCCTCTCCGCCGCTGCTGTCTATGAGAAGGAAGAGGGAGATGTCACCTGCGCACCGCATCTCCTCATACCGGACGCCTGCCGTTCGGATATTGACGACGGATTCTGAGGATAGGTCAGCAATAGCAAAAACCTGGACAACCCCTTTAAAGCCTATGTACTTAGTACAGAGAATATCACCTGGCTTAGGACCCTGGAAAAACCCAGTAGATTTACACAAGAGGTGCACTTACACGCTCCGACCGAGCAGGCAATTATTGGGAAAAGACAGTTCCCTTACCAATAACTGCCTGCTCGTCAGTGGTGGAAACAGCTGCACTTACATGAAGCAGTCCCCTCCACGGTAACGGGATGAACCACTGCTACTGCTTGTCCTCATACAGAGTCACCGTTTCTGGGTGGTAGATCACTGCTTACACAGGATGATCTGCTGCCCAGGAATGATAATTTAGGTGTCCACATGAACAATCATTTCAGCCGAAGAATGAGCGTCTTCCTTGTTCAACAGGTGATCTATGGCACCTTTACATGGGCTGATTATCGGGAATGCCCATTAGTACTAACATTTGGTGCAGATAATTGGCCTGATGGTTGCCCCATGTAAAGCCACCATAAATGCATTTAGCCCTGGGGCTCCTCAGCACCTGGTCAAGGGTCCCGCATAAGGCGGTAGCAGCAGGACCTGTGCGACAGTGGAAATGGCAAACTGATTTTAACCTGCGCCAAGATGCAGAATATTTGGTGTGAGGAGAGAAACATCCGGTATTTGTCTGCCTCATCACCAGGCTTTGAGGATTGGAGTAGGGCTTCCTCGAAACGGACAAATTCTTCACGTGTCGGAGTAACATTCTTGCATTTTTATTTAATTCTAAAAGAATCTCTTAAGACTGCAGCAGGCAATGGACTGGAGACTACACGACCGGGTGCAATGTCAGTATTACAACCCTGATAAGAAATCTTACTCATTTAAGGCATGCGATCGACAAAAACATGAAGTGTAAAGTTTATCTTTGTGCTGCCACGCAGTCTGCAAAAAGAAAAAACTCCCTGCACATAACTGGCTGCAGCCTGAGCAGACGCCTCCGACAGAGGATGGATATTATTTACATTGTAAGACGTTCGGCTGGAACCTCACGTTCAAACAGTGAGAAGCTATTTAAACAGATCAGTCCCAGATGAACAAGAAAAATGATTGTGACTGGACAACCCGAGGGCTGGTGACAACATAGACATAAGAGACAAACTCCACCGAAAGCCATGCAGCATATTTCTTTACTCACTCTGATTTGGTTCTTGAGTTGCTCAGCCTCCTGGCGTAGCTGATCAAGTTCACTCATGGTTCTTCTCTACGATGAAGCTTCTCTACCACCAACACTCAGTTCTGTAAGGAGAAGAACAAGGAGGTATCGTCAGCAAAACCTCATTTCGGTGTTTTGAGATCCAGAAGATTGACATGGAGCAGCATGGAGACCACTCTCAAGCACACCCTTCCTGAAGAATTAAAGTTTAACTCCAAGGCAAGACCCTTGACATCAATTTCAGACAACCTGCTGACGCCATACCTTGCAGTGTTTGAGTTTACAAATGACGGGCGTACAGAATCCTAACCCCGATGTAGATATTCAATAATAGCCCCACTGTGCCACAGGGAAGGACACAATTAAGTAGATCGCTCCAGGAGCTAATTTAACATGGTGTGAACCAGCGATATGAAATTTCATAGACCTCAGTTGAAGACCATCAAGAAGTTTGTTGCCCACACAGAATTGGTTCCTCAGAGTTGTAATGTCCATCGACTGTGGTAATATACCCTAACATGCACATTTTATGGCTTACCATTGTATCCTCAAAGTATAAAAAGCAAGATTTAGATCCCTCAAGTAAAGAGTTATACTATAGGCACGCACCTCTTCACTACGATTTGATAATATGCCCAGAATTGTACTTACAATTCAACTGAAAACCGGGTCTGGGCAGCTGTAAGGTCCTGCTAGGATGTGCTGCTATGTGGTGCACAGCCCTTTCACCTGTCCTCCGTACAATGTCATCTTTAAGCCCAAACAGATCTGCGTTACTCATTCAAATCCGGTTAACGCAAAACCGGCTGAGAGTCTTAAATTGTCCACTATCCTTCTGACCCTAATCCAACGTTTGCTTTTCTTTATAGACATTCAAGGACAAAAACTGGTGAAAAGAGACCGTTCTGGGCCCAGCAGGACTGTACAGCTGGAGGACATGTCACCTTCTTTTACGGAGGTTGAGGTTTATGCATTTAGAAGGTCTTCGGTGCTACTGTAGTTCTGAAGTCATACAAAGCATGGCCCCCCAGGACTCATCCCTCTCAAGACCCACAAGTATTGAGCTCTGAACACACATGCATAGACTGAATGTATCTCGAGATACCAAAGCAGGTACGTCCCTAGATACCACTTGTAAGGGGGGGACAGGAGATCGCCAGATGGCTAACCCATTCTAGACTAATACACTTAAATCATTAAAAGCAGCCCGATAAGAATGCCTGCAAAGTACACACTAATGACAATCCCTCATCATGGAGGTCTATACCATTAAAGCTTACTGCCCTGTCTGAACCCAACCAGTAGATGGGACCAATAAGAACACCGTTCTACTTGCCACCTACGATGAAGAACCCAACACTCTGCAGTTTTCCTCCCCTAATTTCACCATATCCAAAAAAGGAAAAACAAAAAAGTAAACCAAAATTCTTCTACTGACGTCCTATTGTCACACATCCCAACTACTGTCCCTTCAAAACCGGCTCACCTCCGCACACCCGACCCAACTTTCCGTTTTCAATGCTCGTAAGAAATGCAGACACCACCTGTATAATGCATCCAAATGCAAATCCCTTTAATCTTGTCGACGAAGATATTTAATGCTCCCTTTGGAGGGGGGGGGACACACAGTTTTCTTAAAGTGACATTTACCAGCGAGCCCTGTACGTGCATGCGTCATGAAGGTGAGTGATAGAGTTCACAACAGGGGTAGAGGGCACTGCATTTCAGCTCTACACCTAACCTTTCCATAGGACCCCATTCTCCTGAAGGAGACCAAAAAGTGTCCTTTCAGCCTCCATCAGCACACCAATTTCTCAAGCATGGCAGATAAGAATTTCCTATACTGTGGGGCCCCAGAAAAAAAACAAACTGGTGACGGATGTATGCTAAGGTATGGAACCAACAAAGGCCTCTGCTGGACCTACAAGTTGGGAGAGGAGACCGCCAACAAAAGACCGAATTGCGGTGTATACACAGCTTAACCAGTACTGGGGTATAATGGTGGGACACCCCAACAATACTTCAAAACATTGTCAGCTTGGGATCACCAGCAGCAATTACGGTTATGACCCAACTGGAAATTTCTACTTTTCAATTGTATTTCAATAATTCTGGGATGTCACCAGCTCTCATAATGACGGCTGTGTACCATGTGAAAAGATGAACGGAAACAAAGTCACCAAAACTGTACAGACAGATCCACGTGGTTCATTATCTGAGCCAAATTCCTATGTCCCATAAAGACAATGCTAAAGTCTACAAAGGCTGAAGAAACCACCTTCACGGACCTTGTAGGCCTCTTGCACAGAAGACTGCTTTATAGTATTCAGTTACAGTACTTTCTCATAAGCGTAAAAAAAAAACAAACTTTTCAAACAGGATTTTTAGCAATCGGGACATTAGATAAGAACTTCCTAGAAAGACCCCTTGGGAGGAGCAGAGCAGACGACCCACAAGAGCTGCACTCCAGGTGTTTCAGTCCCAACGTTAGGCCAGCCGAGGATTAAGATGCTCTGATGAGGATCTAAAGAAAATGCTGCGTTTGGACAATAGAAGATTATACTTTCAGTGACCGGAGAGGGGGGCGGGATGGAAACAAGTGCACTTTACCCCGCCAGAGCCGTCTGACTAGGTGATCAACAAAGCTCGTGCAAGGTCTCTGTTCCTCACCAGCCACAGAGAAGAGCCAAGACCTCCATGATTTAAACAGATTACTACACACCAAGGAATAAAAGCGCAGGGGACACACGCTGCGGATTCTGCACTGTACGATTTTCACTGCAGATTTCCCCCTATCTGTCCAGTCTAGGGCGTATTCACCTGTGACGGCGGGTGCCGTGTGGTCATAAACACACACAAACAACTTCCATTGGGTAGGAAACACTTTCTACAAAAAAACAAAAAAAATACTCAAAGACCACTGTAGTTTTAGAAAAAAAATCTCTGGTTTTGCAGCATGGTTGTGGACCACACTACTATACTCCGAGCTGGTCACATACCGCACATTCAAATGAAAAAATTAAATGACTATTTACAGACACCTACTCAGATTTATGACCGCGACTGTACTATCAATGACACCCTGAAATACGTCTGCAGTTACTTAAAGGGTCACTGAGTTTTCAGAGAACTTGTGCTACCTCAGAGACATATCAAAGGTTTTGATTGGTGGGGGTTTCAATGCAGAGACCCCAAGGATCACTAGAAGGAGGACAGAGAAGGCCTCACATAACACAATCTCCTCAATGCAGGAGGACCCATACGGGGTCATTTATCAAACTGGTCAAAAAGTAGTACTGGCTTAGTTGCCCATGGCAACCAGATTCCACCTTTCATTTTCCAAAGGAGCTGTGAAAAATAAAAGGTGGAATCTGATTGGTTGCTATGGGCAACTAAGCCAGTTCTACTTTACACCAGTTTGATAAATGACCACAATAGACTTTCTGTTCAGCCTGTCCCAGGTAGCAAGGAAAGAGCACTCCTCTCCCCTCGTTCTAGCAATCGGCGGGGAGTCTAAGTGCTCAGACCCCCACCAATCAAACCTTCGATAAGTCGCTATGACATAAAATATTTTGTGAAAACTCAGTCACCCTTTAACAAAAAGGAATAAAACATGCCTAACCATCCTACAATCCAAGGCAGTAACATTATCCTTACCTCCCCGGTAGAAACCTGGTCCCAGTATTAGTGAAGACAACAATGTGAACACAGCCTAAACCCAAACGCCACAGACCAAGTGAGAAACAACCAGAGCCCCACGCCAGCAGAAGCTTAAAGAAGAACTCCCGACAAAAATGTTATTCCATGTCCTGCTAGAAATGTACATGATATAATCTGTAGTGAATGTCATTTTCTTACCAGTGTCTGAAGTTTTGACTTATATAATCCTGAAGTTTCTTATCTGTGTCATGTGACCAGCAATTCGACCCACCAACTCACATATAGACATGTGTGGACAGGAAGTCTAATTCTCTATGTATTCCTATGAGACTGAAAGTGAGGCTCCCATAGGAATGAATAGAGCAGTTACTGGCTCTCTGTCCTGGGTCAGTTGGAGGTCAAGGAGTTGGTCACATGACCCAGCTACAATAAGAAGAGAGGTTTTTACTCACAGAAACAGTCACTGATAAGAAGATGACAATCACTACAGATTATATCATGCACCTTTCTAACAGGTCAGAGAATAAAAATTTTTGCGGGAGTTCTTCTTTAAGTTTCCGGGAATACAACAGAAAACAAATGCTCATTTAGCACAAATTAGAAGGTGGATTGTGCCAGCGGCAATGAGAGGAGTGCAGGACATCTTCTAGAAAAACCTCATCCTCCATACACTCGCTGATGAGGTTTCTGCTGCAACTCAAAGAGGAAAAGGTGTGGTAAATCAGTCCTGGGTGTGGGTTCCTCAAGTAATCAGAATCACTCGTTTCACCATGACAAACAGCAAAACACAAGCCAAACTACAACCGTAACAGTATACGCCAGAGCAGTCTACAGCGACACATCAACTCACTACTCAACCCCACAACACTGGGTCCTGGATTTCATGAGACTATATGAGATTTTGGGCTTTGTTCTGAAGTAAACATCTCTAACTGGTGCTGGAAGGGTTATGGCATATGATAGAAACAGTGCCACTCTTGTCCGTGGTCGTGACTAGTACTGCAGTCCAGATCAATTCACATGAATAGGGTTAAACTTGCCAAGTACATTAATGGCACTGCTTCTGGGAGAAGGCAGCCATGTTTTCCTGATCTCACATAACCCCTCCTGCTGGAGGAGAAGTGCAGCGCACTAGGTATCACAGGAGTCAACGGGTCTGCAAAAAATGCAGATGCAACATGGACCACATCCGTATTTTGCGGTCACGTGCATGAGCTCTCAGTTTAAATGGGACATTTCCACGGTTGAGGCGCCCACGGGCCACTCCTGGTATACGTGCTTCTGAAAATCTCATCTACGTGGTGCAGAAATTTTCCAGAAGGAAATGGACCTTGAGGTTTTAGAAAATCTGCAGCGTGTTGATTGTGTGGATTTTCAGTGCGATGCAAAGGGATCTGGGACAAAATTTTGTCGAAATCTGCAAGTAACCCATGTGGATTTTGGTGGGGAAACGCAGTGAGAACCACATGAAAATCTACATAAACTACCGCTGTGCGCTAATAAACCTGCTTTGCCGTTGTTGATTTTCTTACAGCAAATACGCAGCGCTGTACGGTACCAGCAAAGTGGATGTGATTTTAAGAAATCTCAACGTGACATAAAAAAAAATCCACAGGATAAACTGTCTGCAGTGCGGATCTGAAATCTGCACCATGTCAATATATGATACATAGCAGATTTTACCTTTTGCTATTCAAAGTGTGAAACCCGCTGTCATTACTGCAGCAAAAACCGCAGCAGACTTTTCTGGTATATTTTCAGGGACATAGATATTTTCCGGGATTACTGTGATTTTTATCAAATCTGCTCATGTGCTTGTTTACCTCACACACATCTTCTCCATGGATTTCAATTTAGATCCTCCTGACCCATTCTCACCGCATCCACAAATCCCTCTGGTTGGTTTCCATCCTGTACGCACTTCCTGTTCCTGTATCCAACCAAACCCATGATGCACTTCTCTGCATTGACACTTCCCTATCAATGCCCCACCCATGGACATGGTCATGTGACCACAGCCCAGATCAGAAGACAGTTGCAATAAAGAAAAGATAAAAGAAATACACTATAAAATCACAGCTACTTTCATTAAAGAATATTTTAAAGGATGTTGACGCAAACCTAAAAAAGCCCTTTAACAGGGTTGATTTTAATGCCGATTACCTATCCTTAGGACAGGCTCTCAATGTTAGAAGTCGGCGAAGGTCAGGTTTTCTTTCAGCACACCCCCCCCCCCCAATTATTCCGATAAGGCCCCTTTCACACAACAGTATTTTTTGCGGACTCCGATCCGCATTTTTCACATGAAAAATGCGGACCCATTCATTTCTATGGGTCCGCAAAAAATACTGAGAGCATACAGTGTGCTGTCCGCAAACCGTATGCCCGTTCCGTAGCCCCGCAAAAAAGATGGAACCTGTCCTATTCTTGTCCGTTTTGCGGCATTGTTACAATGGATCCGCAAAAAAAAAAAAAAACGGATGCCATACGGACGGCATCCTTTTTTTTTGCGGATCCGCAATTTGCAGACCGCAAAACACAACGTTCGTGTGAAACCGGCCTAAGTGCCGCATCTTCCTCACTGCTTACTCTGTATATTCAGCACTGCTTATGTAGAGTAGAGACTGCGCTAGGTATTGTAGTGTTATCCCAGTATTAGCTGATCGGCAGGGATGCAGAGAGTTGGCTTCCCACTGGTGTGAAATTAATGCTCTACCCTATGTATAGATCAATAGTAAAACCCTGGATGACCCATTTAAAGACAATACAAATAGAATATGCAAATATATCAATACTACCAAGGCGTTTCCATCCTCATCACTGTGCGCACACCAACTGAGCACTATCTGATCTACAGAGGGGCGGTGGTATGACAGCTGATCCCTCTCAAGCACCCAAGTCAGCAATGGAAGTGGTACTTCCCTACGGTGACTCGCAGACAGGAGGGATTCAGGCCCGATTCACAAGACCATGCTCAGTCCAGGAAACACTAAGTCAGTCGCATGTCCCGGACCGACCACAGCCCCTCTGATCAATATGATTTATGAAGCAGTCAGTTATGTTGTGCTCACATCATCTATGTCAGTACAGTACAAGAGACCCAGGACAATATAGGAACTGACCATATATCTAATCACTGATTCAGTCAGTTCGGGTCAGAGGGGCCGTGGTCAGTCCGGCAGATGCGAATGACACGCGGTCAGTATTTCCTGGACCGATCACGGTCATGTGA
This sequence comes from Rhinella marina, assembly GCA_900303285.1. Classification (NCBI taxonomy): domain Eukaryota; kingdom Metazoa; phylum Chordata; class Amphibia; order Anura; family Bufonidae; genus Rhinella; species Rhinella marina. The sequence continues at coordinate 150,118 of ONZH01009467.1, forward strand.
ATCAGGCCTTACTAGAAGCTGCAGATTCGCTATAGACCGTTCTATTATTCTGCTCCACAAGCTCAATAATGCATGGATGTGACAAAACCATCTTGCCCCTGGCTGAACTGGTGAAGTCATGTGCCACATTTGAAGCCTCCCAAAAAGTGGTCAACTGATCACTACTGAGTTCATGACTAAACGTAAAAGGTAAAAAAGCCACAAAGACAAAGCAGGGAAGGGTCTGTTTAGCAGGGCTGTGGAGTCGGAGGATCTAGGCTTTCAGTTGAGATGACTGTGTGCTGCCCTTCATGTGGATGCTCAGAAGTGAAACTCCTCTGCTACAGATCAGAGGAAAAAGGCACTGAGAAGGAATGGCTGCACTCATCTCAGAGCTACTAGAGAACAGAGATCAAAGGTGTTCTCACTAGTTACAAAGATTAGCTTTCAACATGAAGGGACAGTTAAAAGAAGACATTTTCTAAATACAGTGGTCAGTAGATTTTACTTTAGTTATGAACTATAGACAGTTCAGCAGGTCTCTCACTGTACACAGGTTTCTATGGTAACCTGCAGACCAGAAAGACTTATCTGTTTGGCTGAGAGCAGGGGTGACCTCAGTAACCAAAATTTGTTGAGGATTGAGAAGGATGGCTTTACCTGTAATTGTGTTAGAGATCACAATCTCCTGCTCTGTCAGAGTAAGTTATTATATGCTAATAACTGCTGGAGACCCCCCCCCGGCCTGAGGAGACAGAGTGAGTGCAAACTGCCTGTCAGCCAGTGAATCAATGTGCTGAGAAAACCCCTTTAAGATAAGTACTTCTTAGTAGATCTAAACTTTCAATAAACTGTGCATAAATCACTGGTCCAGTGCATGTTCTCTCGGCTTTATGTTTTAGTTTGCTTTTCCTCTGATGTAAAACACCTAGGGCCTTATGTATGAGAACTGTCTAGGTGTAGAAGTTTCTTTGTTGCCCATAGAAACCAGAGCTCCCCTTTCATTTCATATAGTTCTTTGGAGAAATGAAAGAGGAGCTCTGATTGGTTGCTATGGGCAACAAAGAAAGTCTTATAACTAGACAGTTGTCATACATCAGGCCCTTAGTGAGCTGTACCCAGAGAAGCCTGATACTGGAAGTTCAGAGTAAAGATATCTAGTAAAACATATATTACAAACTCTTTTTGTCATGACATATCTGTACTATTGATTTATGCAAAGTTTGTTTAAAGTTATCACTTAAACATGCTCCATGTATGAGGGAGTCGGAGTCGGGGCTTTGGCTTACAGACTCCACAGCCCTGCATCCAATCCAAATTTGATTTGCGGTCAAAGAGCAGGAAGACCAGACAAAACGTAGTCGACACACCGTAAAGCTCACTGTTGGTTGTGAGGCACATGCACACTTTCAAAAATCTCATCTACACGGTGCAGGAATTTTCCACCCAGAAATTTGACCTGCGGTGAGCGTTTTGAAAAACCACGGCGTTTCAATTGGTTTGTGCAGATCTTCATGCAGATGTGTCCCGCTTTGCATCGAGATCAGTGACAAAATCCGTAGAGCAACACATGTGATATTCCAAACTTGAAAAAAAAAAAAAAAATTGGTACAAAAAATCCACATAAACTACACTGCCGTGGGTGCGATGTACCACTTAGGCTACATTCACCTGATGGGTGTAAAAAAACCAGACCGTGTAGCACTTTTTTTTTGTTCTTAAGAACAATGGCAGTTTAAGGGTTATTCACAAGACCAGGTTTTTTTAGAAGGCCCAGTAAAAAAAAAAATAGACTAGATGTTCTTCCCTGTCCGTTTTCATCTGACTACATCCCACCATATACAATTGGGACAGGACCGTTTTCTATGAATCTAGTGAAAAAAAACACCACACCAAAAAAAATTCAGTTAAAACGCAGACAACGTTTGTATTCGGTTTTTTAACCAGACCTTTTTTTTCTGTTGTGTGGAGTGTCGGGCAGCCTTAGGCTACTTTCCACTAGCGTTAGTACGGATTCCGGTGGGGTGAAAGCGGACCCGCCGGTCCGTACTGAGTAATACAGACCTGTGGATTCCGTAACTGTCGCGATCCGGTCTGTATTAGCTTTTAAAACGGATCCAGGAATCACCCTCTATTTGAAGTGCAGCTGGGGAAGGCGGATTCCCGTTCTACAAGTGGTGTCCCACCAAAACGGATCCGCCCCATTGACTTGCCGATTGGGGGTCATTCCGGATCCGCCTTGGTGCGGATGCCAGGACCGGAGAGCAAACCGCTTTCAGGAGCATTCCGTTGTCTTCAGTTCATTTTTGTCCCCATTGACAATGAATGTGGGGACATAAACTGAAGCGTTTTTATTCCGGTATTGGAGTCCCCTATGACGGTAACTTCCATATACGCTAGTGTGAAATGTTAGCCTTAGAAGGTCAGGGTTCTCAATTAGCATTCCTGAAAAATATATTGTAATAGGGTCCCGACCACGTTTGTCTGCTCTTTTTAAAGGGACACGTTAACCTATCGACAGGTTTCAGTCATGGTAAGAACTGTCCGTCTTTCTTTAGTAGACAACTTTCAGCCAGAAACCGTTGTATTTCAGTAAGACACAAGCGGGGATTGGCTCATTTTTAGGTCCCGTTGAGCACAGGGATGCCAATGGATCCTTTTTTGGTACAACGCAGGTCTGTGGCAGAAGGATGCTACAGGAGAGGAAGCCTGTTACACCATCAGGATGGAAACAGTGTGAACATTCCCTAAGGCCTCCTTTACACCAGCACATGGCATTATCAAATATGGATTTATTTATTTTTTTTACCCTTTTTGGTTCCATTTCCCATCTGTATTTGTCCTGACTTTTTTTTACTACTATAGATATAAAAAAGTGGCAAATATGCACATGTGAACTGTGCCAATTCAGATATGTGAAACAAAAATTAAAAAAAAAAAACGGTGCCAATTCCAAGCCACGTGAAACAAAAAAAAAAAAAAAAAAAAAAAAAAAAAGAATACAGATCTCTAATACGAAGGTGTGAAGTCCGAAGACCATGAAAAGAATAACCCAAGTACCTCCGTCTCCACAATAAATAATGTCATCCACGCAAAGAGGCTTCTGCTCCCATTACAGGCGGACATACTTACGGAGAAAGCCATTTCAGAGGAGATGTGCTCCAGGCCACATCCATCAGGCAGAAGTAAAAATCATTTTACAATGGATTAGATCTCTCAATGGAATAGTCACTGAAGCTCGCGGTTCATTCGCTAAAAGGAACTTATAAAAGCGAGCGAGAAAACATTACCTCCGCCTTTCAGACATCAGTCACCGGCACGTCTATGGCTTCTCCCCTCCATCAAAACATGGCAGAGCTTTAACCAGCGACGTTAAGAATGAAATGCCCAGTCTACCCCTAGGAAAAATGAACGCGTCAAAGGAAGGTCTCATCTCTCATTCACTGAAGGTGTGGTAACAAGGCTCTTGGGGGATCTAGTGGTGGGAGTTAATGTTCTCCACTCCTGCGTCATCGGGGGAGCTATGGTATGGAAGACAAAGAAGGCTAGGAGGTCACGTCATGTAGTCCGCGCACCGGCAAACCTTCTTACAAACACGGAATTCCATAAGATTAAAAAAGAAAGAAACCTAAGACTCTACCTCTAGTTTCTACGCAGTTTCTGGTAGTGGAGCTCAGGTTATTCCCTCAACGTGGCCATCACAACAGATACCACTCCTTTAATTAAAGTTAGGAAAGAACCTCCAGGCTTGGCCTGTCTTTAAGGATTGTGAAGTCACCATCTGGACTCTCTTTGATCCGTCTTGCATTGCACAACTACATCCATGCCAAGGAGTGGTGCCAGCGTACAAGATACAAAGGAAGTCAAGAATGATGACTTCAGCAATAAGGAAGGAAGCGGCCCTGTTACAGGGAGCACCAAGAAATGCAGTGCCGGCAGAGCGTTATAGACCAGGAGGAGAGGAGATGATTAATATATAGTTTATGGGGCAGAGATTTGACAGAACTTGTAGTTTAGCTATTTAAATCTCTGCTACGTGAAGGGTCCCATCAGTGATGGACAGCTATCTATACACTTATTGGTGATTGACAGACTTCCATGTAGAAGACCGCTCACATAAATGACCCCATACTTTTATACCATACTAGGCTGGCCCCAGTGGTCCTCAAGTGGCACTTCACTGCTGAGCCCAGCTGCGGATGTGACCCCATCCATGTGGAGGTTGACAGGGACCAGAAGTGCAGACAGACCGCGAGCTGAAACAGAGCGGCAGGGAGCAGATATTTCTCTTCACATGTCTTGCTGTCTGGGTGAATGATGTAAAGGGAATCGGTCAGCAGTTTTATGCTGCTAGCTTCTGACAGCTCCAGCGCATGCCCAGGAGTCCTGATATTCATGAGCTCCTGGCTTTCTGCACCCCCTGCCGCTGATTAACCAACTCAACCAGAATTCGGGGGGCAGATAAAATCCAGAGCTCATGGCGTGCGCTGGAGCTGTTCAATACAAGATTTTAGCAAAATGGCTGGGTCAAGACAAGAACTTTAGCCAAGGTCAGGTTGACATCACCTTTTAGTTTTCTGTTCTTTTGATCCATTAGAAAAAAGCAGATCCTGTATTCTGGGCATCCGTTATGCTCAGTTATGCCCATTATCCTGCAGGCAGGACCTTTTCTTTCCTCTAAAATAACAGATTTCAGAGAGAAAAGGCTAAAACAGATGCCGAATGTGTATAACTGAGCATAACAGACTCAACATACAGGATCCGTTTTTTACAGGATATTTTTTTTTAGTTTTGACATATTGGAAAAATGAACCTAACAGGATTTTTACAAAAAAATCCTGGACAACCACTCTAATGGTTCTGCCAACCTGAACCTTGATGTTTAAAAAAAAAAAAAAAAAGTCACATTCCCCAGTGCGGCTGGAGTGACAACAAACCACCCAGAACACGTTGCGCCTGTTCCTTCTTCTACAAAGCGAACACACTGTACTCCCTGACAACGCGGCTTTGGCTCTATTTTTGCCCTCAACATCTCATAACCTTTTCATGTTTTTCAGGTGCTTATTTCTTCTGCCAAGTACATCACCTCAGGAGAATTGCCAAACAAACAGGCCCCTCCGCTGGGTAAACTGCAGGGTAGACGCGCCAATTAATCAGAAACACCTGGTAACGAACAAGTAATCCGCTTCTCTGTGCACGGCAGTGATCGTCAGAATCCATCCACCCAGACCTCATCCACAGAAGGAGGTTCCTCATCATGGATGCACTGACATCAAGTTTCGCATTCAAGTTTGCTATGTATGTCGAAACTTCCTAGTCATACACTAGTCGGCCCTGACTGAATTTGATGGTTAGTACCAAGTCTCCGCTTTTATTCTCTACATGACCTGCATAGTTGGTTTTAAAGGGAACCTGTCATCAACTTTATGCTGACCGTACTGAGGGCAGTATAAAATAGTGACAGAAATGCTGATTTCAGCTGAGTCTCACTCATGAGCTAAAATTAAGTGGTTGCCGAGAACCAGCATCATAATCATTGCAGCACAGACCTTGAAAAAGAGTCAAATCTACCTGAGAAGAGTCATGGTTATTCATAATCTCCTGCTCTCCAGCCCATCTGCTGATGATTGGCAGTTCTCTCCTAGAGATAAAGGGAGAAAACTAGGTAGAAGACTGTCAGTCATCAGGAATTCATGAATAACCAGGATTCTTCTCAGATGGCCATGACTCTTTCCCAGGCCCAGTCTGCAATGATTGTGTTGTTGGTTCTTGCCAACCACTTACTTTTAACCTATAAATGACAGAGCGCTGACATCAACTCACCTGTCTCTACTTTATTCTACCGTTAGTATGGACAGCATAAAGTGATGACAGGTTCCCTTTAAAGGGGTTTGATATTGATGACCCCACCTTAGGAGGACCATCAATATCAACTTGGTGGGACCCCAAATACTAAGGTCAGAAACAGACGAGTGAGTTCAATGCGAGAAACTCGCAGCGTGTGGTAGTGACAGTACCCGTTCTGACCTCTGCTCCTATAACAGGATCACACAGCATTATAATGATTTATAATGCTGTATGTGTCCCTGCTAGGTAATATGTCAGTATAATTCAGTAGATTCCAAGTCTCACAGGGACACACAGTCTAAGGCCTCTTTCACACAACAGTATTTTTCGCGGGCTCCGATCCGCATTTTTTGCTGATAGGAAGCGGACTCATTCATTTGTATGGGTCCGCAAAAAATGCGGACAGCACACCGTGTGCTGTCCGCATCCGTATGTTCTTTCAGTAGCCCGCAAAAAAAAAAAAAAAAAAAAAAAAAAAAAAAACAAACATGTCCTATTCGGACAAGAATAGTACACACGGATGCCACGAAGAATGGCACACGGATGCCATCCGTTTTTTTGAGGATCCGCAAACACAAAGTTCGTGTGAAACAAGCCTTATAAATCATAACTCTCTGTGATCCTGTCAGAGGAGCAGAGGTCAGATCAGGAACTCTCACTACCACACGCTGCGAGTTTCTCGCATTGAACTCGCTCATCTGTTTCTGGCCTAAGTATCTTGACTACAATCAAGTTGATACTGATGGCCCATCCTAAGGCATCAATAAAAAACCCCTTTAAAACTATGCAGGCCACGAAGAGAATGAAAGCGGAGACCTCCTACTAACCATCAAACATCTCATTCAGCCAGGGTCTACTGAGGGCAGGCACACACATAAGAAGCTGCCCTCCTCTGGGCCCGGTGCATGAAGGCCTCATATGGCCCTAAGACCACCAGTCTGGTAGCATAGGATTAAACCCAGATTTCCATGAATGTCTGATCTTTGTTTCTTCTTCTCCAAATTACTAAACCTTACACAGTAGCTGACCGGTGGACATCTAATAGAAATGCATAGCATTGTGGTCATAGCTTATGGATCATCTAACACTTCGGTCATAGCTGTGTAATGTCACTGATCCGCTGACGTACATAAGCTAAAGGACCGGTCATGATGCTTTGCGGTGTATGCGATGTATCTGAATGTCAACTAGACTCTTCGGCGAGCAGAGCAAGCTTCCATAAAATAACCTATTCTGAAAAGTAGTTCAGTGTCTTCCCTTGGGGTGATTACAACAAAAAAGGAATGTAGGACACGAGGAGAACTTATTGAATGAAACGTGTATTCAAGAGTTAACGCCTTCCTTCAGAAATTCCAACCCCTCCGTCTTTTTCGTCACGGGATGCAGCCTCATTATGCTGCTCAGGGTTTCTAGTAACTGGCAGATGCAGCGGCCGCAATGCACCCACCTGGCCTATCGCTTAAAGGGACAGGAATCCTAGAAATAAGGGGGGAGGGCATGACGCAAGTTATCTGCCAGATTTTCTGAAAGCCTGTGAAACAGGGAATCGTCACAGGTCCGAATCTGTATGTTAATTAAAATTAAAGGGACATTCCAGGCAAAACAGATTTATTCTGAACAGGCCTAACATTTTCCTGACAAAGGGATGCCGGGGTGGGGGGGTTCCTGATATTCCAGATGATCAGGCATCATCCCCATGAAATAAGATTTAGGAAGGAACAGAGGAAAACCTCTTTCAAGGATAGTGTGCTTCCTTTAAAGCTTTTTAAAGGGGTTATCCCATGACTAAAGTAAAAAATGAAAATCAGACATCATATAGCACATGACAATCTCTTTCTAACAAAGCTAGAACCAGCCCTGTACCTCACATGGATCCAGAAGTTTCCCTATTCATTGCTCTGCTAGATTTATATCAAGCTGGCAGCTCAAGGGGAGTGTCTTTTCTGCTGCAGCTAAGGGGGCGAGTCCATGCTCCCTATCACAGCTCAGGGGGCGTGTCCATGCTCTCCCGATCACAGCTCAGGGGGCGTGTCCATGCTCTCCGATCACACAGCTCAGGGGCGTCTCCTCCCATCACAGCTCAGGGGGCGTGTCCATGCTCTCCCCATCACAGCTCAGAGGGGGCGTGTCCATGCTCTCCCGATCACAGCTCAGGGGCGTGTCCATGCTCTCCCCATCACAGCTCAGGGGGCGTGTCATGCTCTCCCGATCACAGCTCAGGGGGCGGTGTCCATGCTCTCCCGATCACAGCTCAGCGTCAGGGGGGGGCGTGTCCATGCTCTCCCATCACAGCTCAGGGGGCGTGTCCATGCTCTCCGATCACAGCTCAGGGGGCGTGTCCATGCTTCTCCCGATCACAGCTCAGGGGGCGTGTCCATGCTCAGGGGTCCCTCTCATCACAGCTCAGGGGGCGTGTCCATGCTCTCCCCATCACAGCTTCGGGGGGCGTGTCATCCCAGCTCAGGGGGGCGTGTCCATGCTCTCCCATCACAGCTCAGGGGGCGTGTCCATGCTCTCCCGATCACAGCTCAGGGGCGTGTCCATGCTCTCCCGATCACAGCTCAGGGGCGTGTCCATGCTCTGTCACAGCTCAGGGGGCGTGTCTCTCTCCCAGATCACAGCTCAGGGGGCGTGTCCATGCTCTCCCATCACAGCTCAGGGGCGGATGTCGTCACAGCTCAGGGGGCGTGTCCATGCTCTCCGATCACAGCTCAGGGGGCGGTCCCATGCTCTCCATCACAGCTCAGGGGGCGTGTCCCATTGCTCTCCCGATCACAGCTCAGGGGGCGTGTCCATGCTCTCCCGATCCACAGCTCAGGGGGCGTGTCCATGCTCTCCCGATCACAGCTCAGGGGGGCGTGTCCATGCTCTGCTCCGATCACAGCTCAGGGGGCGTGTCCATGCTCTCCCCACAGCTCAGGGGGCGTGTCACATCAAGCTCAGGGGGCGTGTCCATTGCTCTCCCGATCACAGCTCAGGGGGCGGTGTCCATGCTCTCCCATCACAGCTCAGCTCAGGGGGCGTGTCCATGCTCTCTCCGATCACAGCTCAGGGGGCGTGTCCATGCTCTCCCCATCACAGCTCAGGGGGCGTGTCCATGCTCTCCCCATCACAGCTCAGCTCATCAGCTCAGGGGGCGTGTCCATGCTCTCCCCATCAAGCTCAGGGGGCGTGTCCATCCCATCACAGCGTGTCCATGCTCATCACAGCTCAGGGGGCGTGTCCATGCTCTCCCCATCACAGCTCAGGGGGCATCTGAAAGATGAAACTGAGCATGTGCGGCCTTCTCATTGAGACGGACAAAGAAATAAGGGGAAAAAACAGAAAGCGCTCATAATTCAAAGGAGCTCCCCAAGTCACCATGACCAATTTCACAGCAAGCCAACCCAACTGATGACTGGATAAAACTTGTTCTAAAATACGGCAAGTCACCAGAAAACTGCTTCAGAAGTGACATGTTAGAGTTATTATTTCTGGTGTAGGGGCCTCCAACATAGACGTGTACATGTCCTTACTTCTTCAAAGTGGACTTCATAGAAGTCAATGGGAAAACAGGAGAACCTCAGCCAAAAACTTCCAAAATCTCCACCAAGTTACAAATCTGCCACCAAAATCGTTTTCTGCTGTGTGAACATACTCTCATACTGCAACATATCCTCCGAAAAGACAACCAGCACATGCAGCGTGCCGTGAACAATGGCATCCAGAACGTGAATTGGGCTCCTCCTACTTGGTTTTTTACCCCTTTCTCATTGACTTCTATGGAAGAGCAGCCTCAAAAGCACTTGAAAGTAGTAACTAATGGCAGGCCGTTCTGTCTGGTGGTGTCCTGAGCGTGTATTACGCAGTTCAAGCTGCCCATCTGACCTGGCCAAATATACAGTATATTTTGGCTGTGTGAACAGGCCCTTACATCTATACAAGCCTCACGCAGGACGATCCGACCTCGAGAAAATCGTAACAAGCAATAACCAGGAAAACTCCAATATACGTGCCTGAAAAATCACAAAATAAAAAACATACCTGTAAACGACTGATCGTTACTAGGGATGCAGTGCCAGAACTATAATATAAACTGTCCCACAAAGGATCCAGAACTCCCCAATTTCAACAGGAGGGGAGCAGACCACTCAGGGGATCTTCTGGTTCTCCCGACGTGTCTGATTCAGCAACTACCTGTATTCGCCATGAAATAATTCTGGAGCGTCTATTCTTACGACTTTATGATGTACTATTCATTTGTTATTACTAGAAGTTATCAGTGAACTACTAGCAGTTTGCAGTGAAGGTCCAGATGGGTGTTACCAGTTGGGGGGTGTCCCTGCACAGTCTGACTGGATTGTGTTTCACTGCATTTTTGCGGATCAGATGCATACCCATCCCTTTAAAGATGCGGACAGCACACAGTGTCTATGTCCATTCTGCAGCCCCGCTAAAAAATACATGTCCTATTCTTGCCTGCTTTATGGACCAGGATAGGACTGTTCTATAGAGGGCAAAACCAGATACTGCTGTCTGTGCGAGCCCTTAGACCGCAGTTACGTCTGTGTATTTTGCATCAGTATCTGTACGCCAAAACCACGAGGGGGATCTGCGCCTCTTCCATGTTTTAGCTAACAAATACTGATGCAAAACCGTGACCAGTAACACCCCTTCGGCTCCTGGTGACTATGTGCAACGTATACTGAACATATACTAAGACAGCAGCGTAAGCCTCCGACATATGCAGCAGTATTTACGTCACGTGTACCGCGCGGCATACATTTTATGTAGGGCGCCACTATTTGGAAACAGTACAATTGAAATTTGAGAATCTCAGAGGTGATTTTGCTTCCACCACTCTGGCAATGCTTTATTACATTGTTTGGAATATACTGATGTAGTTATTTGGGGGACATTGGCAGGAGGCCTCTTCTGTCTCTACGCAGGTCAAGAGCCCACCCCTCACCAGATTTCGATGTGGAACCACAATAGAAATCTGTGACAAACTGACATCAAGCTGTCCACACACAGGATACTATTTCCCTCCCAATGGGTTGGCTTCAACCTGCCTGATGTCTGACGCGGCTTGCCTTCCTCTCTCCAATGATATAAACATGCAAGCTCGGCCAAAAGTTGGGGGAACCCAACACCCATTCTAATTTTTATGGAGAGACTGAAGGGCTCATCCAGGAATTTGCTCTTAATGGCCTACCACAGGATAGGTCATCAATATCAGATCGGCGGGGGTCTGACTCCTTCAGCTGTTTGAAGAGGGTGCTGCATTCACCAGATAACCAGTGACCGCTGCAGGCTCTTCACAGCTCAACAAGGAAAATACTATTCATCAGAATGGGACTGAGCTCCGCCTACACCACACGACCCATGTATGGTGACATCACTGCACAGGAAAAAGCAGCAGCCTCTTCAAACACCTGATCCGGGGGTTCTGGGAGTCAGGCTACTACTAATTTAATACTTACGAGCTGTCCTGAGGATAGACCATCAATATCAAATTCCCAGATAACACCTTTAAAGGGGATGTTCTGTTTCAGGAGGAAATCGGACATCTCCTGGGATCCTACTGAAATAAAGAATAGATAGGTACTTACCTGACAGATCCATGTCGCCGCTCTCAGGTTCTTCCAGCCGGCCTCTATTTACCCAGCCTGTAGCTGTGACGTCACATCGCCAACGCATGACTGGCTTCAGCATTGCATTCAATGAGGCCAGTGAGTTGGCTGTGGTGTTCACGGGTTGAGGTGATGTCACTGCTGCAGCCGGGTACACAGAGCACTTCTGGGAGAACAGGAGCAGCAGCACAGGATCTGTGAGGTAAGAATACAAGGCAGGTGCTCGGCCGAGCATGCATGTGTTCTCAGTCGGGAGAGGGGAATAAGCCGCTGCTGAAAACCTCTAGAGGCAGCGTATTTCCTGTAAGAACAAAAGGATTGGACATGTTGGATTCCAAGACCTGCAGTCGGGGACAATTTGAGATGCCATCCTTTACAGTAAATGGGGGTCGGGTGACGGCAAAGTAGACCGGTTCAGCAGACGGTTATCTAATGTGTATGACCCCGACCAATGCGAGATAAATCATTCTAAGCATTTATGAGCGTCACTCAGCTTTCTAGGCAGATTTACAATATCTATCCTGTAAAATTGTGTTCAATTGTGGATATTTCTCCATACACTTTGTCTCACACTTCCGGAATAGAATGCCGGGAAACGGCTGGACAAAAACTGCTGCATACGACATATGACAGATGGCGATCCGGACACCATTATAGTAAATGCGGCCAGATCCGGCAGGTGCAAGTGTGAAACGAGCCTTACACCCGACTGACCAGTAATACGCAGCTTCCCACTTACTGGTGGCCACAGTCAATGTGACTGGTTTGAACAACCTTCCAAGCAGGACAACCTTTCGATGTCTATCAACCCTCTGCAGTACACCTCCCCTGCCTGATGATAAAACAGATCGAACAATCGGCCAAATGTGGACAAAATCACAGCAATGATGTGAACGCTCTCAAGAAAATATACCACAGACACTGACCCCCAAACCCTAACCTGGGAAGTCTTCAAGGGAATGTACAGAGAGCGGGGATTTATACAGTATCCTTGTCTGTACGGGCACCAGAACGGCAAGCCTGCCGCGGTTTTCAGCTGGATTATCTTTCTGCCATTATAGGAAATCTGTCAGGTTTGGCTTTTCTTTTTTTTTTTTTTTTAATATTTGGCATAAAATCTCAAAGTTTCACATTCTTGTACCATAATTTGTAACTTTGAGGTCTGTTTTCTGGTGCAAAGGGAACAGTAAATGACACCCATCCTCTTACATGGAAACAGCTCCGGTATAACCCAGGGCATCGCCGTGCTTCTGCTGACGACCCATACTGCATCAGCAACCACACCCAACACAAGTTACACATCACGCGCAAGTCTTCTCGTCCGACCGTCCAAAGAGACGATTCTGCATAGAAATAACAAACGGCCCCAGCCGGCTTCCGTAGCGAATGTCTGGCCGCACCGGCTGCCTGGGATATAGTAAAACACAAGCCACAGATATCGCAACACTGTGGCAGGCTGCCTCCCAGAAGTACACATGGCGCCCAAGGTCTACAGAATTTCGTCCATTCACTTCTGTATGAACATAAAAGGACACAGACTCCTCCATGTTCTCCCAGCAAGGCTCCGTCCCACCCGCACATTAAGGCCTCATGCACACGACCGTATGTATTTTGCAGTCCGCAAAAAATACGGATGACGTCCGTGTGCATTTCGTATTTTGCGGAACGGAACAGCTGGCCCCTAATAGAACAGTCCTGTCCTTGATCGGAACGTGGACAATAATAGGACATGTTCTAATACGGACATACGGAAAGGGAATGCACATGGAGTACCTTCCTTTTTTTTTTTTGCTGACCCATTGAAATGAATGGTTCTGCACACGGTCCGCAAAAAAAATAAAATGGACACATTTGTGTGCATGAACCCTAATAATCAGCAACATGGCCAATAAGTACTAACAATATCCGTGGAAATCCAAAGGTGACCACAGAAACCCCAAACAGACAGCAGCATACAGGACAAACGAGCGTCCGCGCTATACGCCATACTGTAAGGCTTGGCAGGCAGAACAGCCGTGTCAGCAGCTCCATTTTGCAGCGTTTGTAGACCAAGCACTCAGCGCGCAGCATAGAGGGAACACTCAGCTAATTGACGGCACACTGCGGATCCGGGCTCATGGACGCTGAGAAAACACAATGGGGGAAGGGGCGCTGCACATTTTATACACAGATTTCAGCAGAACGCAGGCAAGGGGATGAGATATAGGGTACAACCACACAGGCAGATTATCTGTGACAAATCCACGGAAAAATCCGCATGCAGCGCGTTTGTCGCAGATTTTGAAGAATTTCTGCGGCAGATTCAGCAACAGTCAATCCCTGGATCTCATTCACACACTGCATAAAACGTCATCTACTTCGCAGGTTCTGTAAAACAGCCGGAGACTGCAGCAGATCGGCTCCACGTGGTCGTCCCCTCAGGTTTCCACATTCAGCGGCATATCTGTCCCTGTTGGGGACGCTCACCGTGATTTCGCCCCGTTTAATGTGGATTAGTATGGAGACTTCCGATAAGGCCTCATGCACACCACCATAGGTGTCACCACATGTTAACTCCAATTTTTTGCGGATAGCACACTTGCCCATTCATGAATGGGTCATGGATCAGCTCATCTGTATTTTGTGGCCGTTCCACAAATTACGGAACACGTCCTTTTCTGGTCCACGCTGTGGACGAGAAGTCCTGTCTAATGATGGGAGTGAGAATGGGGAGATCGCACAGAAGCCATCTGTATTCTGGAGACCGAAAAACGGACCATGGCATGAGGCCTAAAGGTGGGTGGATATGTGGTGGACTATTCTTCAGCAGACGCGCCTTATAATGGCTAACTCTATAACCCGCAGAGCATCATGGGATGGGTAGTAGGCCGCAATTTAGGGAGGCTCCACGTCCCCCAAATATTGTCAATCCTATAACGGCAAATCAAGGGATCAATAAGTTGGCGCCTGAGGTGAGATGTAAGAGGGTCTACAAAAGTGCAAGACGTAACATCCCAAAACCCCTTACGCCCTGTGTCCTTATTATCACGCACCGCTTGCAATGATCTTCATAGGCATTTGCTGATACACGGGTTTCAGCACACCAACGCCCCATTCACATGACCATTTCTTTGGTCCGCATTTTGTCAGATGCAGACCCATTCATTTCAATGGGTCAGCAAAAAACGTGGACTGCACGCTATGCGCAGTCCGCATCCGTACGTCCGTACAGGACACAGAACATGTTCCTATTCTCATCCGTTTTGCAAACAAGCATAGGCATTGTTACTACGGATCTGCAAAAAAACGGACGCAACATGGACATCACTTGTATCATTTGCAGACCACAAAATACATACGGTCACATGAATGCACCCTATAAGGCCTCATGCACACGACCATGTCTGTCCGCAAACCACGATTCCACAAAATGTGCGACACCTTCAGTGTGCAATCTGCATTACTAGAAATGACAGGCTCTGTGTGCAGTCTGGAGAAATGCGGACCGGGCCCGGATACAAAACACGGTGGCCTAATTGAGAGGGGCTCAGCTGCACGACCCTCAAAAGAATGATTTCCGTCCAGTGATTTGTGCGGTCCGTCTAACAGCACCTATCCCCCCTCCCCCCGGCATGAAGGCTCTCCATAATGAAGCTGGCCATATGGTTTTAAGTGGATATAACGAGAGAATGTTAATTATCAGGATAGTAATGCAACCGGCCGAAATCCACAGATAGTAAGAATATAATCCAATCATCAGGCGGGGCCCATATTCCACAGTGACCTCTCCTATGAGCACAAAGAGCTTAGCAATTACATTAGGAATAAATGCCGGCAGTATGGAGGGATTGGAGACTCGCACGGCGGCTTGTGCCCATGTCATCGGTGGTCAAAAACGTACCCGTAGCAGGAGGAAAATGCAAACGCAAAAAATACGGTTTTCGGGGAGGCAAGATCTTCAATGGGCCTCCGTGATCCATGTAGGCACGGGGCGCTGTTACATAAGGTGCACAGTCCTCTGCAGAACAGACCCTGTGGCGGTACAACTGTTCTTCAGAAGGATCCGCACCAGACAGCAGGGAGGACAGGCCTACGGGGAGGCTCCTATTAGCAGGAATCCTTCCATTAGACATTTCATTCCATTCATCACTCAAAGTAAAGGAGAGCAAGAAATAAAATACTAAATAATGGCAGGCGGGCTAATGACCCGTCCCATGGGTACCGCCACTGCGAGGACGCTGCCCGCCGTCGCCATCAGTAACAGTCACAATCTACTCTGACTTATTTTTAACAGACCTGGTTCCGGGAGACCCGATTAAAGTGACACGTCTGATCCGGCAACCCTTCTTTCTTCCATCATTCCTTCTGGAAGTCTATGGATAAACTGCCAACGATCTGAACTAAAGGTCCAGATGGGCGTTACCAGTTTGGGAGTTTCACCCCTTCCTCCGCCCCAACTGGTAACACCCAGATGGACCTTTTGTGGTGGATTGTTGGCAATTCATTCGTAAACTTCTAGTAGGAACAACAGAGGAATAGCAGGACAGAGTCATAACTATAGATGCTCCAGAATTACTGCAAGGGATATGCCAGCAGTTACTAAGACAGGACTGGAGAGGCTACAGGTTTTCTTTAAAGGGTTACTGAGCCTTGAGAAAACTTTATACGACAAAGATTGGTGGGAGTCTCTGTGTTGAGACCCCCACCAATATCACTGCAGGTCCACAAAATGCGGTTCTACAAAAAAACGGATGCATTCTGTGTTAATTCAGCAATTTTCGGAAAGGGTCGCTCACAATAGAAATGCCTATTCTAAAACGGACAAGAATAGGACGTTCGATTTTTCTTGAGGCCCCACAGATGCGGACAGAACACGGAGTGCCGTCTGCATCTTTTCTGGCCACATTGAAGTGAAGGGATCTCCATCCACCAAACAACGGTCGTGTGCAATGAGCCCCTTTTTCACTAATTCCAATGCAGAAACCACATCAAAACCAGCTTTGAAAACGAAGGGAGGCAGATTTAAGGTGTTTTTCTGACGAGGGAGTGACCGGCACTTCTTTTGGAAAAAAAAAAAAAAAAAAGTTCATGCCTTATGTCACAGTTTCAGAGGTAGAACCAGCACTGAGGTCACAGCCCCCCCCCCCCCAGGACCAGAGGGCCCCCCTCACAGTCAAGAAAGTGAGCATGGCAGGGTCACTTAGTGAGCTACATACAGAGAAAGGACACCCACCCCAAACTTCAGAGACGTCAGGTCTGTAGCCTTCATGCTCCTGCACCAGGGATCTGATCCAGGAGACTTTACCATCCTTCATGACTGCATAGTGCCGAGCGATTCTGATCTCCAGAAGCAATACACAACCCCAAAAATTGGGTCCAACATGGCACTTCTACAGTGCCTAGATAAATCCAGTAATTAGGCGACATGTCTGAGGACAGATAAGAGCACCTATACAGGCGGCTGCAGGTACCCAGTCGGGGGTGGTCTGGAAATGAATGGGGTCACCACTGTTCTTTAACCAAGGTGTGACACCAGGAGAAGTCAGATCATGGGTGGCTTTAATTGTGTTAACAAAAGACACTTCTGGCTCAAAGGTTAAAAAAATTCAAAACCATAGCAATGCAGATCCAATCCAGCAGACAACCCCCCAAAAAGCTGCCCGTGTCTAGGGCTAGCATTAGCACTACCAGTTTGCTCGGCATCCTTCAGACATTTCATGCCCAGGAGTCATCCATTCAGGTCAAGCATCTGGATGAAGGATTTTAAAATTCACACCCAACACATAAACCCCAAGTTTACAAGAAAAAAAAAAAAAAAAGGAAGCCCGCCTGTAGTACCATCCTCCAAGTAAGGCCCTACAATGTCCAACAGAAGACTAGAAGCTTCTAATCCATGAACATCTCCCAAAGCAACCAGGTACCACTGAAGGCTACGTTCGGGCCTAAAGGAGACGTGTCACCAAATGGTTTTTCTGCCAGTTAAAAATCCAGACGGTAACAGAGCCTTTTTCCTTTTACTTATTTTCTGATTGCAGATATTTTTAAAAAAATTCTATTTCCTGAACACGATTATGGGGGCGGCCATCTTGCCTGAACGGTTCTTAACAGCATTTACACAGCGTTAAGAAAATTGCTTTACGGCAGCCCCATGGTGCATAGACAGAATGGACAGGAGGGGACATCACTGAGTTTTCTTGGCATGGTCTGTGACCTGTGCTGAGGTCACTGTGCAGGGAGGGGAAGTAGATAAGCTGTGTCCAACAACTATTGTGAATGGAGGATCCTATCTTAACCATCATTCTAATCCTGCCTGTAATTATATCACCTCTAGACAAGCAGGTAACTGCAGTGAAGTGATCTGTACAGACCAAGAAGTGGCGCCTATTATTAGCCCTAGCGGTCAGTGCGAAAACTGCAGGATTTGAAGGTTTTTGTTTAAATATAGATAACATGAAAAATTAATATAAAAAAAAATCCTGTACAAAAACATGATTTAAACAATAGGTAATTTTCTGATGACACATTCTCCTTAAAGGGATATTACCATCAACACATTAACAGCCTTCATGTGAATGTTCTACAAACCAATTCTACTTTCGGTCCTGACACTTCCTCTATACTACAACAATTAACACAGCAAAGGGGTTTGGAGTTGTGTCACTCCAGCAAATGGCATTTATCATGTAGAGAAATTTAATAGAAGGCACTTACTAATGTATTGTGATTGTCCATATTGCTTCCTTTCCTGGATTCATTTTCCCCATCACATTATACACTGCTCGTTTCCATGGTTACAACCACCGTGTATCCAGCAGCGGTGGTTGTGCTTGCACACTATAGGAGAAAGCACCAGCCTATGTGCGCTCCCACTGTGGGCCGACTCTTTTTCCTATAGTTTGTATTATGGCTTGTATTACCATTCTCTTCATGATAAACACCACTTACTGGAGTGAGACAACCCCTTTAACTTTCTCAGCTTCTCAGAACATTCACTCCGACCAGAGGGAAGGGGATGAGTGACTCATTTAGAGCATCACACGTTACCCGCAGAAGAGCACGGCACTTATCAGCGTATCTTTATCTAGGCCTATTGGAAGAACAGAGCCGTCATACTGTTACCCCAATTCTATCAATCTACTATTATACTACCAGATAACATCTACCCTTCACAGTAGCAGTAAAATAACAAAGGATTATCTATCTACACAGGAGTTTCATCTCTGTGCTGACTACCACAAAAGAAGGCTAGTGTATTTAATTTTCAATGGCATAGTACTGCCAAAATGAAAAACCAGTCAATAATTCTTCAAAATGGGGGGCGGTAATATTTTAAATCAGATTTGCAGGACCACTTTGCACCAAATGTATGAAGTGTCGCACGTTGTTAAATCTGGTGCATCTTCTGTCCAGAAATACTTCTCCACTTTTCCTACTCCAACCTTGTACTGGAGCGAGTTTCACGACTCCAGATAATTATGGAATGAAACGCGTTAACATGGCTAACCACGCCCACTTTCCATCCCAGAACCAGAGTGTGTGGAGGGCGGGGGGACGCTGCATGCAGTCTTCCCCTGCCCCATAAAGTCTGTGTGTTAGAAGTATCTGTTAAAGGGGTTGTCTCCTCTCAGACAACGGGGGCACATTTTCCATGGGGCCGATGAAAATAGCCAAGCGCTGCTACGGCTATTTCAGTCTGGCCTATAGAAGTGAAGGGGAGCGGTGGTGGTGCACATGGTGGTGGCCGGATCGGAGTCCTCCAGTCACCACTTTGCGAGGCTTCGTTCCCAATATAGGTGTGGTTCCCAGTGGTGGGGCCTCCACCCATAAGACAATGGGGGTATATCCTAGCGATATGACCCCATTGTCTGAGATGAGAATACCCCTTTAACAGATACTTCTAAAAAACGGACTTTATGGGGCAGGGGAGGACCACATGCAGCGCCCCCGCTCTCCAGGTGGTAACGTACATTAGATTAAAGCCACTTATTTTAGCAAGACCCCCTGAGCCTCTAATATGCATGGGGTGTCTGTGATGGCAGATGTCAGGGGAGAGAAGGATCGCGCATGAGAAGCTATGTGAAGCGTACCGCCATCTTTACGGTGCTCTCACACGCTGCAGATTCATCCGTGACTGGAAATCAGTTAAATTCATCTGAACGGGGCGGCAAGCGCATGGATTTGTGCCGGCCCCATTCCGGTGAATGGAACAGAGTTTCAGTTGCGGAAATTTCTGCAACAAACTGTGTGAATGAGCGCTTAGAGTCACAGACGAGATCAGGCTGACGCACTTCATTTTACATGTTTTTTTGATCCGCGTTTTTTTTTTTTAACAGGCCGCAGCGATCCAGCCATTTCTATGGGCCCGCAAAAAATGCGGCTGGCGCTCAGATATCATCCTTTTTCTACCAAAGACACAGTTCTTATCCTTAAAACGAGACTGTGTGTCCTACAGCGAAGACAGTCAGGATCACAGGACCCTCATCTCATACAAAAGACATAAAGTAGGCTCCTGGACCCCGAGTAACTACAGCTGGCCATATATATTAGACGTATTGGCCAAACCTGCGGATTTTGGTCGACCATCTAATGCAGGGATCAGTAACCTTCGGCACTCTCCGCTGTTCTGAAACTACAACTCCCAGAATACACTATTCAGTTGTATGGGAGTTACAAGAACAGCGGAGTAAGCGTGCATAATGGGAGTTGTAGTTTCGCAGCAGCTGGAGTGCCAAAGGTTGCTGATCCCTGATCTAAGGTGTATGGCGGCCTCCCCAATGTCTCCTGGTTGGTTATGCCGGGGAAGGAGGCTCAGGATCGGGCATGTTGGATTTCAATGCCCAATCCTTCTCTTAACAGAGATATACGAGGCGGCTGTCAGGAGCTTTCTCCCGCAAGTCGGTGGCAGATACTCCTATAACCCATTTGCACATTGTCCTTAAAAATAAAAAAAATCCAAGGGAATCTGTCAGCAGTTTTATGCTGCCCTACCTGAGGTGACCATAAACTGCTGGCAGGACACCTTCTTGAACTAACCCAGTCATTTTGGTAAAATCTACACTGAGCAGCTCCATGAGCCGAGCACTGAAATCCACTCAATACAGAGAACGCATTAGGGAGTCCTCATATTCATGCCCCCCAATCTTTCTAGGGCAGGGAGAGATGTAGCTCATGAATATGAGGACCCCCAGGTGTATTCAGTGGACCCCAGAGCCCGGCTTGTGCTGGCGCTGCTCAATACAAAAAAAGGGCACCCCCACACCAACTCCTGCACCCCGCCGGATCCCCATTAACTATAACGGGACCCAGTGGGGATATAAATGATGGTTTTGGCTGGACAAAAAGTCCTTAGGCTGGAAAGAGACCGGACCCCATTATAGTTAAAGGGGATTCAGCAGTGTACGGCTCTATCTGGTGATGCCAATATGGTAAACCCTGGCAGTCTGTTCCTCTGCCGGAATTCACAATGCAGATGTAGACTTAGCCTTAGGGCTTTTTCACGCGGCCACTGAGTGTCCGTGGCCGTATTGTGGTCCTCATACGGCGGGTCCACAAGACACGGGCTCCGGCCTTGTGCACCCTGCATCGCGGACCCATTCACTTGAACATGTCCGCAATCCTGGAGATGCGGTGTGGAACGGAGGTACGGATCGGAACCCGAAGTGCTTCCCTGGTGTTCCTGGCCGTGCCTCCACACCGTAAAAAAAAAAATACAACAATTGGACGCCGATCGCGAACCCCACTGAAGTGAATGAAGTCCCCATCCGCATGCAATTCGTCTGCAACTTGCTGCGGTGCAACTACTTCAGAGTTGTAAAATCACAACCGAGTCACAGAAAAAGTCAGCGGTGAGTCGCATGCGAGTTACTTTAAAGTCAATGGAGTTAAAGTTGTGCGACAAAAAAATACATCGGGTCTGGATTTTTAGCGACTGTAGATCCAACGTCGCCGTGTACCCCACATATTCAACCATATTATGGATAATACAGGACCTATACTGACCCATAAATACTGGCCGTATTCGCCTGACTATACCATAATGCAGCAAACAGAGTGCCTACAATACAGCCCCCCGCATACACAGTTAGGGTGCATTCACGTGACCGTATGTTTGGTCCGCATCCGATCCGCAATTTTTGCAGATGGGATGCGGACCCACTCATTTCAATTGGTCCGCAAAACACGCAGGCAGCACGCCGTGTGCTGTCCGCATCCTTATGTCCGTGGTTCTGTAGCCCATTATTTCAGCCTCTGTCCCCAAAATCATGTCCAAAGCGTTTAATATACAATTGAGACCCAAAGCTGGTTGATGCTTAGTGATCCGAGTTTTAACTAGAGCGCCATTTAAGTGACCCACGTGACGAGAGCAACGAGACCGCTTCAAGAGGACCCGTCCCCGCACCCCGTCATGTCTGCTGTAGTAAATAACTGTTACATGAAAACTATGGACTACGGTGGCTCCTCTGTTATTCCTATTATAAATTTAGGAATACATTTTGGTGTTACCAGTTGGGGGGGGGGGATGTCACCCCTTGACAGATTGGATAATGTCAAGCGTGTTTGTCACAAGAACAAGGTGGTGGAGACCTCGTAGTGCTACCACAGGCGGCCTTGGGTGTCAGTTGTGGTTGTCAGGTCGTCAACGCCTAGGAGCGAACGGCACATCTAACATGGAAACATCTCCGCTACGATATCACAGATTAAAAGTGAGCAGCAAAAAACAATTCATAGAAAGCAATAAAAAAAGGTGCGGGTAATATTTCTGGAGGAACCGCGGAGCCCGGGGCCCGTGATCTTCACGCCATTAGTGTTGTAAGAACAATCTGAATAGGACAGAAAATAAAAGTCTGTGGCAAATGGGATTTACAGGCGTATCTGCCGGGAGGACGCAGAACAGGCGAGGATTTAGTCCGGTGTCAGCAATCCTCAGCTAAACCTGTATATGTGCCACTGGATTGAGATAATCAGACTAGATTTAACCCCGGCTATGTGAAAAAAACTCGCCACCGACCCGGAATTAAGGCCCCATAAGCTAAACTTACACGCAGGGATGGATCGCAATCTGATCGGAGACCAATCAGCGCCTTTTAACCCATTAGTTACCGCTGCCATTCTTCTACATTATCAGATGAGACGAGGAGGGGGTACACCGCGTACCCACGTAGGCCTGGCACGTATTCCTTAATCATGGAGAGGTACTCCTCCCACCGGCAGAAGGAGACTTGAAATAGAAATGAAGGGGGGCAATTACAAGAGCCGTGCAGACGCGAGAGGGAAAAAGCTCAGAGGATGGTAACTAAGGGAGAAGCCAGGCTGCACACAAGGAAAGGGAGTTTAAGGAGACGCCATCTTGTTGCAGTCGCCGGGCCTGGGATCTGACACTTCCCATTCATTCACCTTCTAGTATCTCGTTCACCACTCCCCTCAGCAGATTTCTCCATGCGCCAGCTGTGCACAGAGAAGGAGAAAAAGACGCCCGCTTCCCCCGGTGCCAGGAACGCCGCTATCGGGCGCAGCATCTTGATAAGGATTATACAGCTGTTTGTGGCAGCGGTTATGAGGGGGGCAGGATTTAACGGTTACCACTCAGCTTCCCCATTTTACCATTTCCTGTGAAAAGACATACAAGAGACCAAAGGGGAAGATAACAAAAAAGGGCTGAAAGGAACAAGGCAGAGCTTCATGAGGGGCGGCTGGTCTGCAGAAGGAAAGGGGTTAACAGCCCGTCGTCTGATACCAGGCAGCAACCTGGAAAGCCATGGATGCCCTCAACACTGGGGAGGCCTGCCCTGACCCCCTCAAATCGTATGGGGGCCAACCTGCTGTAGAGACACCTGCCGGCCTCAACATTCATGGGTTTTGTGCAACCCTTCCTGTATCTACCATACATATACCCGGACCCCCTTAAATCATAATGGGGGCCAACGTGCTGCACACTGTGCTGGGTGCAACATTCATGGGTTGTGTGGTCCTTCTCACATCCACCACCATACATATACCAGAACCCCTCAAATCATAATGGGGGCTACCCTGCGCACACACACACTGGGTGCAACATTCATAGGTTTTGTGCAGCCCTTCCTGCATCTACCATACATGTACCCGGGACCCCCCTCAAATCGTAATGGGGGCAAACCTGCTGCGGAGACACCTTGCTGGCCTCAACATTCATGGGTTGTGTAGCCATACCTCCACCCACCACCATACATGTACCCGGGGCACCCTCAAATCACAATGGGGGCTACCCTGTACACACTTGTGCAGGGTGCAACATTCAAGGGTTTTGTGTAACCCTCCCTCCATGCACCATACATATACCCTGACCCCCTCAAATCATAAAGGGGCTCCCTGCTACGTGTACACCATTCGTGGATTGAGTGTGGCCCTTCCACCGCCATACACTCCGACATGCCTGCCTTGCAGGTCCCTCCCTTTCCTATTGCCTTCAAGGGTAAGACTATATCTATACACCCCCATTATTCTGCCCCACACATAACCACTCAGATTACACACAATTGGCCGGATCAGACGGATTACTAATCTAATTTTTGGAAAGAAAAAAAATAAAGCAAGGAGCCGGCCGGGGCTTTCAGAGGCTACAGCCATGTAAATAAGGAACACAGCAGATTCTAACAAAATGTCTCCACTGAACCCTCCTCCTCCTCCACCGCCTCCTCCTTCCAGGCTTGTGCCCTCTAATACACCCCCACCTAGAAGGATTACTAAATTATGCACCCACAATCCTCCATCAGGCGGCCATCCACCCCCCAGTAGAAGCCGGACGACCCCGACACAGGGGCCATTATGAGATGTGTCACCCCGGGAAGCAGATACATTGTTGCCAGATGCCCCCCCCCCTTCTGTACATACAATGTAACAACACTGCAGAAATAGAAAATATCAGCCCAGAGCAGGAAAAAACACCCGGTGCCTTCCTCCCCCCCACCCCCAAACAGCTGGCTTCCTCTCTGGTGGGGGGAAGGGAGGTGGGGGTGGGAGAAATCTGAAATCTTTAATAAAATAAAAATGGGGAGTGGAATAAGGCAAATGTCTGCTCCGATCACTCGCCCACCTGGGTGGGGGTGGGTGAGGGGCAGCTGCTGGGGGTCACTGATACCATAGGACACAATGGCAGGCGGCCAAGCAAAGCCCAGCTCAGCTCAGCTGATCGACCAATCGTCTGAGGAGTGTCCACAGCCACAATAGCGTCAGCGATCTGACCGAAATCTTATCGGGCGACGGATCAAAAGGGAGAGTTATTGGGCGCCCCCGTCTTACCTGCTCTGCAGCCGATGTGTGACCATCCACGGCTGTTTCCTCGCCCCTCCTCGGCCTCTCTTCGTGCCCCAAGGGCTGCAATCCGCTATCACCGAGTCCTCCTGCCTTTCCTTCCTTCCCCCGGAGGCCCACAGCGTGTCCCGAGACTATAGGAGGGCGTTTGGGAGGTGAAGGGCGGCCGGAGGGGGGGACGGGGAGGATGAGGGGAGCAGGAGACGTGCTGGGCGGTGACGGGGAGGACGGGCGGGCAGCGGCTTCCTCTCGTTTCTCTGTCTCTCGTTCCCGGCAGCTGATAAATCCCCCTCCGGAGTGGATGTGCTGTGTCACAGCCTGACAGCCCGCACTGCCGCCGAAGACTAGAAGCGAAAAAAAAAACAACGCGCACAAACCGCCGTCCCCCTCAGATCCCTTCAGCCATCGAGCAGAGATGGGCGCGGTAACCCTGCGGACAGCGCCGGGAAACCCCACGCACGAGCGGGCGGGGCTAATGGGGAAGGGGCGGGCTCGTGGAGGGGGAGGGCGACGTCACGACGCAGCGCTCTGGCTGGAGCACGCTGCTGCATGGAGTGACTGAGGAAGAGAGAGAGCTGGCTGCTGCTGCTGAGGGGCCTGTGCTGGAGAGGGATGGCTGCTGGTTATAGGAACGTGCTGTGCACCCCAAAACTGAGCCAGCCAGGGTGCCCACATGTGCCATTCAAGGCAGGGATACACACAGCACATGCTCAGATCCTGTACAAGGCAGGGGGCACATACACAGCATGTCCACATCAGCATGTGCCATGGAAGGCAGGGGTCACGTACACAGCATGCCCAAATCCTGTACAAGGCTGGGGGCACATACAGCATGCCCAAATCCTGTACAAGGCAGGGGAAACAGCATGCCCAAATCCTGTACAAGGCTGGGGGCACGTACAGCATGCCCAAATCCTGTACAATGCAGGGGACAAACACACCACATGCCCAAATACTGTACAAGGCAGGGGGCACACACAGCATGCCCACATCCTGTATAAGGCAGGGGTCACATACACAGCATGCCCAAATCCTGTACAAGGCAGGGGGCACATACAGCATGCCCAAATCCTGTACAAGGCAGGGGACACATACAGCATGCCCAAATCCTGTACAAGGCAGGGGAAACAGCATGCCCAAATCCTGTACAAGGCAGGGGCCACACACAGCATGCTCAAATCCTGTCACAGCATGCCCATATCCTGTACAAGGCGGGGCACACACGGCATGTCCACATCCTATAGGAGGCAGGGTGGACACACAGCATGCCCTCATGTCCTATATAAGGCAGAGTGCACATACAGCATGCCCCTATACAAGAGAGAGGGCATATACAGCAAACCACATATCCTATAGAAGGCAGGGGGCACACACAGCCTGCCCACATACCCTATACAAGGCACAGAGCACACATAACATACCCAAATGTCCTTCCTATACAAGCCAGGTGGCACATACAGCATGCCCATGTATCCTGCGGGGTGATTTTCTTTTTGGCAATTGAATGGGGGCAAGAGTGGACTGGGCCTAGAAAAAAACCTTAAAAGTGGCCCTATGTTGTAGATGGGTCCAAAATGACATAAGGTGGGGCAACACAAGTAGACAGGGCAAACACCTATAGGCACAGAAGAACCGTATGAAGAATTGACACGCTGGTGGTTTCAAAATACGCACCACGTC
Source organism: Rhinella marina (assembly GCA_900303285.1). Taxonomy (NCBI): domain Eukaryota; kingdom Metazoa; phylum Chordata; class Amphibia; order Anura; family Bufonidae; genus Rhinella; species Rhinella marina. Next base: position 176,502 of record ONZH01009467.1, read on the forward strand.
AGGTCAATTCCCCGAAGGGAAAGGAAAAGTGAGCATGAGCTTTGTGAAATCTTTTTGCGCAGGGATCAGATGAGGGATCTGGTTTGTGAAATCCGACAACAATCCAATGTCTGTGGATGCTGGCAGACAGTCTCCTTATGAATCAGCTACTGTACCTGTCAGATCCTTTGTTCCACTCAAGATAAGTGGCTCGAGAGGTGCCTGGCAGCCACTTATCACCCCCTGTAATGAAATAGCGTGTGCTCAGCCAAGCTGAACGTGCACAGATCTCTACACACACTGCATTTTGGCACATACGATGTGAACGAATGCAAACCTAAGCCCTAAATGTATCCACCTGTTTGATTTAAGGGCCCTTTACATGGTCCGACAATTGAACAGATCATCGCTAACGAGCGTTACTAGTAACGCTCATTAGCGATGATCTGGCGGTGTAAATGCACTGCCGAATACCTGCGTTTCGCTCGTTCATCGGGTACTTGGAACTTTTGTGTAGCACAAAAAATCCTTGTCCCCCCGTGGCAGATTGTACTGCCAGGAAACAACAAGTCTGTACGGGGAAAAGCGATGGCATCCCTATACTGTGGAGGAGATCGCTGCATGTAAATACAGCGGTCTCCTCCGCTAGCGATCAGCAGATTGTCGTCAAGGAAAGCTTCCTTCCCGACAATCTGCTAGATCGTCGCCCCGTGTAAAGGAACCTTTAGGGTGTCGCCACACGCTGCGGATTTTGTTACAGAATTCTCTACAACTTAAAGAAGAACTCCCACAAAAATTTTTATTCTCTGACCTGTTAGAAAGGTGCATGATATAAGCTGTAGTAAATATAATTTTCTTATCAGAGGCTGAAATTGAGAGTTTCCACTCTCTTCTTATTGTAGCTGGGTCATGTGACCAACTCCCTGACCTCCAACTGACCCAGGACAGGAAGCCAGTCACTTCTCTATTCATTTCTATGAGACTGAAAGTGAAGCTCCCACAGGAATACATAGAGAATTAGACTTCCTGTCCACACAAAAGTCTATGTGTGAGTTGGTGGGTCTAATTCCTAGTCACATGACACATAAGAAACTTCAGGATGATATAAGTCAAAAATTCAGCTACTGGTAAGAAAATGACATTCACTACACATTACATCATGTACATTTCTAGCAGGACATGGAATAAAATTTTTGCGGGAGTTCTTCTTTAAAGGGGTTGTCCCATCTCATGCATTGGGGACATATCATTGGGATATGCCCCCAATGTCTGATAGGTGCAGGTCCCACCTCTGGGACACGCATCTGTACTTAGAATAAAGCCCACAAAGTCCCTGAGGACGCACCACACTTGCGCAGCCCCCCTCCGTTTACTGCACATGCATTTTAGAAGAGTTTTTGGGTAAGGATTTTCTGCATCCCCATGGACTTCTATGGATAACTAACATCAAATCGGTTTCAGAGAAGAAACCTCACTTCTCAATCAATGGTGGAAAAAAACACAACCTTGTGCAAGTAATGGGAAGCTGTTAGTGGCATTTTTTGATAGCGAATTTCACAGAAATGTCAATGGATAAATGGGTATAAAATGTATTTGTGCTCATCACATCCATTATTCATTCCACTAGCCGTGCAGTGAGAAAAAAAACTCAAGGGGAGATTTATCAAACTGGTGTAAAGTAGAACTGGCTTAGTTCCCCATAGCAACCAATCAGATTCCACCTTTCATATTCCAAAGCAGCTGTAAAAAAGGAAAGATGGAATCTGATTGGTTGCTATGGGGAACTAAGCCAGTTCTACTTTCCACCAGTTTGATAAATCTCCCCCTTAGTGGCTCATGTTTACTAGGGTGAGCACACCTAGATTTTGATATAAATTATGCCAAAATGTATCACAATATGGCACATCTAGGTTTTGAGAATTTATGTGCTCCTAGCCCTTAAAGAGGGCTTGGCAGTGTATATTTACGGTATCTTTGTAAATCTGCCCCATTGTGTGCATGTCGCATAGCAACTGCATATATTCCAAAAGTGAGGCATTTCTATTGACAGCTCTGTACATTATTATTACATTGGATAATTGCCTCAAACTTCCATCACCCCTCAATACTTCCCCTTAAAGGGACACTTCTATCTGAAAGGAGTTAACTCAATATTCATAGGAAATATATTTTGTAAGTATTTTGGCTGTTTTTCTTTTTCATTTTGGCAGTACTATGCCATTGAAAAGGAAATAGAAAATATTGTCCTTCTGTCAACACAAATTATGAGATCTCCTATGTAGTACTGCAGTGAAGGGAATTAGTTGTCGTGTGTTTAATCTTTGTGTTAATAGTAGGTGTAGAATAGGGATAACAGTATGACATCTGTATTGTTCTCCTTATATGCCTTGAGAAAGATGCCTAAAGAAGAGCATTGCTCTCTTCCTTGTACGGTGTGAGGCTGTAATTGAGTCACTCATCCTCTTCCTTCTCTGGTCTGAGTGAATGATCTCACTGAAAAAGTTAAAGGGGCTGTCCCACCAAAAATATTCTGCAGTTTTGAAACCAGCACCTGGATCTGACTACTTTTGTAATTGCATGTAATTAAAGATTTTGTATGCCAGTGAGTTATTCAATAAAATGTATCTGTATAGCGCCACTTAACGGGGTTCTCCAAGTTAAATTTATTGATGATCTATCCTCAATTTAACTTGGAGAACCCCTTTAATTTCCTATTTCTTTGACCGGCTCATTAAAAGTGTTCTCCAAGTTATATATATTGATGACCTATCCTCAGGATAGGTCATCAATATCAGATCGGCGGGGGTCCGACACCCGGCACCCCCGCCGATCAGCTGTTTGAAGAGAAGGCGCGCGCCATGCCAGTGCTGTCTCCTCTTCATTGTTTACACGCTAGCCGTAACATGGGTAGCGGTGAGCTGGTGTAATTACACCTAACCACCCCATTTATTTCAATGGGAAGAATCGCTCCCATAGACTTGTGTGGGAACGAGCCCTCCCATTGAAATGAATGGGGCGGTTAGTTGTAATTACACCAGGTCACCGCTACCCATGTTACGGCTAGCGTTTAAACAATGAAGAGGCAGTGCTGGTACGGTGCGCGCCTCCTCTTCAAACAGCTGATCGGCGGGGGTGCCGGGTGTCGGATCCCTGCCGATCTGAGATTGATGACCTATCCTGAGGATAAGTCATCAATAAATTAAACTTGGAGAACCTCTTTAAGAAGGCTGCACATGTTCAGTTTCATCTTTCAACTGCCTTCTGAGCTGTGATAGGGACAGCATGGACACGACCCCTGAGCTTCGATAGGGAGAGCATGGACACGACCCCTGAGCTTCGATAGGGATAGCATGGACACGCCTCCTGAGCTGTGATAGGGAGAGCATGGACACACCCCCTTAGCTGCATCAGAGAAGACACTCCCCTTCAGCTGTCAGCTTGATATAAATCTAGCAGAGCAATGAATATGGAGATCTCTGGATCCATGTGCGGTACAGGGCTGGTTCTAGCTTTGTTAGAAAGAGATTGTCATGTACTATATGATGTCTGATTTTCATTTTTTACATTATTCATAGAAAACCCTTTTAAGCGAGGCTGTTTGCGGCGCTAAAAATCCAAAGGAGGAAGATAAAAGGCATGACAGGAAATAGAACGCATACAGTGACTTCAAAAATTATATCCACCCGGTTTATAAAAAAAAAAAAGTGTCCCTTTAAGGGTGGATTCACACAAACTGCGGATTCGCAAAACAGGCACCGGCCATGTGCAACCCGCATTCCAGTGCAGACCCTTTGACTTCAATGGGTTTATAGGTCCACAAGATGCAGCCAAAGATAGGACAAGTCCTATCTTTTGCAGTGAGGCTGCATGGACCTGGAAGTACATGGAAGGGGTCAGTGGGTCCACACCGCAATGTGGAGTGCACATGGCCGATGTCCATGTTTCGCGGTTCCGCAGTCGCATGAATGAGGCCGAATATTGTTATACTTCCCTGTAGAAGACAGGCCATTGGTCATCACCAAGTCCCAGCCCAAGGTTCAGTGGCCGCTTATAAACCCCGCTATAGCTATGCCACTGAAAAAAAACACTAATGTATGAGGCCTCAGGGTATATTCGTGCAGTAGGATTTACACGCAGAATTTGGTACTTAGTCCACACCAAAAGTCATGTGTAATCCATCTCAATGGGAATCTGCACTGCTGGTTATAGGGCTGCAGATTTCCTCCATGCACATTTAAAATCTGCATTAGGGCCCTTGCACACCAACGTAGGCTGTCCGAGACATACGGTCCGTGAGCGGGCCATATGTCCCGGAGCGGCACTGATCGTGTGCACGGGAGCGCACAGCATCATAAATTACTGTGATACTGTGCACGTCGGGTCGCCCGTGGGACTATAGTCCTGCACTCATATGATCTTGTGAGTGCAGGACAATAGTCCCGCAAGCGGCCCGACGTGCACAGCATCATTGTAATCTATAATGCTGTGCGCTCCCGTGCCCACAATCAATGCCGCTCTAGGACATATGACCTGCTCACGGACTGTATGTATCGGAGGGCATATGGTCATGTGCAAGGGCCTTTAGAAAGTGACATGTCAAGTCTAGGGGTATATGCACACCATGCGGTTTACGTGTGTTTTTTCCATGTAAATTTTTTTCTGGCAAATCCACAGTGTAATACAGCTAAGTAAATGAGGGTTTCAGAATCCTATTTACACAGTGCGGAAATTGACCCGCAGTGCAGATTTGAAATCTGTGGCATGTCAATTTTTTGTGCTGATCTGGAGCAAATTCGAGTCAAAATCCACAAGTAGCACACACAGAATTTGTTGGGGAAATGCATCAAAATCCATGTGGAAAATCTGCATAAACTAATAACAATAGACACGAGGGGCACGCTCATCATAGTAAGGAGTGCAAAAACGGTTTGAACATAATAATGAACAACCAAAAGACCAAGAAAACTGCAAAAATTGCACATTCAATAGTTATAAAATCTATAAAGCAATTTTATTGTAAAGGACAAACAAACACTTAAAAATTGTATACACTGAAAGATGCGCCGGTATAAATAATACCGGGCACAGGCAACCAGCCCACCAAAGTCCACAAATATGGACCAAACGTGACTCCCGGGACAATACACAATCAGATCTAGTATCTAAAATAATTATAATAATGCATCATCAATAAATACCTGTATGTGGGCCTATGTATCGCCGGGAACACCCAGCTCCCTGCATAAACTAGACTGCCGCGTGCGTGTACCCTAAACGAGGCGGGTTAGCCGTACACTGTAAATCTCCTGGAGAAACGCGTGAGCCAGTCTTGGATTTCCATCTGATCTGTTTACACAAGACTATAAAGCCATGTGAACACAGCCTGACACATTCTCACATATAGGACATGTATGCTACAGTAGCAATAGTTGTTTTCCGGAGCACACCACAGCATTTCCATGTAACAATACATACAGCTCCTTAAACAAAAAGAAAGGATAAGACTCATTTCCATAGCTGAATTTACATTGGTGTAACAAGCTGTATCCAAGATTTACATTTTTAAGAGTATGCAAATTCAAACAAATGTTCTTTCTATAGCCGACAAACACAGCTGTAACAAGCCCTGTGTAAGGGTATACAGGCGGATTCAGAGAGATACTGTATATCTAAGGCTACTTTCACACTTCACCGTCATAGGATCTCAATAGCGGTGGAAAACATTTCCGTTTTGTCCTCATTCATTGTCAATGGGGACAAAACTGAACAAAATGGAGTGCTGCAGAATGTATTCCGTTCCGTTTGGTTGTGTCCCCATCGTGGACAGAATAACAATGCAAGCAGTGTTTTCTGTCTGCGATGTGGTGCGGAACAAAACGGATCCGTCACGTCTCACAATGTAAGTCAATGGTGACGGATCCGTTTTCTCTGGCAATAGAAAACGGATCTGTCCCCCATTGACTTTCAATGGAGTTCATGACGGATCTGTCTTGGCTATGTTAAAGATAATACAACCGAATCTGTTCATAACGGATGCACGGATGTATTATCAGTAACGGAAGCGCTTTTGCTGGACCCTGCCAGATCCAACAAAAACACTGGTGTGAAAGTAGCCTTAAATGGATAAAATGGAGTGTTCATTTATAATTATTCATTAGGGTTGAGTTCCCTGCAATGTGGCAGCTGCATGCGGCCAAAACCCCTTCCACCTGATGCAGCTAGTGGCCACACGAATTTGAAGGCAAAGTCGTATGGCCACTGGCCGCCATGGGTGGGCAGGGTTGCAGCCTTCGCATCGTGGCTTACTCGTGGAGACCAAGCCTGAGGAATCAGGCTCACTAATCAAGCTGGAGCATCTTTTCTCATAATGCCCCTTTCACACGAGCGGGAGACTCGCATGTCTCCTGCAACGCATCTACAGGGCTGGACTCCTGCACTGACTGGGATCGCATATAATGCTCTGCGATCCCTGTCCGTGCCGAGTCCAGCCCTGTAGATGCGTTGCGGGAGACATGCGAGTCTCCCGCTCGTGTGAAAGGGGCATAAAGGGGTTGTGCCCAAATATGAAAGTTGACCCTTATTCACAGAATCGGGGATAACTAACTGATTGGTGGGGATCCCAAGAATAGAGATCCAATGTTCACCATCCTCAGGACAGTGATGCAGTTCACTTATGCCTGACACCAGGGGCGTAGCTATAGGGGGTGCAGAGGTAGCAGGCGCTACCGGGCCCAGGAGCCTTAGGGGGCCCAAAGAACCTTGTGCGGCATAAGAAGAACACAAAGCAATGAGGGAAGGGGGGCCCAAGCTGAACTCTTGCACCAGGGCCCATGAGCCTTTAGCTACGCCCCTGCCTGACACCGATTTGTGTGATCAGTACATGCTGGAGAGGAGGCGGGGCAATCATTCAGCTAACAGACTGTGAGAAACACAGCCCTCCTCATGATGAAGATTCCCAGGCAGCAGGGAAACACATGAAAGCTCTGACTTATTATAGCCGCCATACCCCAGACCTGGAGGTACTATAATTGTACTTAGTTATTATATTGTTGTATTTTTCACATTTGGCCATTTATACCAGTAAGTATAGTATCTAAAGACACTGCTGTGAGGTGAGAGACTACGACTAAGACACCCATCACCTAGAATACCAACCTGCTTTTTCTAATTTCCTGTTGTCTTAACCTGAAGGGGGGGGGGGGGGTCTTATGGTCAGGTGTATCTTATAGTTCAATAAATACAGGTATATTTTTTAAGCAATAACAGAGGTGTTTCACAATACATAGAGAAGATGCTCCAGAACTCTTAAAATTCTTGAAGAATATGAATATATTGCTCTGACTAAAACAGGAGTCTCCTGAGCAGTCCATATGCCCTATTAGGCAATGTGACAACTAGAGATGAGCGAACGTGCTCGTTACGAGCACTGTAGCGCTCGGCTCCCCTGCGGGCATTGCGGATCCGTCCTCAGCTGCATGTAAGTCTATGGGGACGGATCGTTTGGTATGACACTCATACCAAACGGATCCGTCCTCTTCACCCGACTGAAAGGCATTTGTTCGCGGGGAGCCGAGCGCTACAGTGCTCGTAACGAGCACGTTCGCTCATCTCTAGTGACAACCTCTTTAATCAATGGCCTAGCAGTGCCTTGCAATGGAAATCCTTCAACAGACATTTGTCTGTTATTGTCAGGGAACTCTTCAGTTGCTGTAATGTTACATGGCGTCCATGAATCTTCTAACTGTTGCGCCGCCATCTGCGCCTGAAATACACCTAATTTAGGCGTATTTTAGCTTAGTAAATGACCCCCCATGTTTTTTTTTTCTGCCTTATTTTCTCTATACAGGAGACGTCAGGAAAAAAGGGCAAAAGCTTCAGTATGTTGCGAAAACAACTTTCAGCTAACATCTGGAGCTGGTGTTTTTACATTAAAAAATACACCAAAAACCTGAAGTGAATGGGATGAATGCTAATTACATTTCACCACCGCTACAATCTAGACACCGTGCAGGTAAACATTGAAGAGAACGTGGCCCCTTCAAACAGCTGATTGATGGGAGTGCTGATAGTCGACCCCCGCCGATCAGATATTGATGACCTGTCCTGAGGCTCGGACAGCAATATCATGAAACAGGAAAAGCCCTTTAAATCTGCGCTGTGGTTGGTTGCTATGGGCAACAAGGCCAATTTTCCTGAGAAACAGAATAAAGGTTAAAAGGGGAGAATACTAATACTAAGCAAAACGCTGCAGAATTTGCTAAATAAGGCCCGACGTGCACCCCAGATTGACATAAAGCATCTATTTCACCGGCATCGTCAGGGCTATAGATAAAATAGCCTAATTAATGTAATCTCTGTGCAAATACAGAAATGTAGAATTATTGTGCTATTAGCTAAACAACTCTTTATTAAGGAAAGCAGTAAATGATACACTGACTCTTCCTGCCAAAATGGTGGATTACCAGAGGTCAGGATCAGGCCTCTTTGCCCAAACATGAAAATCTGATGAAAATCCAATTAGATCTAGATCGGATTGCTTTTTATCTATGCCAGCTTGCTATAAATTCTGTAAATGGTCCATATGTTTGTTATTCTGCCATGCAGAATCTTTCCATTAGCGTCACATCAGTGGCATTAATGACCTGCCTGCCAAGTAGGTGGTCGGTATGATCTCCAACATCACCCGTGAGGGAGCCCGACCATTAGGCCTCTGGATAAGTGATACGAAACGTGTCAGAGTCTGTTCACTCAAAAACTGTGATTCTGTTATGGGTCTCTGTTTTTTTCCATCAGGATTACATCCGTTTTTCACGTGCGTAAGAATAACACATTGCATCATCCTAGTCAACATCAGTGAAAAACTGACTGCATCCGTATGCCATCCGTGTGCTGTCAGTTTTTTTCCACTGACCCATTGACTTGAATGGACCAGTCCTACATGGAAAATGGATGAAGACAGAACATGTTGCGGACAGATGGTCAGTGAAAAACAATGCCTATTTCCGCATATCCATTAAGATAAATGGATCAGGGTCTATTCTGGATGTCATCTGTTGTAAAAACGCACCAAATCTGGGCGGAAACCTTGCTCATGTGAAATAAGCCTTATGGTGTAAGCCAGAGATCTCAAACTCGTGGCCCTACAGCTGTTGTAAAACTACAACTTCCATCATGCCAGGAGAGTCTACAGCTATTGGGGCATGCTGGGAGTTGTAGTTCTGCAACAGTGGGAGGGCCACGAGTTTGAGATCCCTGGTGTAAGCTGTGTCACGCACTGTACTGCTCAGTATCCTCAGGCTCAGGGCATAGGGGTGGTGCAGAAGTAACAGTCACACCTGGTCTGGCCAAGTGTCTTGGGGTACTAAAGCCTCGTCTGCCATATTAGAAGACTCAGTATTATCATGGGCATATAACAGATGTGGGCAGGGGTCAGGGTTGCCAACCAGAATTTTTTTTTTCTGAACAACTTATCCCAAAATCATGAACAGCCAAAAATTTTTATGGACAAATGGGAAAACATTAATGAATGATAAAAATCACAAGTAATCCATGTCTATAGCTCAATATACCTTTAACACTTCATTACCAGCACTTACTGTGAGCTGTAAAATGATGATAATTACCACCAAAATAATCTAGTAAGATACCACCAGCCTCAAAAAATTTCATGGACACATCTATTTTTTTTCACGGACACAGGAAAAAAGTTGCCTTTTTTACAGGCTGTCCTGAAATTTCTGGACAGTTCGCAACCTTGGCAGGGGTGGATTTTACCACCATGCAAATCAAGCTAATGCTTGGGGCCCCAGAAATCAGGGGATCCCCTTGTTGGCCACAGTCCTGCTTGGCTGAAGAAAATGATTAAAAAAACTGGCTAAACCAGGTACGTGAAAAACAGATGTAAAACGGATGCAATCCTTATGGAAAAAAACAGAGACACATAACAGAATACTGCCTGGGCAGCTGGTTAAGCTGCACATCGATACTGTCACATTTCAGGGAGCAGTGCAGCCCTGAGCTCAAACCCACACCACTGTCCCTGCCTACTTGCACAGTCCGTCCTAACTGATGGTGTACAACTGGACGGCAGTCCCTAGCTTACGTACGTGCTGGGGCTTACAGGGAGGGGAACAATGGGAGAAAATAACAGACAAAGACAGAACACACGGACAAGAGAATATACCCAAAGCGAGGTCAAAAGCCAGGAGGTCATGACAATACCAAAGGAAAACACAGGAGCAGGGTCCAAATACAAGCCAAGGTCAGAAGCCGAGAGATAACGTCAGTACAAGGGATAACACGAGGATGAGGTCAAATACTAGCCAAGGTCAGAGGCCAAGAGGTCACTTAGTACAAAGAAAGAAGCAAGGACGAGGTCAAGTTCAAAGCCGAGGTCAACAAAGAAGTCGCAATGGTACTCTGAACGCTGGTGAAGGTAATAGGACCAATCACAGGCAACCTGTGGCCAGCAGGTTGCCTGTTAAATAGGCCCACAGGTAGGTCACGTGACGTGGTCAGCGTCACGTGACCCTAGTCAGAGGTCTCGATACAGCTGAGCACTGGCTTATCCATGCCGACGCTCACATGCCCCGTCTGTTCGTTGCCTAGGGGAAGGAGGACACCGGCCGCGCAGGGAAGCATGCGCCACCGGGAGCTCCTCGCCCCCTGGTCACCATGGAGACGAGGACGCAGGCCACATTCTCGCTCCATTATACCATCTAGAGACTGCTGGCGCTGCCGGGAGGGAGCGCGCCGCCGGCTCCCGTTACAGATACAAGGAGGAGGGGTGCCCTTGCCAGCTGTAGGGCAGTAACAAAAGTGCCCTGGCTACACTTCTAAGCTAAGAATGGGGCTTAGCAGGCTGATGGTGTGGAGCTTACCAGTGCAACGGGACCCCCCTAGACATAACTTTGCTTGGGGATCTAGAAATGCCAAATTCACCCCTGGGTGTGGGGCCCTGTTACAGATTTTGCACTGTGGTCCAGGAAATTATACCTCTTTGTTACAGTGATCAGTTATTGTCATGTACTTACCAAGCGTGCTGACATTAGGACTAATCAGCCTATCAGATAGATTATCGCCGGCGTCCCATGCTGCTTCACCCTGGGGTATTTAAACAGCCGGCTGCTGACCACAGTCGCCTGTGATTGGTCACTAGTTAGTTGCCTCACTAGTGATTTCTAGACTACTTATGAACTCCTGGATCTTGGACTTTTGGATTGCCCTGACCTAGCCTCTGACTACAGATTCTGCTATTGTTTTTATCTCCTGGTTCTGACCCTGTTGGGTATTTAGACTCTGCCTCTGTCTCTTGCTTTGGTTCTGATGTTCTCTCTAGCTTGTATCTCACTCTGCATTTGGTTTCTGATTTGATTCGTGTTGCTCTTGTCTGGTTTTGATCTGGCCTGTCCGACTACCCTTTTCCCCACCTTATATCCCATGCACTTAGCCAGGATAGGGACCATCGCCCAGTTGGGGACTGCTAGTTAGAGTGGATCGTCCAAGTAGGGGACAGTGATGCAGCTGGAATTTAGGGCTGCACTGTTCCCTACCTAACTTGCCAGTAGTTATTTACTATTTCATCATGTTGCTTATATAGCAATTATGTACAGATTGTCACCATTCACAACAGTCCCTGTCACTGTGGGGTTCACAAACTAATTTATCTATTGCAGGCACATAAGGGCCAACTAACCTATCAGTATATTTTTGGAGTGAGAAGAAACTGGAGCACACGCAAACTGCATTCACATGTTGCCCTTTTGTTAAATATAAACACAAATCCCAGTGATGGAAGACAACACTGCTTAGCATTGAGCCACCATGCTGCCCCCAGTGATTTCAGCAGAAGCTCAGTTGCTGACAGTTTTCATGTTCTGTAACAGGTGTATCCCCATCATCCACAATGTCTTGCCTATATTACTGGAATCTTCTTATGCAGTGAAGGGAACTTCAGGCCCCTCAGAATCCAGGGTGCAGTACTATATATCCAGATTCAATATGTTGAATTATGGAAGGTAAAGCAGTGTAAAAATATATGCCTCTGGGCATGGACATTTTTTACAGATCCAGCAGCCCCCACAGGAATGACTCAGCCAGCAAAAAAAAAAGATTTTATTTATACCCAGGGAAAAATGGTTCTTTATACTTTCCATGACTGGAGCATATGCTGTATTTCAGAGTTAGACAATTGCATCGGTGTTTGTTGGCAAGCAAGCATTATTACTCCGTCCCATAAATTTATCTAAAAATGAAAAAAAGAATTCTAAGAATTTACCGTAATGTATGGTATGTGCAAACCAGGAGCTTAAAAGAGTTGGACACTTTTTGGGGGTGTTTTTGGCTGTTCCACGCCCTCCTCCTTGACAGACCTTTAAAGGGAAGCATACTTACCTGCTCCCTGCTTCTGGGTCCCTGCTCCATCAGTCCCTTGAGTTGGTTGCCTCGCACGGGTTCCCTGCTATCAAGATCTGCTTTGACACCACTGTCCCATTGACCTGCTTACCTTGCGTCAAGTGACCAATTGATGTGAGGGGAGCTGGTGTAATTGTACTTGGACCATGGAGACCTTGGACCTTGGACCAAGCACCATGGAGAGCAAAAAAAAAATAGACCATGCTCTATTTTTTTGCTGTGTGGATGGATCGCAGACCCATTCAAGTTGAATGGGTCTGCATCCGCCAGCGCAAGCCACACAGACGGCGCCTGTGCATTTGGTCACCAGTGCAAGGCACGGGCGGCAGACTTTCGTGTGCATGAGGCCTATGACATATCAAAATTTTGTTAAAAGTACAGGCACCTATTAATAGAAGTCAGTCATTAGCAGGGAGCAGCTACAATGACTGTCTCTCTCCACGGAGGGCCTGGTATATTTGTGCAGTAAATGAACAGCCCAATGATTTCTATGAGCACCATGTAATGTTCCATTTCCCTTGAGATGGTGCTGCAGGGGAAAGGAATACTTATCAGATTTTATATTTCCCTGCACATTGAACTGATTCCTAAGGGCGGTATCAGACAAGCATGCTCACTGCAGAAAAAAACATTCTTCGTGAGGGAGTATGATTTCCTGGACTGGACACTTCTTCTCTGACAGGGCTTCACAGATTTATAAAGCTGTGTGTCTCTGCCCAACTTCCACTGTAATGATTTGTACTCACATAATGCTGTGCAGTCCTGTCACAGGAGCGGAATTCACTGCGGGAAATCACGCTCCCACACTGAGCATCACCCTTGTCTGAGTCCCAGTAGAGGAGCACCCTATGATCAGCTTATTTTTGAGGGACCTTTTAAAATAACGTGGAATTGTCCAAAGCAGATACTCTTAGTGCACAGTAAACCTGTACAAGTAATGAAGATTTTCAAGACTTGGTGTCACTTATGAAACATCACTGATTTTAATGGTGTGAAAGCCTCACTGAAGCCATCAAAATGTTTTTGTTTTTTTGTTGTTGTTTTTCTTCCAATAGCTCGTCAGATACAAAGACAGTGGGCATTTAGCATCAGAACCACTTTGTATTCCTCATCAATGAGGTTCCCTGTTCACAAACGCTAATAGATGTCTTCTGAATTGTGAAGAGAAGAGAGGCTCTTCCAAGAGTATCTATCATAGGACAAAGGAGATGTCCTTCAGATAAGGGCTATTAATATGGCCGGTGCCGGCCCATGGCGGTATTGTGGCCAGCATACGCCGGGTCTGCAATACACGGGCACCGGCCGCGTGCAGCCCGCATCATGGATCGTGGACCCATTTACTTCAACGGAGGCACAGATCGGAACACCACGGAAGCACTACAGAGTGCTTCCGTGGTGTTTCTGGTCGTGCCTCCGCACCGCAAAAAAATAGTGCATGCACTACTTTTTTGTGGTGCGGACCGCCGGATGCAGATCGCAGACCCTATTCAAGTGAATGGGTCCGCAATCTGAATGCGGCGGCCCCACTGTCAGTGCCCGTGCGTTGTGGACCACAAGTTACGGTCCACAGTACGGGCACTGACAGCACACGTTCGTGTGCATGAGTCCTAAGAGTGATTGCATGTAGACATAAGGGGTGCCACAGAACCAAACCATCTGCAATGGCTTTTAGAGGTGAGGCAGATGGCTTCTGCCATTCATGCCATACTGGATGTTCATATGTCAGATTTGCCTATGACATGTATTTTTAAAAGAACCCACGGCAAAAATCTGAGGCTGAAATTTCTGCTGCAGATGTGTCTTTATATGGATTAGCCATATTGTCATTAAACAGGGTTAAGCTGTGGCTTTTCATCTGGAATCCATGCTAATAATAATCAACATACTGTGGATTTAAAAACCCGCAGTGTGCTCATTATTCGGCACACATCTACTCCACTGCATGTGATATAAAAACCCCATGAACTTGCATTAGCTGCATAACATCTGCAGATTCAGGATTTACATGCGCAATCCTTGCCTAAATCCCTGCACGTGTGCACATGGCCTAAAAATGAGCTAATTCATTTGGATAATGATATAAGTTGGGCAATTAGTTGAATATATGATAACACCTCTGCCGCTGTCCTGTGATATCAGGGCCTATAGGCCTCCCAGGAGCGGAGGCCAGACTGAAATATCGCCACATGGCCGGTTTAATAGAAAATGGACAGTTGTTTTGTATAATATAAAACACACATACATATGAATTTTTTGTTTTAACCCATATATTGCCAAATAATAAATACATCCATACAATCCCCACACAATACTTCCATGTAATGCACAAATAAAACTGTCCAAATAATTCTGCCATACAATGTCTAAATAGTAAAGGGATTAACGGACATATCCCTGATGGTCCGGGGCAGTGAAGGTTTACATTCACCACTCTCTGAGTGCTCCAGGGGTGTCTTAAAAAACAGGAGCCCAGTATGCCACATCCCTTAGGCCTCATGCACACGGGCGTTGCCTGGCCATGCCCGTATTGCAGCCCGCTACCAGCAGGTCCGTAATATACGGGCCCCTGACGTGTGCACATCACAGATGTGGACCCATTCACTTGAATGAGTCCACAATCCAGAAGGTGCGGTGCGGAACGGATCCCCACGGACAGGGGTGGATTGGCCATAGACCTTACAGGGAAATTTCCCGGTGGGCCGATGCCCAGAGGGTTGCCTGAGACCTCCTCACAGCCTCCCATTGGAAGTTTTTGGGGATGTATTTTGTGCTGCTGGCAGTATTTTGTCATGGACTGTGGTATTTGGCTCTGCTGGGGTGGTATGATGTGCCACAATATGGTATTACTGGCCCTGTCTTCCATAAATTTGCACCCAACTACAAAACTGGGCCACTTTTAGTATTTTCTCCAGAGCCACTTTAAGTTCCCAATCCACCCCTGCCCACGGAAGCACTATAGGTTTCCCTCCTTGCCTCCGCACCTCAAGAAAATCGAACTTGTTCCATTTTTTTGTAGTGCGGACGGATCACTGACCCATTCAAGTTGAATGAGTCTGGATCTGTCTGCGGCAGCCGCACAGATGTTGCCCATGCATTGGGGACCACAAATTGCACGCAACAGCCGTGTGCATGAGGCCTTATATCTTCTCTTCCTCAGTATCCTCTGTTCTATCTATGCAATTTCACAATGCATGCTCTCCTCTCTGAACCCACGTCCCTCCCAACAACTATATATAAAAAGGATATATAACTATATACAGTATATGGCTGACTCTTGGTTTGTTAAAATAGTAAACTGAACAGGTATCTCTGCATTTTGCGCTGCTAATATACACATAAACGTCACACACTTAAGGGTTAACACTTCAAAATGGAAATTTTTATTATCTCTTATACAAACTGGGATCTCTCAATCTACCGTACCTCTCGTCGTTCTCCCTTGCCTCCAATTAACTCTAAACAAGGTGGTAACGCTGGATACCGGCAGAAGGGTTCCCCGGAGGCTCCAATCCATTTGCCTTTAAAAACAACACAATTATCAGAGCCACTGTTCACAGAGAAAGTCCAGAGAAGTGTCATCAGCAGGGCGGCAACATTAATAATAATCAAATAGTCAACATATTCAATGTATGGTATGCTAGTTTATAACTGGGTGTGAAGGTGACAGGACACTGCTTTATCATCTCATTGCCAATGAAAACAACAGGATCCATCAACAGCATTCAAGGGGTTTTCCAGGATTTTACTACTGATGACCTATCCTCAGGATAGGTCATCAGTATCTGATCGGTGGGGGTCTGACCCCCCTCCCCCAATCAGCTGTTTGAGAAGGTACCGGTGCGCCTGTGAGAGCTAGTACCTTCTCCCCGTTCACCAAGCACAGCGCCGTACATTGTACAGCGGCTGTGCTTGCTATCGTGTTCAGCCTCTTTCACTTGAATGGGGCTGAACCGCTCCTAGGCCACATGACTGATGAACGTGACATCACTCGGCCTAGGAAAAGCTAAGAGAAGGCCGCGGCACTCAAGGGAGCGCCGGTGCCTTCTCAAACAGCTGATCGGCGGGGGTCCTCGGTGACGTTCCCCCACCGATCAGATACTGGTGACCTATCCTGAGGATAGGTCATCAGTAGTATAATCCCAGAAAACCCTTTTAGCTGGGTTTTCTGGGAAGAGTACCCCAGCTGTGCTTGGCTGTTTCTCCTTTGTCCATTGTGTTTAAATGCAGCTTTGACCGTCACACCATTAAAACACCTCCTTGCCGTGGTCATGTGGCTGGGGTCACACACTGTGGTGGTCCCAGATGTCAAACCCCACCAATCTAACAGTTGTCTGCCCAGTGAATTTTTTTTGTAAGAATACTCCTTTAAATATAGACAGACAATCAGTATTTGATAGGTAGGGAGTGTCAACCAGGGCCTTTGTTGGTCAATGATGGGACTGTGGTGCTCCAGTGAGTGAGCATCCCCTTTATTGGTTAAACTGGCACAGCGCCATACATATGTTGTGGGTGTGTCTGGTATTACAGGTCAGTCCCATTCAAGAAACTATTGCTGACCTGCAATACCATGTAGCGTCACAAATGCATGTGTAGTGCTATAGAAGAGTCTGGTGGACGCCGGTTCTAGACACCAGTCTTAATAAAGCTCCTGCTCTCGCAGTGGATCGCCGAAGTTATGTAGAGGTGCCGTCCTTCTCCATAAGGCCTCTTTCACACGAGCGTCATGGATTAGGTCCGGATGCGTTCAGGAAAACTCGCACCATTTTGCAAGCAAGTTCAGTCAGTTTTGCCTCTAATTGCGTTCAGTTGTTCAGTTTTTTCCGCGCGGGTGCGCGCGTGATAAAAAACTGAAGGTTTACAAACAACATCTCTTAGCAACCATCAGTGAAAAACGCACTGCATCCACACTTGCTTCAGGATGCAATGCGTTTTTCACTGAAGCCCCATTCACTTCTATGGGACCAGGGCTGCGTGAAAAATGCAGAATATAGAACATGCTGCGTTTTTCACGCAACACAGAACTGATGCGTGAAAAAAACGCTCATGTACACAGACCCATTGAAATGAAAGGGTCAGGATTCAGTGCGGGTGCTATGCGTTCACGTCACGCATTGCACCCGCGCGGAAAACTCGCTTGTGTGAAAGGGGCCTAACTTCGGCGCATGTAGCGCCACTTCTAAATGTAAGCCAGCTTCCCTGCTGTCTTACATTTAGGGTCCATTCACACGTCCGCAACTGTTTTGCAGTCTGCAAATTGCGGATACGCAAAACACCGACAATAGCTATGTGTGTTCCACATTTTGTGGACCGCGCATGGCCTGCACTATGATAGAAATGCCTATTCTTGTCTGTGGCCTTGGACAAGAATAGGACATGCTCTATCTTCTTTGAGGGGGCCGTGAAATGTGTGCTGTCCGCATCTTTTGCGGCCCCATTGAAATGAATGGATCTGCACCCGTTTCGCAAAATTGCGGAACGGATGCAGACCCATTTATGCGGACGTGTGAATGCACCCTTAGACCATTTTCTTTGCCTAAACCAGGCGTAGAAAATGATGAATGAGATGGGCCTCCCGGCCAGGCCCTTTCCCCGCCCACTTTTTTTTAAACCTGGAGTGGAGAAAAGTCACACATTGCAGAGCAACTAACCGTTGCTCTGCAAAATGCAACTAAAATACGCCTAATATAGGCGTTTTTTAGGTTAATAAATGACCCCCTTACTCCGTCTTAAACAGGCTTTAAAGTAGCACTCTGATGCTATATTGTGCTATATATTGTTAAATAAAGTCTATCATCACCTTTAGGGCTCATTCAGACGACTGTAGTGTTTTGCAGAACTGCAAAACACAGATGCTGGCCTTTGTGTGTTTCGTAATTTGCGGACCGCACATGGCCGGTACTATCATAGAAAATGCCTATTGCGGACAAGAATAGGACATCGGACTATCTTTTTTTGTGGGCAGCGAAACAGAACTATGGATACGGACAGAAATAAATGGGTCCGCACCCGTTCCGCAAAATTGAGGAACAGGTGCAGACCCGTTCATACCGCCATGTGATTGGGCTCTTATGCTGGCCTCTATACTTGTGCCCTGTAGTGCTGGAGATGGCATGCTCCCATCGTCATAGTCATGAGCACTGCTTCCCCGGCTGATGATTGACAGCTATGTAGCAACTCAGCCAGTTTTACTTTACACCAGTTTGATAAATCTGCCCCATAATGTCTTTTCTGCTGAGAAAACTTTTTAGTTCCTCATCTTTTTAAATATTTTTTTTTAATTACTGCGGTTACGGACGGTGAGAGATGGCTATTAAAAAAAAAATCCATCTTTGCTTCATTATCATTCTTCCTCACAATCAAATATCATTTCATCTGTCGTGAAATCAGACAGGAAGGGTGTTGCATATGTATGTTTGCTTGCTTGTTAATCAAGCCGGCAGTCATCAGATCAGCTGCATAAATGAGGATCTTATGTATACCGCACAAGAACCTCCATACAAGATGTGCCGTCTGATGACTCGCCCTAAGTAGACCAACTTCTGAAGGAAGACAGAAGGCGATAAGCCGCTAAATGGGTGAGAGGCTCAAAATGAAGGGGACATCTTATGTCTTCCTGTCCTGAGTCATCCCTCTTGATCAGCGGTGCCAAGGAGGATCATATGACATGTAGAGGGAAGAAAATATGCCAAATATGTCCTCTTCCACTGCATAGGAGTACCTACATAGTGACCTTCCATAAAAAGATCTGCCATGCCCACAGATTCTCCTTTACAGCCACCAATCCTATTATACGCGGTAAACCCTAAAGCCTCGTTCACACATTAGTGCTCCACGGACGTGTGCCCTACAATTTCTCCATGGACAGCACACGTGCCCATTCATTTTAATGTGCATTCACACATTAGTTTTTTAGCACGGATGCATGCTCTATTTTGTCCGTGTTCACGGATCCATTATGCCTATTATAGTCTATGGGTCCATAAAAACCACGGATTCCATCCGTGTTTCACGGATCATTAGGAAGGGATGCTTTGAAAATTATTTTTCAGCTGTTCAGTGTCAGTGAAATAGGGATGACACACAGACAGCAAAAAACGGACACACAGACCCATCACAGAAATCTTCATGGAGGCATCACTGACGACCTTTTCAAAAATGTAAGCACGGACACAGATGTGTGAATGAGGCTTTAGGCTGGGTTCATAACTGCAGTATTTCTGCTTCTTATCTCTGGCAGAAAAAAACAAAACGTACCAACCAAATGGTGCGCGCATGCGCTGTAGATTTTGTTGCAGATTAGACGCAGTGTCATTGTTTGTATTGAACAGAGTGAAATCCACAATGAAATCCGCAGCATAAATTGAATTGAATTGTGACATTCTCAACCACTTTGCTGGTACTGCTTAACTGCTGCTGCCACACAAAAATCCACAGCTAATCAGTCACATATGAACCCAGCCTCCCCCCGACGCCGGATGTTTTCATCTGCAAACGGGAAGAAGCGGTGGCGGTGCGGGGACCAGGAGCAACGCGGGTGCCGGGGAGCAAGGTAAGTATATTGTGTGTGAGGGGCCCGGGCATATGGGGAGGGGGATTTCAGGAATTGGATAACCCCTTTAAGGAAACCTATAAGTACCCTGCCTACTGAATAATGATTGCCATACCCAAGATACGACTGTCAGTTGAAAGTCACCCCAGCAACCACATAAATGTACGCTCAATAGGGAGAAAAGACACGGCCAGTACTCCCGGAGGGCGAGGTTTGTGAGCATTGACATATTGCCCTTATCCGTGAAACAGGCATTAAACACGTGTGTATATATATATGCTTGAATAGGAATAATGTATCACGACTGCAGAAAGAAAATTCATGACATTTGATTATGTGATTTGCAAATTTCCATGTCTAACAACGTCAATGATGAAAAGAAGAATATAGAACAAGGAAATAAAACAGAATAAATGTCTTAACATCTGCCACGGGATTTTTCTGGACCCAGCAGGTCACCTTAAATCCGGGAGTATAAAAATGCCCCCAATATGCCAGGCCCCCCACATTGAAAATACTTACCTGGCTCCCCGCTCCCTGCGCAGCTCCTGGTCCCCGCACCGCCGCTGCTTCTACTGCCGTATGAAAACATCTGGTGTCGGGCGGGGGTGGATGGGGGGGCTTCAGCCAATGGCAAGCAGGGACAAGCCTCCCTATTATCACGGGCGACACCGAATGTTTTCATATGTGCATGGGCAGAAGCAGCAGCGGCGGTGCGGGGACCCGAGTAAGTATATTCAATGAGGGGCGCCTGGAATATTGGGGGACATTTTTATACTCTCGGATAACCCCTTTAAGGGAATCGGTGTCAGCAGAAAATGACCTATTGTTTAAATCAAGTTAAACATATTTTTTGGAATTTTTATATAAATTTTTAAATTTTTTTTAGTGTTCCTATCTATATTTTAAAACATTCTAACATCAGGCAGTTTAACACTGGCCACTAGTCTGTATGTTGAGACCTCCAGTACTTTGAGAGCTGTGAACAGGAGCTGACCCTACTAACTTCTATGGAAGAGATTAGCAGGCATGCTCTGTGACCTGTGCAGAGGTCAGGAAGGAGCTGATATTCTGGGGGATGTGGAATCCTCTTGAGGGATATTTCTTTGACCTTATGATCATTTTTATATTGCAAATAATCACGTTTTGTGATCAATAAATTACACCGTATAATCTGTAACAATATCTGTGATAGTTAGGATACAATTACCTTGGCTGGAACCTGCGCTTTATTATCAGTGGGTCTGTCTTTATATAACAATTTAAAGGAAATGTGCCATCAGAAAATGACCTATTGTTTAAATCACGTTTTTATGTTTATATTTTTTGAATTTTTGATGAGGCTATTTTTAATTTTCCATGACATTATCTATATTTAAAAAAAAAAAAACAAAAACATAAAATCTTGCAGTTTTTGCACTGGCCACTAAGCCTAATAATAGGAGCCACTTCTTGGTCTGTACAGATCACTTTACAGCAGTTACCTGCTTATCTGTCATTCTAATCCTGCCTGTAATGATATCACCTCTGTGTATAGATAAGACAGGATCCACCATTCACAGTAGGTGATTGTCACATCTCATCTATTCCTTCCTTGTACAATGACCTCAGCACAGGTCACAGAACATGCCTAGAAAACTCTCCCATAGAAGTCAATGAGGTCCCCTCCTGACCATTGTGTCTATGGCCCATGGGGCTGCCATAAAGCAATTTTCTTAATGCTTTCTAAATGCTGTTAAGAACAGCTCAGGCAAGATGGCCGCCCCCATAATCATGTTCAGGAAATAAAATAAATACATCCACAATCAGAAAATTAAATCAGATTAGAAAAAAAGGATATGTGTCGTTATATGGTTTTAACTAGCAGATAAAACACATTTCCTTTAAATTATTGATACGCCTGATTAATTTGGTCATATTTCGTGCTTGTCATCTATATAATTCACCTATTGTGAATGATGGATCCTGTGTTATTTATACAGAGGTGATATCTGTCTCTGTAATCCTGCCTGATGATAATGTGAAGGGCTACTGAAAAGTTACCTCTACAGAATAGGAAGTCTCTGCATATTCTCAGGCCTAGTGGCCAGTGCAAAAACTGCACGATTTTAGTTAACATGGAAAATGAAAATAAAAATCACTGAAAATGAAAAAAAAAAGTTTAACATAAAAACATGATTTAAACAATAGGTCATTTTCTGATCACACATTCCCTTTAAATACACAGAACACACCTGTAGGTGAAAGCTTGTAATGTACTTACCAGTCAGAATTTGCATGGATCAGCCTCCCAGAAAACGTCACGTGATACTCTTTTTTTCTGAAAATCCAGCTTCTGCTGATGTCACATCGTTTACCAGGTTTCCAGCCTGGGCTAT
The DNA here is from genome assembly GCA_900303285.1 of Rhinella marina. NCBI lineage: Eukaryota > Metazoa > Chordata > Amphibia > Anura > Bufonidae > Rhinella > Rhinella marina. The sequence continues at coordinate 198,822 of ONZH01009467.1, forward strand.
GGATGGGATGTCATTTCTGCTGTGGATGGGGAAAGAATTATTCCTATCCTTGGCGCATGTGCATATGAGGTGGATTCAGGACTTTGCACATCCACCAGGGACAGAAATTGCTCTGGCCCCTGTAGTCCAGTTTTCACACAGACATGGTTCGGTTCAGCCATGTGAAGAGTCCCATAGACCAGTGGTCCCCAACCACCGGTCCGCGGCCCAGGACCGGGCCCTGGATGATTGTTTGCTAAACTGCAACAATCAGGGACCTGGTGACAAGTGGGCGGCGGCAGGGCGCAGGGAGATGAGCCATTCCATTGTAGAAGCTCTCATCTCGATAGTCATCTGTATCGCCATCCTCAGGACAGCGATACAGATGGCTGTGCTGTGGCGGGGCAGAGAGAGGCAGTTCTTTTATTAGGAACTAGTGCCTGCAGCCTATCAGAGGCCGACTCAATGACGTCATCACGCCACCTGAACCGCACAGCGCAGGACACAGGCTGGAAGGGGCCTGCTTCGCATTGCTGCAAGCCTGATGAAGGTTAGTATAAGTATTTATTTATTTTTGTACAACACAGGAGAGGAGCACTGTGGGGGCACTTGCTACTGGCACATGAATGGGGGGCATCTATGGGGGCAATTCTTACTGGCATATTATTGAGGGGCACTATGTGGGCATCTATGGGGGCCCTTCTTACTGGAATATTATTGGAGGGCACTGTGTGGGCATCTATGGGGGCACTTCTTACTGGCATATTATTGGGGGACACTGGGGGGGCATCTATGGGGCAATTTTTATTGGCACATTATTGGGGGGCAATGTGGGGGCAGCTATGGGGGCACTTCTTACTGGCACATTATGTGGGGGCACTTTTTACTGACACATTATTGGGTGGCACTATGGGGGACTATGGGGGCATCTACTGAGGCCACAAAGAAAGGGTATTTTATATGGGGGGGGGCTCTGTATAGGGGCATTTTATGTTATATGTTATCTGTTATATATTTTAATATGCACCTAGTGTTTTGTTATGCGTGTGAATCAGTCAGCGCCAGCCAGCACCCCCCGACCCCCTCCCCTCTTCCCCCCCAATCTGGTCCCTGGGAAAATTGTCTTGCGTGAAACTGGTCCTTGGTGCGAAAAAGGTTGGGGACCACTGCCACAGACTTTAAGTGGCTATAAAAATAGTCGTGCGACAGCCGTTTTTCACTGTTGTGTGAATGTAGCCTTAGAAGAAGAGAACAGCAGCACAAAGGACACACCCCAAAAAGGACATGTCGCCTAAGAAAGGACACACCTATCTTCAAGATAGGTCATCAATATCAGATCAGTGGGGGTCCAACACCAGGCATCCCTGCCGATCATCTGGTTGAAGACAAGGCCACTCTCTGCCCGAGTACAGTCTTCTCTTCTGAAGATAGGTCATCAATATTTAAATCACTGCTTTTTACTAAGGCTACTTTCACACTTGCGTTTGCAGGATCCGTTTGTGAGATCCGTCACAGGCTCTCACAAACGGTCCTGAACTGATCAGTTTTGTCCTAATGCATTCTGAATGGAAAAGGATCCGTTAAGAATGCATCAGTTTTGCTTCAGTTCAGTCTCCATTCCGTTTTGGAGGCGGACACTAACACGCTGCTTGCTGCGTTTTGGTGTCCAAATGAAGAAACTGATGCAAACGGATCCGTCATGACTCACAATGTAAGTCAATGGGGACGGATCCGTTTTGTCTGACACAACAGAATACGCATCCGTCCTCCATTGACTTTCAATGGAGTTCAAGACGGATCCATCCAGAATGGATGCAGACGGTTGTATTATCATGGCGGATCCATTTCTGAGAGCCTGGACGGATCTCACAAAGGGATACTGCAAACGCAAGTGTGAAAGTAGCCCAATCTGCTGATCCGTGCCACCATCACCTTTTACATTGCAGCAGTGACAGTGGATTAAATTTTAAGAACTGTATGAGACTGCTGGAGATAGTAGAGTACAAGAGGAGCCTTTGTCTTTATCAAACACATAGGAGCCTAGAAGCTGTGCAGTGTTTTGTTTTCTTTGGGGTTTTTTTGCATTTTATATACAAATTTGATTTTGTCCATTGTATTCCTGTTCTCGTTCTTAACGTTTCTTGAACGTTGTGGCCAGTGGCGATTGATGCTGTAAAACGTCTTCACAGGCTGTGCCCAGACAAGCTACTGTTTTGGTATGGGAATTACCACTCAGACGTACTGTATTATGAAGGAGATTAGCTCTCACGGCAACTATACTGTGATGAGGAGGAAGGGAATAATAGAATAATAGAATTTTACGTAATGTGAATATGGGGTGTTTTACATGGGCCAATGCGAAGGCAATTATCAGGAATGATGGGATGGGAGAGCTGTACTTACATGAGCTGTACTTACATGAGCTGTACTTACATGAGCTGTACTTACATGAGCTGTACTTACATGCAGATCGCTACTACGATCTCTCGTCCCATACAGATTATCTGTTTGCTGAAGCACATTCCTTTTTAAATATCGCAATGTGCTTCCGGCAAATGATGATTTTAGGTCCTGCATTAAAAGGGTTCTCCGGGAATGATCTAAAATGGCCACAAGCAGCTTGTCCTAGAATGTGAGCAGGACTGGGTGCTTCCGCTTGAAGAGCTGCCTGGGTGGGGTGGGGGGAATGGGGTAAGGGTTAGATGGTGAAGATCAGGCTTGAACTGGAACACAGGGGGACATGCGAATTCCCCTGTGGGCCTCTGAGCAAGGTGGGCCCCTAGTCCCACCCCTGCACAAGTGGCACATGATACAGTAAACTGACTGCACTACATATAGATAGGTATTGTACAGCACCTCAACCAGCCTAAGTGGATTATTTAACGACCCAGTTCATTATTACAGATGTATTACATCAGGGATGGCCAACCTGCGGCTCTCCAGCTGATGCAAAACTACAACTCCAAGTATACCCAGACTGCCTACAGCTATCAGCCTACAGCAGGGCATGGTGAGAGTTGTAGTTTTACATCAGCTGGACAGCAGGTTGTCCATGCCTGCATTCTGTGATTGAGGTGCCTTCTAGATTCAAGGCACACCAGCCGGCATCCTAGTTCCCCAGGAACTTGCCTTCTTGAAGTTACTGCGGGGATCCCCATAATCTTGTAGCGTTTTGCCACTGTCTGGCGTGGCGCTATGTGAGCAAGTAAAATTTGATTGTAGCTTTACACCGTGCCCCCAGTATGAATATCACTGATGGGTCCTAGGCACCACAGTCCAACACTGGTGATGATGTGATCCTGCCTGCCATGGCTGAGCAGCCTGATGAGAAAACTCGCCAATATGTAGTATATGCAAGTGCCAGAGCATAGTGTGTAGTGAAGTCTCACCCCTCTAGGTGGCTCTGCTAGTGGCAGCAATCAGTCCTGCTCACGTTCAAGGACAGGTTGCTTGGGGCCATTTAAAGATGGGGCATTTGCTCATTCATTGGGTGACTGGCAGCTTGTTACCGATAATTGCCCTGATCCCTTTTAAAAGGGATATTAGTTGTGCCACAAATCCCATTATTTTGCAGTCACTAACATTTTCATGAACTATAAAAGACAAAATAATAGGTTATTTTTAAATGTACTTTGTTCAAAACTCTTAACGTTTTACATTTCACACAGATGGTACATATTACATCATGATTGCATCATTCTAGCAACACGTCTCTCTCTCCCCCATAAGGATTGTAAGAAACAAAGTGAGCTGCCGTCTACCCTCTAAACTCTCGCTGTGTGATCATGTAGCGGAGAGCTGGTATCACAGGAACGCTCTCAGAGGACATATTGCCTCATCACTCAAAGCGTAAGAAAAGAAAACAAGCAGCCACCTTGGCGATAAAGAGAACACAAGGCCCACAGGAGTACGCGCTCCATCAGCTGCTCCGCAAATAACCCAGATATACAGTAAAATCATAAGGGGGGGGAGGCGTGCAGTCGGCGCTGTGTGCTCCAAATCACTGATCTGATGGCGTGTTAGCGCAATTTCACTGACAATATATAATTAAAGGGACATGCTTTATCCTAGATGAGCTTTTTACAACATGCTATTATGTGCATTGATGAAAAGATCTACGCTAAACGATGCAAATGCGGCTTGTGCTGTCATTGTCTGGGGTTGGTTTAGCAGGCTATAAATAAGCCGGGGGTGAATTGGCCTGGTGTAAGAGGACTGTGCGCTGAGGATATATATTTTTTTCTTTCTTCCAAGTGACAAAGTTCAGCTCGCAGTGGCGAGTACGGAAGTATCGCTTGGTGATACGAACAAAACATAATGAATCATCACCTCTCATTGGTTTACATTTTATCTCTTCCTGTCGTCCACTGATTAACCCTGAAATGCGTTCTCCCTGTGTGCTCAGTCTCCTAGTCTCTCCAGTCTCTTTTTAAAGGGAATGTGTCACCAGTTAACGGTGCCCTATATGAAGGCAGGATAAATGGGCGATACATTGGGACACTATTTTGGACTGAGCCACACGTATTCCTAAAATCTGTTTTGTACGGCTCCCCAGCTAAACGCTGGAGTCTCCTCCATCCAGAGCACGTGCTGGTGTGTCCTCGTATTCATGAGCTCAGGAAGGAGAGGAGCGATCTATAAACGTGAATGAAGCAGACATTAAAGGAGTTTTCCAGGATTTAACCTCAGGATAGGTAATCAGTATCTGATCGGTGGGGGTCCGACACCTGGGACCCCCACCAATCAGCTGTTTGAGAAGGTACCGGCCCTCCTATGAGCTTGCCAAGCACAGCGCCGTGACCGATGAACATGACTTCAGTGGCTAGGAAAAGTTAAAAGAAGGTTGTGGCGCTCATTTAGACCAGGGATGACCAACCTGCGGTTCTCCAGCTGTTGTAAAACTACAACTCCCACCATGCTCTGCTGGAGGCTGATAGCTGTAGGCTGTCCAGGCATGCTGGGAGTTGTAGTTTTGCAACAGCTGGAGGGCCACAGGTTGGTCCTCCCTGGTCTAAATGTAAGACAGCTACATACCTGCCGAGTGTCCCTCTTTTGGGCCCAAGTCCCTCTGTCCCCCTCTGCTCCTTGAATGTCCCTCTTTTTGACCTGGGAAGTAAATCTGCATTAATAATCTTATTAAACTGCTCCAGAAAATGTCTCGTTCCAGCCTGTATATTATATGCACATTATATAATATTTTTTTCCATTGTTTGGTGCAGTTGTGACTTTAAAATATCTATAATCAGATTTAAAGGGGTATTCCAGGACAAGATAAAAGGTCCCAGGAGCACATACACAAAAAAAACAGCAAAAAAAAAGAACTTATACCTACCTACCGATCACTGGAGCGGCAGTTCTGATGGTGCTGAGTCCCCACTGCACCCCACTTTCTGCTACTCTCTGGACAGGAAGGACATGGCTATGATTGCTGACCTGTCTCAGCCAGTGAGTGACCCCCATAATGTTCAGTGTTACATAATTTTTCCCTTCATCAGACGCCCTTCCACCATGATAGTCAAAAGACCATAAGTGCAAATACCAAGGTAGCAGACATAGCACTAGCACAACTAAGGCCTCATGCACACGACCGTATCTGCAAATTGTGGATCCGGAACGAGTGCATGCCAACATTTTTTTTAAAACTCCTCTAGAAATGTCCTATCCTTGTCCGCAAAATGGATAACAATAGGACATGTTCTATCTTTTGTCCAGGGCCGTGGAATGGACATTTGGGTGTGGACAGCACACCATGTTCTGTCTGCATCTTTTGAGGCCCCATTGAAATGAATGGTTCTCATCTGATCTGCAGAAAATGCGCATTGGATGCAGAACAAAACTACGGTTGTGTACATGAGGCTTTAAATGGACTATTTCCTCTCATACATAGGATGTAGTAGTTACTGAGGACTATGATGGATGGAAGAGGAAAAGTTTTAGGCCCCTTTCACACGAGCGAGTTTTCCGCGCGGGTGCGATGCGTGACGTGAATGCATAGCACCCACACTGAATCCTGACCCATTCATTTCAATAGGTCTGTGCACATGAGTGTTTTTTTTTCACGCATCAGTTCTGCGTTGCGTGAAAAATGCAGCATGTTCTATATTCTGCATTTTTCACGCAGCCCTGGTCCCATAGAAGTGAATGGGGCTTCAGTGAAAAACGCATTGCATCCTGAAGCAAGTGCGGATGCAATGCGTTTTTCACTGATGGTTGCTAAGAGATGTTGTTTGTAAACCTTCAGTTTTTTATCACGCGCGTGAAAAATGCATCAAAATGCATGAAAACGGTGCCTGCTGGTGGTATAGTGGTGAGCATAACTACTTCCCAAGCAGTTGATCTGGGTTCGATTCCCATCTATCGCAGGAGGCAATTCAGAATCAGTACAATATCTAATACGTCCCCTATCCGGGTAAATTGTTTGTAGAGAGGGCCTGTAGGTGGGGGGGGAGGAGGTTTCGCTGGAAGAGCCAGAGGAGTGCTCCCTGGGCGTGTGTGTGGTGGTGACAACAGCTGGAATGGATCATAAAGTTCAGAGGAAGTGTTATTAATAAGAAACAAAACAAGAACAAGGGGGCACAATGAGGTTAGTTGGGGAAAAATCAAGAACAACATTAGAACACTGAAAGAGTGTAGAAGCTTGGAACAAACTTCCAGCAGAGGTGGTTGATAAATCCACAGTAACTGAATTTAAACATGCCTGGAAAACATGTATCTATCCTAAGATAAAAATAAAAGGATAATAAAAGGGCAGACTAGATGGACCAGGTGGTCTTTTTCTGCCGTCAATCTTCTATGTTTCTATGTTTCTATGTTTCTATGAAAACGCATCGCACCCGCGCGGAAAAAACTGGACAACTGAACGCAATCACAGACAAAACTGACTGAACTTGCTTGCAAAATGGTGTGAGTTTCCCTGAACGCACTCTGAACGCATCCGGACCTAATCCGTCACACTCGTGTGAAAGAGGCCTTACTATGGAGCCCCAAATGTGTGTATTATCTAAGGTATGCTGTACTTTGATATCATATGTGCATTATACCTGCATGCAACATTATGGGAGACATTTATCAAACCAGATATGTCTGGTTTTTGGTGTAAAAATGTTGCACGCCATGCTGATTGCGGTGTTTTCTGCAACATTTAGGAGCCATGCCACTTTTCAAAGTGGTCTATGTTTAAGGCTGTCAATTATCGGCGACACTTGGGAATGTCAGAATCCTACACCAGGAAGCCCCCCTGGTGTATTTTTTTAAGACTTAGGCTAGTTTCACACTAGCAGCATGCTTCTCCGGCAGGTGAACAGCCTGCTGGATCCGTGCTGCCGCTAGTGCACACGTGTGGCCAGAACTCCGCTCCGGCCCCATTCACTATAATGGAGGCGGGCCGGAGTTCCAGCCGCAGCATGGCAAACATGCCGAGAGGTGGCCGGAATAAAACTATAACATGTGACATCCCACTATTCTGAGATCTCTGTGTGCAATATTCCTGGACTGTGAATGGGAGAAGGTGTAATTGCACTGCACCACTACTTAACCAAGCTAGACAGCGTGCAGGTAAACATTGAAGAGGACACATCGCTTGCACCAGCGCCGCAGCCTCTTCAATCAGCTGATTAGTGGCAGTGGCGGGATTCGAACCCCCACCAATCTGATATTGATGTCCTAGCCTGAGGATAGGTCATCAATATCCTGACACTGAACAGCCCCTTTAAACTCAATAATAAACCAGGTGCAGGAGTCAGTGACCAGGCCAGATGTAGCAGAATAAATGTCTCTTGTTACTAAAGTGCAAAATGGGAGTTGTAGTACATCCAATGATAGCAAAACACAGTTCCAACTGTACACAGTGCAGTTCTTCTCAGATGAATGGATTTAGTCAAGAATGGTAGTTGGGGCCCTCTTCCCCCTCTGTCTGTCTCAAGTCTCTTGCTGCAGAATCTATGGTGGGCAATCATACTCTTGCAATGGTGGCTGTAATGTCCACTGTGGGATACAGGGTTTTAGAGATACAACTGACCAGGTCGTGTCCAAGTGTCTTAACAGTATTTCCCTCACTGCAGTAAAGTCTTAATAGCTTTTCGTAGCAGGTTACCTTACTGACTCCAGTGCTCAGCCATGCAGACTCTAAGTTATCTAGTTCTCTCCTTCTTTAGATCTTGCAGAGATTAGTGAGTCTCTGTAGCTTTTTGGACCTAAGAAGGGGGAACACAAGTCACAGCTTCTTCTCCCTTTCTAAACTCCAGTCTAGTCTAGAACTAGGGGTGGAGCCAGTCCACAACTAACCTCCTACAAGGGCTGAGCCAGGTATGTTAAACCTGGCTGTGCTATCCATACATAGTTAGGATGGGTGGAATAAATAGCATGACATACATTACATTATATAAAGAAATGAACAATTTTCAGATACCCCCTTGCTCTGAGGTACTGCACTGTCTTTGCTTACCGTAACAACCAATCACATCACAGCTTTCATTTCTTAATCATTTCTTATTGTGTGTGTCACATCATTCATTGACCATCACTTGTTTATGGCTTATGGCCGCACTGCTTTATGTGGAAACCTACTAAACTGTACGGCCATTAACCGTAAACTAGTTCTGTCAGTAAAATTCTAACAAATAGAATGCAACCATGTTTTCTGCCTCATTATAGGGTCGTCGCCAGCACCCTATGTCTGACACTTTATAGGACTGAGTCCAGACTTTAATGGGTGCTTTCCGCTGCGTCTGAAACAGGATTTGCTACCAGTGTTGCCCTGGCTATGTTACCAGGGCAGCGCTAATCAGGTGCACTTCACCGTCCACAAAGCACAAAGGGTGTTGTACGAGTGCAGAATGCTGCTGGAAGCCGTCCTGATACACATGCAAAGCAAACAGCAGAAATCAATAAAACTGAAACCTGTCCAAAACTTAAGAACACTAGCATCTATTTGTGCATGTAGTCATTGAACCGCGGTGCGGCAGCTATGATTTCCTGCATTGTCCATGGTAACATCTCCTGGTTTCTGCCATAGTTGGACCATAAGTTCTCTTTTTTTAAAGGGCTTCTGTCTTCAGAAACATGTTTTTTTTAAATCTTTATTTTAATATTTTCATACATAAAAGACAGAAACGTGCTAATGTCAGCTGAAGCTAAGTGTCACTCTCTTTTTTGTAGGTACCTCCATTTTAGAGAAAAAAATAACTTTTTTTCAATAGAAGCAATGTGGGTGTTGCCCCTACTCCTAGAGGCTAAGTTCTCCCTCCTCCTGCCATGCCCTGCTCATTTTGATTGACCCTAACTTCGGCAAAAATCTCACACCTTTGCCGTTCCGTTCGGTATGCGTCACGGGCGTAGTAAAGAAATTATGCTCGCCGACCACGGACTTCCTTACTGTGCCGCATATGTTTTCCAGGTGTACTGTGACATATGTGGCGCAGGCACTGTAGCAAAGTATGCGACTGGCGAGCAACAGTCCTTTACGCCGTGTGCCGTGCCGTTCAGTATGCAGCAATATTTTTGCCAAAATCAGGGCCAGGCAGGATGATGTGAACGCTGCCTGGCCCTGTCAATCAAGATGAGCAAGGCACAGCAGGAGGAGGGAAAACGGAGCCTCTAGGAGTAGGGGCAACACCCCATTATTCCCAGACTCATTTACATAAAATAAAAGTTATTTTTTCTCTAAAACAGAGACAACTACAAAAAAGAGAATAACACTGTTAGCTTCAGCTGATAACGTCAGCCAGTTTACTAAGCATATTTCTGATGACAGAAGCCCTTTAAAACTAAAATTTGTGCAATTTTTCTTTTCCATTGTTTTCCTGCGACATGTTTGCCTTAGGACTCATGCACAAGACCATATGTATTTTGCCCTCCAGAAAAAAAACGATCCGCAAAAAATATGGTTGGCGTCCGCATGCATTCCGTATTTTGTGGAAAGGAACAGCTGGCCCCTAATAGAACAGTCCTATCCTTGTTCGTAATGAGGACATTAATAGGACATGTTCTATTTTTTGCGGAAAGGGAATACGAACATACGGAAACTGAATGCACACGGAGTACCTTCCGTTTTTTTTTGCGGACCCATTGAAATAAATGGTACTGATCACGGTCCTAAAAAAAAACAAAAAACGGAACGGACACGGAAAGAAAATAGGTTCGTGTGTATGAGCCCTTAGAGAATGCCTGTAGAGATAAGCCTTCTACCACATTGTAAAAACCGGGCAAATGTGTGTTAAAGCGGTTTTCCAGGCTCCTGATATTGAAGAGCTATCCTTGGAATAGGTAATTAATATTTGTGAGGGTCTGGCATGCCGCACCCCCACTGATCACCAGATATTAGTGAATTATTGAGAAGATAGGTTGTCAGTATCAGGAGCCTGGAAAATCCCTTTAAAAGAGTTGTCTGGGATCTAAATATTGATAACTTTTCCTCAGGAACAGGCCCCCAAAGTGAATGGAGAGTTTCGGAAATCACATATCAGTGAATGGGGAGTAAGCCACGCATGTGTGATTACCCAAATGTCCTATCATGGGACCCCCCTCTTAACTCAAGAATGATGCTCCAAAGTGAGCGGAGAGCACACCCTGCATGCACTGCCTGCTCTACATTCATTGCTATAGGACTTCTGAAAATAGCCGAGCATGCTCGCTTGGCTGTATTCGGAGGTCCTATACCAGTGAATGGAGAGGAGACAGCACATATGCGGTGTGTGCTGCATTCACTTCAGAGCCACATTCTTGAGATAAGAGAGAGCCCCAGAGCTGGACGTGGAATGACTGTGTCAACCAATCAGTTTGACTTTGGGCTAAACCAAAGGGCGTTATCCTGGCATTCCGATGGTATTCCCCTATACAGGGATCTGGACTTCACTGCAAGGAAGCCACTGGGCCTCTACCTCCTGGAGTAGTCCCGGTGTATTTGACAGCTGACCTAAGGGAGTCCGAGACACTGGTGTGGGTCACTGAGGGATCAGGCAAAGCTCGTAGTTGGTAACAGGCCAAGGTCAGGGCAGGTAATGTTTATGCAAATCTTTGAAGAAAGTCTGAAGCTCAGGGTCAGTAGGGTGATCAGGCATGGGTCAGGTCAGACAGCAGAAGGTCAGAATCCGGGAATTAAGCAGGAGTTGGTACATGGGCAGACAAGCAGGTTACAGTACCTGTGCAGGATCTAGCTACCTAGTAAACCTATTTTTCAGGCAGTGAGTGAGATAAATAGTACAGCATATATAGCAGAAGCTGATTAACACATTAGAAGCAGCTGCACACAGAACCAAAGGAGGGTTAACCCTTGGAATACTGCAGAATGAGGTGAGGTTCAATGAAGAATACCTCCAGTAGATATACAGAACACAGACGCTCGGGCCCACTGCATATGTTGTTGAATGTTTGTATGAGTTCAAGGCAGGGTGTGTAGAGTGCAATGGCCTGCATATGGTGCAGGAGTCAGTAACCAGACCAGATGTAGCAAAATAAATGTCCCTCTTTACTGAAGTGCAAAATAGGATTCTTAGTACATCCAACGATAGCAAAATACAGTTCCAACTGTACACAATGCAGTTCTTCCCAGATAACGATGTATGGATTTAGGCAAGGATGAGAGTTATGGCTCTCTTCCCCTATCTCAAGTCCCTTCCTGCAGAATCTATGGTGGTCATTCATACTCTTGCAATGGTGACTGTAATGTCCACTGAAGGATACAGGGTTTTAGTAATTCGACTGGTCAGGTTGTGTCCGGGTGTGAAGAATGTCTTAAAGAGGACCTTTCACCACTCCTGACATGCCTAGCTTCATGCATTCCCCACGTACTAACAATTCTGGAGCATCTATTCTTATGTCTCTGTGTTGTGCCATTCCTTTATTATTTGCACTAGAAGTTATGAATGAATTGCTATTTGCCTTCAGTAAAGGAACAGAGGGGAGGTGACCAGTTGGGGGTGTGTCCCTGCACAGACTCACTCTATCCAATCAGTGCTGCCATGTTCAGACTGTGCAGGTACACACCCCCAACTTGTTACCTCCCCTCTGTTCCTTTACTGAAGGCAAATAGCAATTCACATATAACTTCTAGTGCAAATAATAAAGGAATAGCACACCATAGAGCCATAAGAATAGATGCTCCAGAATTGTTGTTACATGGGGAATGCATGAAGCTATTAAAACAGTAATGTTAGGAACAGTGAAAGGTCCTCTTTAACAGTATTTCCCTCACTGCAGTAAAGTCTCAACAGCTTTTGGCAGCAGGTTACCTTACTGAATCCAATGCTGGCGTCCCATGTGCCATGTTGGAAACTAGCAGTGGTCAACCATGCTCAGCACTGCAAATATGGTTAGGTTAATTGGATTTTCTGGTAATTATATACTGATGGCCTCTTGTCAGGATGGGCCATCAATATCTGATTGTCAGGGGTCCGACACCCCCACCAATCATCTGTTCTGCAGTAGCTCTGGTGCTGGAACTACACAGCTTTGTCCATTGTGTAGTGGATGGAACTGATTACTGCAGTGCTGCTCACACTGAAGTGAGTGCTGCAGTAACCGGCCCTGGCCAGAGCTACTATAGCACAGTTGATTGGAGGGGAGCAGGATGTCGGACCCCTGCTGATTTGATATTGCTGGCTTATCTTGAGGATAGGCCATAGTAACAAAGTTTATAAGGTCGAAAAAAGACATCTGTCCATCCAGTTCGGCCTGTTATCCTGCAAGTTTATCCAGAAGAAGGCAAAAAAAACCCTGTTAGGTAGAAGCCAATTTTCCCCACTTTAGGCTCAATTCAGACGTCCGTGGATCACGATCTGGGACGGTCCGTGAAATCCCGGACCATACTCATTCTGAGAGCAGGAGGCCACCGCTGTACACTGATACACTGTACACACTCGTATAGAGGTATCACTGTACAGCGGTGGCCTCAGGAAGCGCACGGCATCATAGCAACCAATGACACCGTGCGCTCCTGCCCTCAGAAGTAGCACGGTCCGGGATTTCACGGACCGTGCTCCACGGACGTCTAAATTGAGCCTTAGGGGAAAAAAAATTCCTTCCCGACTCCAATCAGGCAATCAGAATAACCCTCTGGATCAACGACCCATCTCTAGTAGCTATAACCTGTAATATTATTACCCTCCAGAAATACATCCAGGCCCCTCTTGAACTCTTTTAGTGAACTCACCATCACCACCTCCTATGGCCATCAACATAAAGTTACAAAAAAAACCCTTTAAGTTTCTCCTGGAAATTATTAGCTATAACTATTGTACTACTATAAGTATACAGCTACATGGCGACTTGTGCTGGCAACTCCAAATTGCGGAAAAGTCGGGCGACACAAAAACATGTGCAGCTTGTCTACAACTTTCTGTCAGGCGACTATTTTAGAACTTTGATTTTGTTGTGAAAACACCAAGTCGCAGGAGAGTCGTGTGTCATGAGCAGCTTCCATTAGAGCTAAGAAAACGCGACCTGTGAAACAAAGTTCAGCATATCTGGATTTTTTGGACTTTCACACCTCGCATGTTGCATTGCATGAAATGTCCCATGCCGTGTAGCAGTACCCTAAAAGGGATACCTAACACCATCATTTGCAGATTCTAGATCTCTGTAATCTGTTATCATGCAGACAATGTGAACCATCATCATAAACTAGATTTTACAAGTGAAGTCAAATGGGACAGAAATGCAAAATATTCATAGTAGAGTAATTGGATTCTGAGAAATGAGTCTGGATTCACGAGCAGTATGAATCATTCACTGTGACTGCAAGAATTCTCTTAACAATTACCTTGATTGTGCCACCCTACCCAATTACGAATGCAAAATCCCACTGGTACCAGCGTGGTGTCAGTTACAGCAACACAATGTCCTCTGTGTTCTCCTGCATTTTCATATTATTACGTAGCATACATTGAAACAGCGTCTCTCTCTTGACCCTAGGTCTGTCCTGGTATCTGCTAGAGAAATAATTGGAAATATTGTAGACATTTCATGGTAATAAAGATTTCTCCAGGTTTCCACTTTTATTTTGTATGCCTGCCTTTTGTTAGTTTACCTGTTAACCTTCCCATGGAGGCAAGGTGAATATCTCTTTTTAATTCTTCTTTGATTTAATTATTTTTTAAAATCTTTTAGTTAGAGTCAAAGATCATCTTTAGGCCCCTTTCACACGGGCGAGATTTCCGCGCGGGTGCAATGCGTGATGCGAACGCATTGCACCCGCACTGAATCCTGACCCATTCATTTTAATGGGGCTTTTCACATGAGCGTTTTTTTTCACGCATCACTTCTGCGTTGCGTGAAAAACGCAGCATGTTCTATATTCTGCGTTTTTCACGCAGAACTGGCCCCATTGAAGTGAATGGGTCTGCGTGAAAATCGCATTGCATCCGCACACAAGTGCAGGTGCAATGCGGTTTTAACGCATGGTTGCTAAGAGATGTTGTTTGTAAACATTCAGTTTTTTCGCACGTGCGTGATAAACGCATGAAAACGCTTCGCACCCGCGCGGAAAAAACTGAAAGAACATACGCAATCGCAGTCAAAACTGACTGCATTTGCGTGCGGATTTGGTCCGGATGCGTGCGGATTTTCCTGAATGCATCCGGACCAAATCCGGACACGCTCGTGTGAAAGGGGCCTTAGGCCTCTTTCACACGAGCGTCGCGGATTTGTTCAGGATGCGTTGCGGATGCGTTGCATTAAAAACGTGCGGATGCAATGCGTTGCATTACGTTTTTAACGCACCCCCATTCATTTCTATGGAGCCTGGGCTGCGTGAAAAACGCAGAATATAGAACATGCTGCGTTTTTCACGCAACGCAGAAGTGATGCGTGAAAAAAAACGCTCATGTGAAAAGCCCCATTAAAATGAATGGGTCAGGATTCAGTGCGGGTGCAATGCGTTCGCATCACGCATTGCACCCGCGCGGAAATCTCGCCTGTGTGAAAGGGGCCTTATGCCCCTTTCACACGAGCGGGAGACTCGCATGTCTCCCGCAATGCATCTACAGGGCTGGACTCCGGCACTGACTGGGATCACATATAATGCTCTGCGATCCCTGTCAGTGCCGAGTCCAGCCCTGTAGATGCGTTGCGGGAGACATGCGAGTCTCCCGCTCGTGTGAAAGGGGCATTAGACTTTCGACATGCCTCTGTGCCTTTTCAGAAGATCTCATTGGCCTATGCACTAGTATGAGGAGGCC
Organism: Rhinella marina; assembly: GCA_900303285.1. NCBI lineage: Eukaryota > Metazoa > Chordata > Amphibia > Anura > Bufonidae > Rhinella > Rhinella marina. The sequence continues at coordinate 213,974 of ONZH01009467.1, forward strand.
CTCTGCTTGTGCACTATATTCAAACTGTATTGGAGATGACACGCCTCAATGGCATGCATGCAAATGAGCGGCTGTAGCTTCTGCTGTAGTGGACCCACTCCGTCAATGTTTTACTTGGTTGGCCAGTCACTTGAATGGCCGGTATGTAATACTAGACACTGCAGGAGAAGTACAAGGCCATTACGGCATCCCTTTTAGGGTTCATTCAGACATCCGCAAATGTTTTGCGGTCCGCAAATTGCGGATCCGCAAAACACAGACACCGGCCATGTGCGTTCCACATTTTGCGGACTGCACATGGCCGGCACTATGATAGAAATGCCTACTCTTGTTGGTGGCTGTGTACAAGAATAGGACATGCTCTATTTTTTTGCAGGGCCGCGGAACGAAAGTGCGGATGTGGACAGCACGCAGTGTGCTGTCCGCATCTTTTGCAGCCCCATTAAAATGAATGGGTCTGCACCTGTTCCGCAAAATTGTAGAACGGACGCAGACCCATTATGCGGACGTGTGAATGGACCCTAATTGTGACAATCGTTAACAGCCATGATTTGTGATTCTTTATCAGTCTGATGATACTGATAACACCAGGGGCGTAACTATAATTCATAGGGCCCCACATTAAAATAAGATGGGCCCCCTACCACCTAGTGTAAGAAAATTAAAACAGCATCATAAGTAGCAATAATTAAAGGTATATATAATAGCACCATATATCAGAAAACTCACATTATAGCAAAAAGGCACCATATTGTTATACCCCCAAAAAAGGTTCAATGTTCTTGCACCTGATAAGGATCCCTCAACCTCTGGGCCCCATAGTAAGTTCTGTGGCTGTGGTTACGCCAATGAATGACACATTCAGAATGTGAAATGCCATTTCACTGCAGTGGCCAACAAAAGAAAATCCGCATTGCCCTGTGCATCCTGCTGCCATCAATGAATGACTTCCAGGCTGCTTGCTGTTTCCTGCAGAAGATGTAAGGCCAGCGCTATCGTGGTCTCAACACCTGTTGTCCGTAGCACCACAGCCATTAAACTGAATGGGATCGCAGCACTACTGGCAAAAATCACTGTAACAACAGAATCCCAAAAAATCATCTATGTTGGATTTTTTTTTTTGCAATTCTGGGGTCATAGTCACTGCAACTTTTGAGTCACACTGTGGCCCCATTCAGTTCTTTGGCTGCAGTGCTACATAGCGATAACTGATCATGCAACACAGGTCCAGTCTAAATCGCTGTGTAGCCCCAGGCTAAAGCTATTCCTAACTAGTCATCGATGCCTTGCACACAGCAGAGGTACAGGTTAGGGCTCGTTCACATCACTGTTCGGGATTACGTTCTCCTGCTCTGTTATAGGAGGAGGAGAACGGAAAGGACAGATTCGAAACATAATTGAGCTGAACCAAGCCTACGGACTCCATAGACTATAATGGGGTCCGTTAGGTTTCCGCTCAGAAGATGATTTTTGAAGCTGAGACAAAAGTCCTGTGGGAACAACTTTTGTCTCCACTCCCAAAATCATCTTCTGAGCGGAAACCTAACGGACCCCATTATAGTCTATGGGGTCTGTAGGCTCCGTTCAGCTCAATTATGTTCCAAATCTGTCCTTTCCGTTCTCCTCCTCCTATAATGGAGCAGGAGAACGGAAGGGCTGAGCGGTGATGTGAACGAGCCCTTAGTAATATACACTCCATGTGCTGCGTATGATACCTTGGTGATGCACTGCATTGCTCCTAGGGGAAATCACCTTTATAATACAGCAAGCAATGAAACATGCCAGAATTGTTTTTTGTATCTTCATTCACAATAAAAAAATCCTCCATGAGCCCCTATATAAAATCAGAGGAGTGCAGAGAAAGAGCAGGGGCCCACAGTGGCCTACAGACACATGATATGGCCATGTGCATGGGACCTAAGGTGTTTTGTAGGAAAGCTAAACTTACATGGGGGAGATTTATCAAACTGGTGTAAACTAGAACTAGCTTTGTCGCCCATAGCAACCAATCAGATTCCACCTTTTTTTTCCCAAAGGAGCTGCCAAAAATAAAAAGGTGGAATCTGATTGGTTGCTATTTGCAACTAAGCCAGTTCTACTTTACACTAGTTTGAGAAATGATCCCAATGCAAAAATCGAATTAAAGATGGCAATATTTGCAGAAGCGACAGCAGGAAGTGCTGCAATATTGGTTATCACCTTTGAATTAACAGATGTCAGGCTTATGAGGTTTAGGAAACTGTCTAAAAGAAAAACTGTCTTTTTGCCCATAGCAACCAATCACAGCGCAGCTTTCATTTCGTATTCCGCTCTTGAAAAATAGAAGCTGTGCTGTGATTGGTTATTATGAGCAACAAAGAGTTTTACTTTTAGATGGTTTCATAACGCTGCCCTATATGGTATATTCTGTCCTATATATTATATACATGCACTGTATATGGCTAATACAGAGCAGAAGCTTGATCGGCACACATAGTATGAAGTATCCTGAATTTAGCCAAGTGTCCGCATACACATTTATGAATGCTCTCAGTAGATTCTTTAAGTCGACTTATCCTCGGTGGTTCTAGATCTCAATCAGATGTGAGATGTCATGAGGTAATCACAAGACCAAAGCAAACTGGACGACTGTGTGAAATATCACACGCCTGTAATACAAAGCTGTACAGTGAAATCTTGAACTACAATAACAGGGCCCCAGCAATGATAACACAGGGTGTAAAAAAAGAAAATCTAACTTTTAGCTGTCTTCTCTTACGCTACAGAGTGTCCCCCAGGCACCGGCCATGCCTTCAAACCCTCAATCAGTTTGCAGGATTTGACAGATTGTGAAAGCCAGGAATCATAAAGGGACTTGGCGCAGTAATAATATTCAGGTGCTATTTTATTTTGGTGCTATTGTGATCTACAAAGATCATTACAGCAAATTTCCACCTCGTCATAAATTTGGCGCTTCCTCTGGGAGCTCAGGGGCTATCAAATAGCTGGCCTTTGATAAATAACCCCCACTGAGTTGTATGTAGCTTGGAAAAGAGAAGACAGTGGAGCACATTTATCAAGCTCACCTGATGTTAGGCAGAAAATAAGACCGGCGTATTTCATTCGGATGTCTTTCTTTTGCCCAGTATTTATTAAAAGTCGCACTGCCATTGAAGAATTAGACTAGGCGTATTTTAATAGTCTGACCTCTGGTGGTTGTTTTTCAGTACAACAGGTTAATATTTACTTAGACTGGTTTAATTTATTTGTGCATGAAAAATAGTCAAAGAAAGAAAAAATCACACTTTACTACTCAAAACTGTCGAATAAAAATATGGCAGTAGAGTAAAATTAGACTGTTTTTGCACCTAATTCATGCGTAAAAAAAAGCGTAACTGCATAAGACTTCTTTCACACGAACGTAGTTTATGCGGGATCCGAGCCGCATATTTTGCGGCTCAGATCTGGACCCATTCATTTCTATGGGGCCGCAAAAGATGCGGACAGCACACCATGTGCTGTCCACATCCATTGCTCTGTGCCACGGCCCCACAAAAAAAATAGAACATGTCCTACTCTTAATAGGCATTTCTATGATATCCCCCGCATGTGTGGTCTGCAAATTGCGGAAAGCACATGGGCCGGTATCAGTGTCAACTCCTGCATTAGTCTAAAACTTCAAAAGTCGAATGAGGTGTGAAAGACTCTAAAACAGGTACAATTTCATTAGTAAATATGACTAATACAATTTGGGATCTTGCCCACGAACATGTGGCGGCTGGGCCCATGCTCCAATGCACGGGCACCGACCGTGGGGCCGCCGCATGCGGATCGCGGACCCATTCACACCTCAATATTTCACGGACGTGTGCTGTACATGTTCTCCATGGACAGCACACGTTCCCATTCATTTTAATGTGTATTCACACATCAGTGTTTTAGCACAGTCCGTGGGTCCATGATTTTAACATGGAAGCATGCTCTATTTTGTCCGTGTTCACGGTTCACTCACGCCCATTATAGTCTATGGGTCAGTGAAAGTCACGGATGTAACACAGATGTCATCCGTGTTGCATCCATGTTTCACATATCATTAGGAGGAGACGTTTTGAAAATTATTTTTCAGCTGTGCAGGGTCAGTGAAACACGGATGGCAGACGGACAGCAAACAACGGACACGGATCCTTCACGGAACCATCACTGACCACCATATCACGGATTTGAGCACAGACACGGACGTGTGAATGAGGCTTAAAACAGGCGCAAACACTATAGTAACTGTGTCCCAGTGCTTTTAGGAGGGACACCCCTGTAATATGAGACGTGTGACTGAACATGCCTGAATTTTTTTTCTCATGAATTTACATAGAATACAGAAACCTCTGTATGCCTCTGCCAGGGTTGCCAACTGTCCAGAAATTTCTGGACAGTCTGTAAAAATAGGTAACTTTTTTCCTCAGTCCGTGAAAAAAAATAGAGGTGTCCGTGATTTTTTTTGAGGCTGGTGGTACTTGACTAGATTATTTTGGTGGTAACTATCATAATTTTACAGCTTATAGTAAATGCTGGTAATAAGTTCTTATCAGTATACTGGACATGTATTACTTTAAATCTTTATCACTCAATATGGTTTTCCAATTTGTCCGTAAAAAATGTTGTCCGTCCGTGATTTTGGGATAAGTTGTCAAGAAAAAGAAAAATTCTAGTTGACAACCCTGGCCTCTGCGTGCAATTTGAGACTCACGTGTATAGTATGGGCCAATGGTTTCCATATTAAATAGGTTTTCTGGGTTCCAGATATTGATTTCTTATCATCAGGATAGCTCACCAATATCAGATGAGTGGAGAACAGATACCTTGCATCCCCACCGATCAGCTGTTCCCCGGGGTGGGAACTACCACTCTGAATGGCTTTGTAGTATTCACTACTCTTCAAACAACTGCTCGGCGGGGGTGCTGGGAGTTGGACCCTCGCCGATCCAATATTGATGACCTATCCTGAGAATAGGCCATCAGTAGTAAAAAGCGGACAGTCCCTTTAAGTTATCCCCTATCCACAGTGGATAACATGCAGTACTTTTTTTCTGTCTAAAAAAACGAATCTCAGGTGGAAATGGCTCAAATGAAGGCCAAATGTGCATAATGATGCAGAGGATCCGTTTTTTTTACAGGATGTTTTTTTTCTTTTTTTTTCTGTTCTACTGACGGAGCAGAAGAATGGAAAAATAACAGTGATGTAAACTCTTCCTAACAGGGTCAGCATCCAGTCCTGATTGCCAAATCTGCCTAGCTTTGCAGTAATACGGAAGGAGGGGATGGATCTCTGAATAACTAGACAGATTTGTCATTCAGTAATCCTAAAAATGGATAATAACTACTGGATTAACTTTGCAGGATAATAGGCTGAAAGGGATAGATCCAAGGCAATCACGGTAAGGCTACCCACACATGTTACAGGAAAACCGCAGTATAACGCACAACCAGCGAAGTGTATGAGATTAGACAAATCTCATGGACACTTTGCTTTTTAGTTCCGTGTGGAAATTGACATGCTATGTGGATTTTGAAATGTCAAATTTATGTGTGGCCCTTTTCTGTATATTTTACCCTTTTCAATGCAAGTGGCATATCTGTAGAAAAACCGCATCAAATACGCACCAAAGACCGCAGGTAACACATGTGGTTTTCGGGCATATTTGGTGCGGAAACGCACAGAAATCCGCACAGAAATCTGAATGGATTTTCTGTCTGTAAATCTGCACCTGTGTGCAGGTAAGCCTTATGGTACCTGTACAGAGTATGGTCTAGCCATGGAATCTGCAGGTAAATTACCACCAAAAAGTGGTCAAAAGTGGTGAGAAACTTAAAAAGTTGCAAATTATGACACAAATATGGCTTGCATCATAATTTGTGACTTTTTTAAGTCAAAATAGTGGCATAAAAGCATTAGTAAATGTCCCCCTATGGGTCAATGAAAACCACTACCAAAATATGGATGTTCTGTCAGTGGTTTTCAAAGACCATCAGTAGAGGATACTCTGGAAATCCCCTTTTAAAACTGGCAGTGCATGTGGAAACCAGATGACACATGAATTGGCTACATGCACATGACCATCACACGGTCATTTTCAGAACCGTTGCAGTCTATGGGGCTATTTACATGGCCTTTTTTTATCGGACAGTGAATAGCGGCCGTCAAAAGGTAGGACCTATGTCCTATTTTTGGCCGTTTTCACAGCCAGACGGACCCAAATGAAATCAATGGGACCATTTTTAATGGCCACTCAGACAGGAGTGAACCCATCTAACGGGCTTATAAAAACTGGTACACTAGGACAAACATTACAGCTGGGGCCACTATGGGGGACATTATTAAAAAGATGAGGCCATTATTGGGGACATCAAATGTACTGAGGGCACTGCAGGGGATCGTTATAAAAAAAAAAAAGCCAATTAAAGTGAGGCTGTTACCTCCATATGCCCCTATAAAGCGCTTACATAGTCCTGATGCCGTGCCCACAATGGGCATTGCAGTGAGCATGCCCCGGCCCGGTGAGAAACTGCCTGGCCCGGGCTCCACGGCAGTGAACGCCGCCTCTGGGCACTTCCAAGTGCTCATTTACATATGGTTTAAACAGTGTTTTTGCAGCTTCTACAAGTCAGAAGAAAGTTTGTGATTAGGTGTGCTATGGGACTATATAAGCGCTTTATAGGGGCATATGGAGGTGACAGACTCCCTTTAAATTTATCCATTTCTAATATGGTTATAAAAAACTGACAGTGTGTCGTGTGCCTCTGTGTGACTCTTCATGGATGAAACACTGAACATTTTTTCAATGGACGTTGACCCGGGTGTGTGAATAAGGCATTATTGGTACCTTGGCACTAGAGAAGTGGTGTGTTTGTTTTGAAAATTTGGGCAAACTGCGGGAGATTTATCAAACTGGTGTAAAGTAGAACTGGCTTAGTTGCCCATAGCGACCAATCAGAGTCCACCTTTCATTTTTGACAGCTGCTTTAGAAACTGAAAGGTGAAATCTGATTGGTTGCTATGGGCAACTAAGCCAGTTCTACTTTACAACAGTTTGATAAATGACCCCCATTGTGCTTTAGTTTGCATTCATTTCAGATTATTAGAGCAATTGTTCCATAAAATGCATGCCAGCACAAGATCTTCCATCATGCAATATGAAATTGTATATTAGGTACCAATTAGTCCACTGTACAGGGAGGCACAGGTGCTGCAAGTCAGATCCCAGGTGTATTTCTTCAATGATACAGGTTTCCAGTAGAACAATTATACTAGTGGGATGAAGCTAGCAGCAATTATACAATTCTTTTGGGAAGTTTTGTTATTTTTGAAACTTTTGTCTGAAAGGAAACATTGTGCATTATACAAATAATATGTTCGTTACCGGTTTCTATGATATCAAACGTGAAGACGTTACAAGAAATACAATTACTTTAATGTCTGTATTCACACATCATTGTTTCTCAACAGACCTTGGGTCCATGATGACACCAAGGACGCATGGCCATTTGCTACGGATGCCCCACGCACATTAGTCTATGGGTCCATGAAAACCACAGACACAAAGTGGATGCTGTCCGTCTTTAGCCTGTGATGTCCACGGATCATTGGTAGGAGATGATCTGGAAATTCATTTTCAACCTAGCATTGTCCTTGGAATACGGATGACACATGGAGGGCTAAAAACAGACACACGGAGCAAAAATGGATTCTTCATGGACATCTTCACAGAAGAACCACTGACCATCTTGTCACAAGGGGTTTTCTCACCTCAGACATTGGTGGCATATTGCTAGGATATGCCACCATTGTCAGATAGTTGCTGGGCCCACCTCTGGGACCAGCTACTATCTCTACAATGGGACTCCCCAAAGTGAACAGAGAGCAGCCGCGCAAGCATGGCCACTCTCCATTCCTTTCTATAGGAATGACAAATATAGCCAAGTGCTGGCTCAGCGTTTCCGGTATTTCTTGCATGGTGCGCTCTCCATTCATTTCTATGGGAGTTCTGAAAATAGCCAAGTGCGCGGGAATGGAGTAAATTTTCCCTACAGGCGCACGGATTTCCATAGATCCGCATCTGAATGCCTCATCCTAAATTATGCACATCCTCCAGCAGCGCAGGGGGAAATCATAGACTGGTGTAAAATGCCGGTCTTTGTAAATGAACCCCAATACTCTGTAGGTCTAGCTCAACTGAATGTAATGAAACCTTTCACTTAGCAATCCATTGCTTCATTCTGGAGAAAAAGTGCTTTTAATACACATGCAAATGAGCAGTTAAGTGCACCAAGGGCGGCCCAAGCCATTCTGTGCACCCTTTCTTCTCCTGCTTCCTCTGCCAGCCCCTCCCCTCAGGTGAGATGATGATGCAGGAGGTAATGGATCGCAATGCAGAGGGTAAAATATGCACATCCTCTATGAAATCCACAATGAAATCTACACTTTTTGGAAAAAACACAGCAGACCTGTCTCATGTGGACACACCTTTAGGGCTCATGCACACGACCTCGTGTATTTTGTGGTCTGCAAAACACGGATCCTCAAAAAAACAGATGACATCCATGTGACATCCAAGTCCTATTCTTGTCCGTTTTCTCCAAGGTCAACGTGACAGGTTCCCTTTAGATGTCAGATTTCTTTCAATGACATAATCCTATACGGGTACGGACACAAATTCATTTTTTTTTCAGTTTTGGAAGTAAAAAAAACACCTAAACACGTGACCGTACCCTTGTAATTAAGGGTGCATTCACACAACCTTATCCATTTTTGCGGACTGCAAATTGCGGATCTGCAAAACATTTATATCATCCGTGTGCGTTCTGCATTTTGCGGATAGGAAAGTCCTGCCCTATGATAGAACTTCATATTCTCGTCTGCAAAAAACACTCAATAATTGGACATGTTCTCTGAATTGGTCAGCATCTGATCTGCAAAATTGCGGAACAGATGCGTAAATAAAAATAAGATTGTGCGAATGGGCCCTTATTGTCAGATTTCTTTCAAATATGTTAAAGGACTGAATAAAGTTCAGGAGGGAAGTGTTATTAATAAGAAACAGAACACAAGAACAAGGGGGCACAATCTGAGGTTAGTTGGGGGAAAAATCAAGAACAACATTAGAAAATATTATTTCACTGAAAGAGTAGTAGAAGCTTGGAACAAACTTCCAGCAGAGGTGGTTGATACATCCACAGTAACTGAATTTAAACATGCCTGGGATAAACATGTATCTATCCTAAAATAACAATAAAAGGATAATAAAAGGGCAGACTAGATGGACCAGGTGGTCTTTTTCTGCCGTCAATTTTCTATGTTTCTATGTCAGTGTTACATCAGTTGTTTTTTTTTTTGCGGATCCATTGTAACAATGCCTGTCCTTGTCCCCAAACAGACTATTTTTTTGCGGAACATATGGATATGGAATTCACACAGTTTTTTTGCAGTCCCATTGAAATAAATATTTGCGCAGACAAAAAATGCGTTTGTGTGCATGAGCCCTTAGAGAACTGCCACGCATTCAGGCTTTTTATGCAGTTTTTGAAGCCAAAATCAGGAGTAGATCCAAAAAATGAGAAGTACTGTTTGTCCTTAATACTTTCTCTTCTTTTATGATCCATACTGAACGTGTGGGAGCACTCTTATAGTTAAAGGGGACCTGTCACAATGAAAACGCAATGTAAGCTATATGGACCAACTTATAGAACAGGAGTAGCTGAGCAGACTGATATATAATTTTATGGGAAAGGATTCAGTAAAACTTCTATTTCTTAAATTTAAATTACTGCTCATTCTGGGCATTGAAGTCCAGGAAGCGGTCCTATCAGTGACTGACAGCCAGGGCCGGACTGGGACTGAAATTCAGCCCTGGCATTTTGAAATCAAAGAGGCCCACATGCCTCGACTTTTTAAAGTCACAGACAACCCTTTTAGAGGCCCTAAAAATTATTAAAATATAATAATTTAATAAACGTAAACCACACCAAACAAGGTAAATAAACCGCCCCCTGCAGAGAGAGATGGAAAAGCTATATCTCCTGATAGGGTATGGGTCTAGAACTCAGACCCGGACTGATCAAAACTTTTGATATGTCTCTGTGACATGTCAAAAGTCTTTCAGTTCATCAGTGGCACTATTACACAGATTGATGTGTAAAGGTCCTTTTACACGGGCCGATTATCGGCCAAAAAAGCGTTCCTAGGAATGCTAGTGCCGATAATCGGCCCGTGTAAAAGTGGCCCTAATCAGCCAACGAACGAGCAAAACGCTCGTTCGTCGGCTGATTGGATCTTTTGGTTTGTACAAAAGATCCAATCTGTCGGGCACACATCACCCTGTGTAAACTAACCTTTTCCCTCCTAACATTACGTATATCACTACAGAACATACAGGGTAAGGCTACATTTACACCACAGTTGTTTTTGCAGCCTCCGATCTGCATATTTTGCGGCTCAGATGCGGACCCATTCACTTCAATGAACACTGTGTGCTGTCCACATCTGTATGTCCATTCATATTTTTGTCCATTTGCGGACAAGGATAGGCATTGTTACAGTGGATCTGCAAAAAAAACGGATGCCATACGGAACATCATCCTTTTTTTGCGGATCCGCAATTTGAAGACTGCAAAACACAATGTTTGTGTGAATGTAGCCTAATACAGCCCCATACCTCTTACATCCAGTATAATACAGCCCCATACCTCTTACATCCAGTATAATACAGCCCCATACCTCGTACATTCAGTATAATACAGCGCCCCATTCCTCTTACATCCAGTATAATACAGCCCCATACCTCGTACATCCAGTATAATACAGCGCCCCATACCTCTTACATCCAGTATAATACAGCGCCCCATACCTCTTACATCCAGTATAATACAGCCCCATACCTCTTACATCCAGTATAATACAGCCCCATACCTCGTACATTCAGTATAATACAGCGCCCCATTCCTCTTACATCCAGTATAATACAGCCCCATACCTCGTACATCCAGTATAATACAGCGCCCCATACCTCTTACATCCAGTATAATACAGCGCCCCATACCTCTTACATCCAGTATAATACAGCGCCCCATACCTCGTACATCCAGTATAATACAGCGCCCCATACCTCGTACATCCAGTATAATACCATACCTCCCAACTTTTGAAAATTGCAAAGAGGGACAATGTGTGTGGAGCGCATCACGGTAGTTTTTTCCATACTAGGCCACACCTCTAACTCCGCCCAAAGCATAACTACTGGAGCCCCTGTGGCAATTTTTTTCTTGCACGTCATTGTCCATATAAATATAAGCACATAAATCATTAGATTATAGATATTTTAAGGTCCCCAATGGCACCAAATAATGAAGTTCTGGTCTAATTTATAGGTATAGACACTTTATTAAGGAGCAATTTAGTAAATTTATTAATGCACATGTATGCATTAATCCTCCAGGTCAAAAAGAGGGACATTTAAGGAGAAAAGAGGGACAGAGGGACATGGGTCAAAAAGAGGGACTGTCCCTCCAAAAGAGGGACACTTGGGAGGTATGTAATACAGCGGCCCATACCTCTTACATCCAGTATAATACAGCGCCTCATACCTCTTACATCTAGTATAATACAGCGCATCATACCTCTTACATCCAGTATAATACAGCGCCACATACCTCTTACATCCAGTATAATACAGCGCCCCATACCTCTTACATCCAGTATAATACAGCGCCCCATACCTCTTACATCCAGTATAATACAGCGCCCCATACCTCTTACATCTAGTATAATACAGCGCATAATACCTCTTACATCCAGTATAATACAGCGCCCCATACCGCTTACATCCAGTATAATACAGCACCCCATACCTCTTACATCCAGTATAATACAGCGCCCCATACCTCTTACATCCAGTATAAAGCCCATACCTACCCAAATACAGCGCCCCATACCTCTTACACCCAGTATAATACAGCGCCCCATACCTCTTACACCCAGTATAATACAGCGCCCCATACCTCTTACATCCAGTATAATACAGCGCCCCATACCTCTTACATCCAGTATAATACAGCGCCCCATACCTCTTACATCCAGTATAATACAGCGCCCCATACCTCTTACATCCAGTATAATACAGCGCCTCATACCTCTTACATCCAGTATAATACAGCGCCCATACCTCTTACATCCAGTATAATACAGCGCCTCATACCTCTTACATCCAGTATAATACAGCGCCCCATACCTCTTACATCCAGTATAATACAGCACCCCATACCTCTTACATCCAGTAAAATTACAGCGCATCATACCTCTTACATCCAGTATAATACAGCGCCCCATACCTCTTACATCCAGTATAATACAGCGCCTCATACCTCTTACATCCAGTATAATACAGCGCATCATACCTCTTACATCCAGTATAATACAGCGCCCATACCTCTTACATCCGTATAATACAGCGCCCCATACCTCTTACATCCAGAATAATTACAGCACCCCATTACCGCTTACATCCAGTATAATTACAGCGTCCCATACCTCTTACATCCAGTATAATACAGCGCCTCATACCTCTTACATCCAGTATAATACAGTGCCCATACCCCTTACATCCAGTGTCGTCTCCTCTAATATAGATCTTCTCTTTCCTCATCTTCTCCTTTCAGACCAGACACCATTTTTCAGCCATTTCTCATCTCTGCAGTTTGACAGAAAAAAATCTTAGTTTACTACTTTTCCATTATCCTCCCGTCTTCTGGACAAATCATCCTACCATCCCCAGTACTGTGCCACTAGTACCACACAGATAGTGCCCTTCAATAATTATTGGCACACAGTGTCCTAAAATAACTGCGCCCAGCAAATAGTGTCCCTGACAGTAATAGTGTAAACATAACGTCCCCCAGAAATAACTGCGCTGATACTGTGCCAGGGTGCCCCCCACAGTAATAGTGACCCCCACAGTAATAGTGCCCTCCACAGTAATAGTGACCCCCACAGTAATAGTGCCCCCAAAGTCCCAACTAATAATTCTCTGCCAGAGTGCACTTGTTAGTAATAGTGCTCCCAACAGTACTAATGTCCCCACTGTGCCCCAGAAGTAATAATGCTTCCAATGTGCCAGTAAGAAGTGCACCCAAAATTTCACCCCAATAATGTGCCAGTAAGAAGTGCTCCCCACCCATAGATGCCCCCCAAATTATGTGCCAGTAAGAAATGCCCCAATAATGCGCCAGAAGTTTCCCCCCAAAATCATGTTCCAGTAAGAAATGCCCCCAGTGCCCCCATGTGCCAGAAAAATGCCCCCAGTGCCAGTAAAAATGCCCCCATTGCCCCCATGCCATAAATAAATGCCCCCAAGTGCCAGTAAAAATGGCCCCAGTGCCTGTAATGCCCCAGGTAAATGCCCCAGTGCCAGTAAAATGCCCCCAGTGCCAGTAAAAAATGCCCCCATTGCCAGTAAAAATCCCCCAGTGCCAGTAAAAATGCCCCAGTGCCCCATTGTGCAGTAAAAATGCCCCCAGTGCCCCATTGTGCCAGCAAAATGCCCCCAGTGCCAGTAAAAATGCCCCCAGTGCCCCATGTGCCAGTAAAAATGCCCCCAGTTCCAGTAAAAATGCCCCCAGGGCCAGTAAAATGCCCCCGGGCCAGTAAAAAATGCCCCCAGTGCTCCATGTGCCAGTAAAAATGCCCCCAGTGCCAGTAAAATGCCCCAGTGCCCCCATTGTGCCAGTAAAAATGCCCCCAGTGCCAGTAAAAATGCCTCCAGTGCCAGTAAAAATGCCCCCAGTACCCCCATGTGCCAGTAAAAATGCCCCCAGTGCCAGTAAAAATGCCCCCCAGTGCCCCATTGTGCCAGTAAAAAATGCCCCAGTGCCAGTAAAAATGCCTCCAGTGCCAGTAAAATTGCCCCCAGTTCCCCATGTGCCAGTAAATGCCCCAGTGCCAGTAAAAATGCCCCAGTGCCCCATGTGCCAGTAAAAATGCCCCCAGTGCCAATAAAATTGCCCCCAGTGCCCCCATGTGCCAGTAAAAATGCCCCCAGTGCCAGTAAAAATGCCCCCAGTGTCCCATGTGCCAGTAAAAATGCCCCCAGTGCCCCCATTGTGCCAGTAAAAATGCCCTCAGTGCCAGTAAAATGCCCCCATGTGCCAGTAAAAATGCCCCCAGTGCCCCCAATAGAGCTCCGGTCGGTGCTACAATAAAAAAAAAACTAACACTTATACTTACCTCCATGGTGCTGGCAGCGATGCGATGCAGGCCTCTTCCGGCCTGTGTCCCGCCTCTTCTGGCCTGTGTCCCGCGCTATACGGCTCAGGCGGCGCGATGACGTCATCGCGCCGCCTGAGCCGGCCTCTGATAGGCTGCAGGCCTAGTGCAGGCCTCTCCCTCCCCTGCCCCGCAGTACAATACAGGTGATACAGATGACTATGGAGATGAGCGCTTCCACAATGGTATACACAGTCATAGAGGGAAGGCTGTCACTCACTGATAGGACCGCCTCCTGGACTTCAAAGCCCAGAATCAGCGGAAACTTAAAGGGGTTCTCTGAGTTATAAATATTGATGATCAATATCAGATCGGCAGGGGTCCGACACCCGGCACCCCCGCCGATCAGCTGTTTGAAGAGGAGACGCGCGCCGTATCAGCGCTGCCTCCTCTTCAGTGTTTACATGCTGGCCGACTCGGGGGTAGTGGTGAGTAGGTGTAATTACACCTCACTGCCCCATTCATTTCTATGAATAGAATCGCTTCCATAGACTTGTATGGGAGTGATTCTTCCCATAGAAATGAATGGGGCAGTGAGGTGTAATTACACCTACTCACCACTACCCCCGAGTCGGCCAGCATGTAAACACTGAAGAGGAGGCAGCGCTGATACGGCGCGCGCCTCCTCTTCAAACAGCTGATCGAGCGGCGGTGCCAGGTGTTGGACCCCTGCCGATCTGATATTGATGACCTATCCTGAGGATAGATCATCAATATATATATCTCGGAGAACCCCTTTAAATATATAAAACACAAGTGTAAGGCGCATACACATGGCCGTAGTTTTGGTCCGCATCCGATCCACATTTCTTGCGGATCAGATGCGGATCCATTCATCTCAATGGGGCCGCAAAAGATACAGGCAGCTCAACCGTGTGTTGTCCGCATCCGCAAGTCCGTTTTGCGGCTCCTCAAAAAACAGAACAAGTCCTATTCTTGTCCGTTTTCTCCATGTTCAACGTGACAGGTTCCCTTTAGATGTCAAATTTCTTTCAATGACGTAATCCTATAAGGGTACGGACACAAATTCATTTTTTTTTTCAGTTTTGGAAGTAAAAAAAAAACCTAAACACGTGACCGTACCCTTGTAATTAAGGGTGCATTCACACAACCTTATCCATTTTTGCAGGACTGCAAATTGCGGATCTGCAAAACATTTATATCATCCGTGTGCTTTCTGCATTTTGCGGATAGGAAAGTCCTGCCCTATGATAGAAATTCATATTCTCATCCAGAAAACACTCAATAATTGGACATGTTCTCTGAATTGGTCAGCATCTGATCTTCAAAATTGCGGAACAGATGCGTAAATAAAAATAAGATTGTGTGAATGGGCCCTTATTGTCAGATTTCTTTCAGTGAGGTAATCCTATAAGGGTATGGCCACATGTTTAGGTTTTCTGGTCTAGTTTGTGAAGATTTTTGTTTAAAAAAATGGCATCAGAAAACCTGAACCCATGGGCGTACCCCAGCCATCCATCAGATCAGGCAACAGCATAGCACAGGTAAGCGCTGAAAAAATTAAGACTAAAGAATGTTTTATTAAAGAGACAGACTTGTTTTGAGGAATTTTAATGTACTTGTGACAAAGAAGAATGTCACTGACATGAATGTCACTCTCTATGGTTAAAAGTTAGGGTTAAAGGGAACCTGTCACCAGGTTACAAAAACGTACTTAAGTAGGTGTGTTAGGTGAAAAAGCAGGCATGTACACCGTGCGTTACAGAAATCCTCCGGAAAATGCAGAGAAACCAGAAAGATGTAGAATCCAGTGTTGCCATTTGGCTTCTGTTGTTTCTGGCTTTGTTCACATTTGTCTTGAAAGCTCTGTGTGGAGTTTCCTTTGCAGATTCCTTCATTATTTTCTGTCAAACATCAGGTTGAACCTGAGTAACCTCATTATACGGCAGGACACAGACCTAGTGACCATCGGAGATAATTGAGGCTGGAAACATTGTGATGACATCAGTGTCATGGCGCAGTGAAGTCATCGTGTCGCCTGTACCAGGACCCTGATGGACAGCAGGCAGCAAGAAGATCAAGCTTCTTGACACGGGTACAGGGATAGAAGCATTTTTTCATTGGCACAAAGATGAATTTAATTACAACATGGGGGCCACAAAAGGATTCATTATTACAGTATGGAGGCACAAAGGGGGACATTATTATACTGCTGGGGCACAAATGAGGGACATTATACCGTGGGAGTAGAAAAGGGCAACTTTATTACAACATGGGTCACAAAAAGGGGACATTATAACAACATGGGGCACAAAGGGGAACATTATATTGAGGGACTCAAAAGGGGGACACTATTGGGACATTATGGGGGCACAAATGGGTGACATTATTATATTGAGGAGCACAAATGGTGGGCAGTTTTACTATGTTGGGCCAAAAAGGAGTACATTTTTATATTGTGAAGGCACAAAAGGGGGGCATTATTATACTGTGGGGCACAAATGAGAAACATTATATTGTGGGAGCAGAAAAGGGGGACATTATTACAACATGGGGCACAAACGTAGATATTATAACAACATGGGGCACAAAGGGGGACATTATATTGTGGGGGCACAAAAGGGACACCTTGTATTGTGGGAACACAAAGGGAGACATTATTATATTGTGTGGGCACATTGCTGTGCAGTGGGCACTTTAAGGACTCCATTACTATGTGGGCAGTCTGGGCACTATTACTGCTTGTGGTGCACTGTGACTGCGGGGGAGGGGGCAATAAAGGAGGTATGTTTACTCTCTGCAGCACCAAGGGGGATTATTACTGCAGGTCCAAAATTTGCCCATAGGACTCTTGATGTGCTCAGGATAGGTCATCAATATCAGATCAGCGGGGGTCCAACATCAGGCACCTCTGCTGATCAGCTGGTTAAAGAGAAGGTGGGTGTTGTGCCAGCGCTATCTTCTCTTCATTGTTTACCTGCTCGCCTTCACAACAGCACAATGACATTGAAGAGAAGGCAGCTCTGGCACGATGTGCGCCTTCTCTTCTACAGGCTGATCGGTGAAGGTGCCGGATGTCGGACCCCCGCCAATCTCATATTGATGACCTATCCTGAGGCTAGGTCATCAATAAAAATTATTTGGACAACCTCTTTAAGATATAAGATTTTAATAAATGATGCAATCTACTTGAATTCATAGTCACTAATGCACGGTATTGCATTTATGTATTGCAGTTTATATAGTTAGAAAGTATTGTGCGATGTATATTTGTAGTAAAGTTGAATGGACCATCTCTGGTTCTCTGCATGGTTAATGCAGTAGTAGATCTTATATACAGCTTTTGTGGCCAAAAGGATCTAAGCCATGCCTTTCCACCGAGCTGCAGCAAACTGTCCAGATGCTGGCTTCATTCCCCTCCCTGACATCATTAGCTTCTCTTTCTTCCTCCTGCTCCACCTCTTCTTTACTAAATAAGAGATTTGTATTGTAATGTATTCAGGGGAACATCTGCAGAATGGCATAAAAGATTAGCAGGCAGGGCTGTGGATTTTGTAAGCCAAAGTTCTGATTCCAACTCTTTCATAAATGTCCCAAAAATTGGTAATAACTAATTTCCTGTAGTAAAATGGTGACAGTGGGCTTTTTCTCATTATCATGTGAGAAATCAGGCTACTAAGATAGAACTTGAACCATATTTATTGGAATATAATTTCTGAAATTCCTCATAATATCTAAATTTCTATAATGAATACGCAATGCACTACATGTTTAATAGCTGTAAAATGCTGCTATAGCCTTAGTAATTGGAAGAAATCTATGCATTTGTCCTAAAAATAAGTTAAAAAAGCTCTATATGAATGTCCTGGAAATGCAGAGAATTGTGGGCAAGTCTAAATGGGAATAAAAGAAACCTGTAAAAAGTGCAGCTACTATATTCAATGCTGCCATGAAAGGGTTGTCTGGGAATAAATAACTTTTCACAGGAGCCGCAGCCTGCCTTTGCAATGGAAAGATTCATACTTGCTTGATACCCACAGCTTTGGTCCCGTCCACTGGCTCCCATGAGTCCATATTCCAGTCCGTGGTTTGTTTACTTCCACTCTGGCATAATCATTTTCTCCGCTGCAGCCAGTGACTGGGTTCAGCGGTTACATGTCCACAAGAGATACATTACAACTGAAGCCAGTTATTGGCTGCAGCAGAGCAGATGATCATGCCTTTGGTGGGCCCAATTTAAACACGCCACGAACTGGAAGATAGACATATGGGAGCGAGCACATATGGGAGCGGGACCAGAGCAGCAGGGAGTAGGTAAGTATGATTCTCTCCATAGTGAAGGCAGGCTGCAGGCTCCTGTGAAAAGTTACTTATTCCTGGACAACCCCTTTAAAGGTATATTCATGTTCAGTCTAGCAGTTCTAGAACATCCTGCTTATCACTGGTAATAGTATAAGGACAGGAGAGAAGAAAGGAGAGGTGAGAACTGATTATCCATCACCACTAGAACATCCTGCTTATCACTGTTTATAGTATAAGGGGCAAGAGAGAACATAGGAGAGGTTAGAACTGATTATCTATCATCACTAGAACACCCTGCTTATCACTGACTATTGTATAATGGACAGGGGAGAACACAGGAGAGGTGAGGACTGGTTATCTACCACCACTAGAACACCCTGCTTATCATTGATAATAGTATAAGGGATAGGAGAAAACACATGAGAGGTAAGAAGTAATCATCTAT
Organism: Rhinella marina; assembly: GCA_900303285.1. Lineage (NCBI taxonomy): Eukaryota > Metazoa > Chordata > Amphibia > Anura > Bufonidae > Rhinella > Rhinella marina. The sequence goes on from ONZH01009467.1 coordinate 232,969, forward strand.
CACTAGTAGAACACCCCGCTTATCACTCTCTATAGTATAATGGACAGGAGAGAACACAGGAGAGGTGAGAGCTGATTATCTATCACCACTAGAACACCCTGCTTATCACTGTCTGTAGTATAAGGGACAGGAGAGAACACAGGAGAGGTGATAACTGATTATCTATCACCACTAAAACACCCTGCTTATCACTGTCTATAGTATAAGGGACAGGAGAGAACACAGGAGAGGTGATAACTGATTATCTATCACCACTAGAACACCCTGCTTATCACTGGTTATAGTACAAGAGACAGGAGAGAACACAGAAGAGGTGATAACTGATCATCTATCGTCACTAGAACACCCTACTTATCACTGTTTATAGTATAATGGACAGGAGAGAACACATGAGAGGTGAGAACTGATTATCTATCACCACTAGAACACCCTGCTTATCACTGTTCTATCAATCTATTAAATTAGAACATAAATTAGAACATAAAATAAATTTACTATTAACTTTTCTAAATTTATATGAATTAATAAATTAATTACACAATATTAAAAACAAATAATATATTTCTACCAACTCCAACTCCACGCAAAACTAGCTTAAACTCCTACTCCACAGCCTTGTTAGCAGGAGGACCAGAAGTTTGAGTATTGTCAGACTATGACCCTTACAGTGACTACAGAAAGGCTTGCTCAAAAAGTCACAAAAAAAGTGTTATGCAAAATTTGTTCACCAAAAACTTGTGTAAAAATGTTCATAAATGACCCCCAATAGATTTGAAAGTGTTACAAGAAGTCTAGGTGTAGCTCCAGCCATACTTGGGACCATTTTATGGATACCTGGCTAAACAAAGTGATACTTAGGCTACTTTCACACTTGCATTTGCAGGATCCGTTTGTGAGATCCGTCACAGGCTCTCACAAACGGTCCTGAACTGATCAGTTTTGTCCTAATGCTGTCACGAGTGGTCTTGCGTCTGGAATCAGACGTTCTGCGCGGCTTTCTAAGTGACAGGTTTGACAGGCTATTCCCTGTGGTTTGGGTGCTGTTCACCACACCCCTTTCCCTCAGCTGTTGCCGCTGGGCAATTAGCTGTCTCCTACCTACCTCTTCCTCTCCCAGTATCCCTTGCGGTTTATATCTGCTACATACCTGGTGGAGAGTGGTGTGGATCTCGGCTGAGATCCTGTTGTTGAGTTCTACTTAAAGTTAAGTGTTTTCCCTTCCTTTGGTTATTCCTGTTTGAGTCTCCTGTTCCTCCTTACGCTTGGAGGAACAGGTTACTCTCTTGTGTCATTAGACTGCAGGGTGTTCTAGGGTTTATTCAGATTAGGTTCCTGTGTATGAGCTTTCCTACCACCCGGGTTAGTTCATACTGGTAGCCAGCTAGGGCCTAGTCTTAGGGTCCCCTGCAGGAGGTGACCAGTTCCCTGGTTTTGTCTGTTCCCATCCCTCATACGCTCGGTGTGGCTTTTCCCCCCACACCCGAGCGTGACATTATAAACCGCCACTAACAAAAATTTATGTCATTTTTGTGCTGACATGGATGCTATTGCTACACTGGCTGAACGGCTGCAGGGACTCAGCTTGGAGGTGGCTGACATCCGCAACCAGATTCAGAGACCACAGGCTGGTGGTTCTGGGGGTGCTGAGTGTCAGGCCTGTTTGGAGCCTAAGGTCCCCCTCCCGGATAGATTTTCTGGGGAATGTGATAATTTTGTTCTATTTAGGGAGGCGTGCAAATTGTATTTCAGACTGCGTCCACATTCTTCTGGTAATGAGGAACAGAAGGTTGGTGTGGTCATCTCGCTGCTTAAAGGGGATGCGCAGTCATGGGCCTTTTCTCTACCGGCCGGATCGCTGTCTCTCCGGTCGGTAGATGAATTTTTCAAGACCCTAGGGATTATCTATGATGACCCGGATCGTATCTCCCTGGCAGAGACCCAGATACGTAACCTTTGTCAGGGTGAGCGGCCGGTTGAGACTTATTGCTCTGAGTTTCGGAGGTGGGCGACCAATACTGAATGGAACGATCCGGCTTTACGTAGCCAATTCTGTCAAGGTTTGTCTGAAAGGCTGAAGGACGCTTTGGCCTTTCAGGAAACCCCTGTGTCTTTGGAAGCCACTATGTCTCTTGCTGTACGCATGGATAGGCGCCTGAGAGAGCGATTTAGGGGCCCCCGCTCTCAGGACGTACTATCACATAGTGTACCAGCTTCCTATGACACTTTGGGTGAATATTCCCCTAGGTTGATGTCTGGGGATGAACCTATGCAATTAGGGGGAGCCAGTAGCCACCCGCAATCATCTTGGTAATAAAAAGGGTGTGTGTTTTTTCTGTGGTCAGAAAGGACACTTTATCAATGTATGTCCATGCTTCCTATCTCTAAAGGAGAGAAAAGAAAAGGGGGCGTTGAATTCTCATCTCACTCTTGGTGGAGTGGGTAGGGAGACTGAAAATGTGCATTTGTCTTCATCCTGCAGTACCCGTTTTCTCCTGACTGCCGAGGTGGCGCTAGAATCAAAGGTTGTGAAAATTGAGGTGTTTATTGACAGCGGGGCAGGGGTGAACTTGATTGATGCTCAGTTTGTCCGTATGCATGGATTGTCACCAAGTTCTTTGGATAAGAGGATTTCTGTGTTTGCCATTGATTCTGCACCTCTCTCTCAGAAGTGTTTGTCTCAGATGGTGCATGATATCAAATTAAGAGTGGGTGAATTTCATCAGGAGCTTATTTCATGTTTTGTGTTGGAAGGTCTTCCTGCTCCTGTGGTTCTGGGTTTACCGTGGTTATGCAAACATAATCCGTCCATTGACTGGCATACTAGACAAATTGTGGATTGGGGCGATTATTGTGTTGACAATTGCCTTAATACATCTTTTTCTGCTTTAACCACTAAGACTCTTCCTTCTTTTATATCGGATTTCTCTGATGTATTTTCTGAAGGTGGATGTCAGGATTTACCCCCTCACCGGGAATACGATTGTCCTATCAATCTTATCCCTGGAACAAGATTGCCTAAATCTAGGCTGTATAACCTTTCTGGACCTGAGAGAACGGCCATGAAGGAATATATTAATGAGAGTTTGGCCAAAGGACATATTAGGCCTTCCAAATCTCCTGTGGCAGCAGGGTTCTTTTTTGTTAAAAAAAAGGACGGATCCCTTAGGCCATGTCTGGATTTCCGTGAACTCAATAGGATTACTGTCCGTGATCCGTACCCCCTTCCTTTGATTCCTGACTTGTTTAACCAGATTGTGGATGCCAAGGTGTTCTCCAAGTTGGACTTAAGGGGGCATATAATCTGGTCAGGATCAAGGAAGGGGATGAATGGAAGACGGCCTTTAACACTCCTGAGGGCCACTTTGAGAACCTGGTCATGCCTTTTGGGTTGACCAATGCTCCTGCTGTCTTCCAGCATTTTGTTAATGACATTTTTCATCATCTTGTGGGGAGGTTTGTAGTCGTGTATTTGGATGACATACTAATCTATTCTCCAGATATTGTGACACATCAGGATCACGTGAGGCAGGTGTTGCAAATCTTAAGAGATAACAAGTTGTATGCAAAATCAGAGAAATGTGCTTTTGCTGTACATGAGGTGCAATTCTTAGGATACCTGCTTTCATCTTCAGGTTTTCGTATGGACCCAGAGAAGGTCTGTGCTGTTCTGAACTGGGACCGACCTGAAAATCTGAAGGCTCTTATGCGATTTTTGGGGTTCACCAACTATTACCGAAAATTTATTAAGAACTATTCGACTATAGTTAAACCCTTAACTGACATGACTAAGAAAGGGACGGATGTCTCTGTGTGGTCTGATGCAGCATTGCAAGCCTTCTCTGCTGTAAAGGAGTGCTTTTCCTCTGCCCCTATATTGGTGCAGCCAGATGTGTCACAACCTTTCATTGTGGAGGTTGACGCATCCGATGTGGGGGTAGGAGCTGTGTTATCACAGGGCCCGTCACCTGGTAAATGGCGCCCATGTGCTTTTTTTTCGAAGAAACTCTCTGTGGCGGAGAGAAATTATGATGTGGGTAACCGAGAGTTACTGGCCATTAAGTTGGCTTTTGAGGAATGGCGTCATTGGTTGGAAGGGGCGAATCATCCAATCACGGTATTCACTGATCACAAAAATCTGGCTTACCTGGAGTCGGCTAGACGACTTAATCCGAGGCAGGCCAGATGGTCTTTGTTCTTCACCAGATTCAATTTCATTGTCACATACCGTCCTGGGGTTAAGAATGTGAAGGCGGATGCCTTGTCACGTAGTTTTCCCGGGGGTGGTGATTTTGAAGATCCTAGCCCTATACTGTCTGAAGGAGTGGTGATATCCGCTCTTTACCCTGATCTTGAGGCTAAAGTGCTTGAGGCCCAGGGAGATGCGCCGGAGTCTTGCCCTCCCGGGAAGTTGTTTGTTCCTTCTGATTTGCGTTATAAGGTTTTTGAGGAGCATCATTCTTCGGTGCTTGCGGGACACCCTGGGAGTAAATCCACTGTCGACCTCATCTCTCGTAGATTCTGGTGGCCAGGTCTGCGTAAGTGTGTTGAGGAATATGTGTCAGCCTGTAGTGTCTGCGCACGCTCTAAGGTGACACATACTCGTCCCTCTGGACCCCTACTTCCATTACCCATCCCGTCCAGACCATGGACTCACCTATCCATGGACTTCATCACTGATCTGCCTGAGTCGTCTGGTAAGACAGTTATTCTGGTGGTTGTAGATCGTTTTAGTAAAATGGCGCACTTTATTGCATTACCCGGACTCCCCAATGCTAAAACTCTTGCACAAGTGTTTGTTGACAATATTGTGAAACTTCATGGCATTCCCACTGACGTTGTCTCTGATCGTGGGACTCAGTTTGTGTCCAGATTCTGGAGGGCGTTCTGTACTCGGCTCGGGATACAACTGTCTTTCTCCTCTGCCTTTCATCCCCAGACGAATGGACAGACTGAGCGTACCAATCAGAATCTGGAGACTTATTTGAGATGCTTTGTCTCTGAGAACCAGGAGGAGTGGTCCTCGTTTTTGTCTCTGGCTGAGTTTGCCATAAATAATCGCAGACAGGACTCCACTGGTAAGTCACCATTTTTTTGGTGCATATGGCTTTCACCCGCAGTTTGGCACATTTTGTGGTTCTGATACTTCTGGTATTCCTGAGGAAGAACGTTTTTCGTCATCATTGTCTTCCATATGGCGAAAAAATTCAAAGTAACTTGATAAATATGGGTAACAAGTACAAACGTGTGGCTGACAGGAGACGCATGAATGGTCCGGACCTAAATGTGGGTGATTCTGTGTGGCTGTCTACTAGGAACATTAAGTTGAAAGTTCCTTCATGGAAGTTGGGTCCAAGATTTATTGGCCCATATAAAATCACGGCCATTATTAATCCTGTAGCATTTCGTCTTGAACTTCCTCAGGCCCTGAAAATCCATAATGTGTTTCACAGATGTTTGTTGAAGAGGTATGTTGAACCTCTGGAGCCATCTCCCTTGCCACCCGCGCCTGTCTTGGTGGATGGTAATTTGGAATTTCAGATTGTCAAGATCATTGATTCTCGAGTTCTTCGTGGGACCCTTCAATATCTGGTTCATTGGAAGGGTTATGGTCCTGAGGAGAGGTCATGGGTACCGGCATCTGACGTGAATGCCAGTCGTTTGGTAAAAGCCTTTCACAGATGTCACCCTGATAAAGTTGGTCCTGGGTGCCCGGAGGTCACCCGTAAAAGGGGGGGTAATGTCACGAGTGGTCTTGCGTCTGGAATCAGACGTTCTGCGCGGCTTTCTAAGTGACAGGTTTGACAGGCTATTCCCTGTGGTTTGGGTGCTGTTCACCACACCCCTTTCCCTCAGCTGTTGCCGCTGGGCAATTAGCTGTCTCCTACCTACCTCTTCCTCTCCCAGTATCCCTTGCGGTTTATATCTGCTACATACCTGGTGGAGAGTGGTGTGGATCTCGGCTGAGATCCTGTTGTTGAGTTCTACTTAAAGTTAAGTGTTTTCCCTTCCTTTGGTTATTCCTGTTTGAGTCTCCTGTTCCTCCTTACGCTTGGAGGAACAGGTTACTCTCTTGTGTCATTAGACTGCAGGGTGTTCTAGGGTTTATTCAGATTAGGTTCCTGTGTATGAGCTTTCCTACCACCCGGGTTAGTTCATACTGGTAGCCAGCTAGGGCCTAGTCTTAGGGTCCCCTGCAGGAGGTGACCAGTTCCCTGGTTTTGTCTGTTCCCATCCCTCATACGCTCGGTGTGGCTTTTCCCCCCACACCCGAGCGTGACAAATGCATTCTGAATGGAAAATGATCAATTCAGAATGCATCAGTTTTGCTTCAGTTCAGTCTCCATTACGTTTTGGAGGCGGACACTAAAACGCTGCTTGCTGCGTTTTGGTGTCCGCATGAGGAAACTGATGCAAACGGATCCGTCATGACTCACAATGCAAGTCAATGGGGACGGATCCGTTTTGTCTGACACAATACAAAATGGATCCGTCCTCTATTGACTTTCAATGGAGTTCAAGACGGATCCGTCTTTGCTATGTAAAAGATAATACAAACAGATCTGTTCAGAACGGATGCAGACGGTTGTATTATCATGACGGATCCGTTCGTAAGAGCCTGGACGGATCTCACACACGGATCCTGCAAATGCAAGTGTGCAAGTAGCCTTATTTATAACTTGTATTTGTAACTTGTAACATATTAGGGGTGATTAATCATGCTCGTCTGTTTTTTAGAGTGCAATAGGACAATAGTATTTATAAAGAGTCGCACAGCAGGTGATGAATTAGGTGAGATGTCTTTGTGTTCATCAGGGCGCAGGTGAATCGTGTGCAATTACATAACTGGTTGGTCAGCTCCCGAATTAGGTGCAAAAGTGCAGTGGAAAAGTGGCCTATTATATCAAAAGTCGCATATAAGATATAAAAAGTCACATGTTAATGGTAGTGAAAAGACGCTTGACTACCAGACAGTGCAACTATTGTAATAATATTGTCACACAGCCCCACACATCACTGGCGAACAATACTACGCCACCCATGAAGAGACGTACAAATTAGACGAAATAAGGGTGCAAATAAAGGTGAGGATGCATCACGTTTTTCCCATCCGTTTAACGTATATATAAAAAACATATATGTTAAACAGATGCCTCAGACTGATGCTATACAGCGGCACCCGTTCACCATAGAGGTCCATTGTAAAAAAATATATATATATATATACATTTTTTTAGCATTGTAAATTTTATACTTTTTTTTTTACCGGACTTTGCAGGATACAAGAACGTGGTGTGCTGCGTTTTTGTATCCTTTTTTTTTTTTTTTTTTTTATACGTCAAACTGAGGCATTAAACGTGATGTAAACTCACCCTAATTCTGGTGGAAAAAGGTGCATTTACATAAATCAGTCTAAGGGCTTATGCATACGAACGTATTTTCTTTCCGCGTCTGTTCTGGGTTTTTTTGCAGACCGTATGTGGAACCATCCACTTCAATAGGTCTTCAAATAAAAACGGAAGTTACTCTGTGTGCATTCCATTTCTATATGTCTGTTCCTCAAAAAATAGAACATGTCCTATTATTGTCCGCATTACAGACAAGGATAGGACTGTTCTATTAGGGGGTAGTTGTTCCGTTCCACAAAATACAGAATGCACATGGACATCATCCATATTTTTTGCGGATCATGTGTATAAGCCCTAAAACACACACGCCAACTAAACCACGCCCCCAAAATCAGTTTAAGGGCTCATGCACACCACCATATGTATTTTTCGGTCCACAAAAAAAACAGATCCGCAAAAAATACGGATGACGTATGTGTGCATTCCGTATTTTGCGGAACGGAACACTTGGCCCCTAACAGTCCTATCCTTGTACGTAATGTGGACAATAATAGGACATGTTCTATTTTATTGCGGAATGAACATACGGACATATGGTGACAGAATGCACACAGAGTGCTATTTTGCCCTGTTTTGGAGAAGTCTTAAAATATAAGCCCTACTCCAAAAATAAGCCCTAGGTACATTGAGGATACACTGCGAATAGGGTTACGGTCCGGGCCCGGGGGGGAAGGGGGGGGCGTGTTGGGCTGCAGCCCGCAAGTGATTTTAATGGCCAGTCAGGGCCTCTCTGCTGGTAGCTCTACCTGCACAATGCTGCGTAATATAGTACGCAGCGCTGCGCAGTTAGTTACCTATACACACACCTATAGCCATACCCTATCTGGCGCTGCAAGACGTCTCCCCTATGATGATCCTGCGAGACGTGACCTCAGCGCCAGGTCTCCCGGGATCATGCTGGTTGACGGGATGACGCAGCGCACGCCGGATGACAGGATTGAGTGAGAAGAAGAAGTCCGGAGCGGAGTGTAGGTAAGTATATTTTTTGTCTGTGTGTGCACAGGGGCGCGTGGGGAAAAAAAAATGACATGCCAGTATATATTTAGAGGGGCCAAAAATGACATATATATTCAGTGGGAGAAAAAATGACATATATGTTCAGTGGGGGCAAAAATGAAATACTGGTATATATTCAGTGGGGCAAAAATGAAATATGTGTTCAGTGGGGGCAAAAATAAGACCTACCCCGATAATAAGCCCTAACCCTTTTTTCAGAGAAAAAAAAGAAATAAGACCCTGGCCCCCGACAGTTCCCCCACAGTGACCTCCAGCAATGTCTCCAAGTGGCCAGGGAAAAAAAACCTATTACTCACTGAGTCCCGTTCCCTTCCTTCTGTGATGCAGGTCACAGACCTCTTAAGGTCCACGGACTGAGACGTTGGGATGCAGGCAGCCAGTAGCGATTACATCACCTTGCCGTGTCCCAGTGCAGGCAGGCACAATGATGTCATGCACCTGCCTACGCTGGGATTTCATGCTTCATCCTTTGAAGGTGAAAGGTGGGGCAGAGAACCATCAGCTCCCATTTCCCACCTCAGTATTCAGCTGCACATCGGTGTTCTAAAGGTGGCGATACAGTTGAAATTTAGGAGAGGGACTTGAAGCCACCTGCCAGTTACATAAGTTAATTAACGCTAATTAACGAGTGCCAGATCATTATATAACCATTTAGCAGCTCTACTTAGTAGAGTGCCCCCTCAACTTCCTGGGGCCCTAGGTATGTGCCCACAGGTGCCTTATTGTAAATACTACATGTACTGTCCTAACCTTGACCTGTACTACACGTATGCAGGGACCCACAGGGGGAGATAAGTGGTGGTTCGGAGGAGAGAAAATGGTAGTTGTGGCACTGACAGGAGTGTTGGTTCACGGTGTCTGTCCTAACTCCAACACACCCTGGGGCCATGCAGGGTGCACCTTTTATTTCTCTTGGGGAACACCCTGGACGTTCTGGGGGCTCCTGTCTGGTGATGATTTGGCTGTCCTTGATGTTAGACAGATGGGTGCAAGGCAGCAGGGCAGATGTAAGGGCAGGCCGAAGGATGATGGAGTCAATGACCAGGCTCGCTGGATACAATAAAGTCTCCCTTTACTAAAGTGATGATGGCAGTAGTAGTACAAATAGCAGCAATAGGCACAGTTTCAAAGTATATCATAGTGTAGCCTCTTCCCAATAGCGGTCTATAGGCAGCGACAATGATGGTAATATTCCTCCCTGAGTCTCACTCCTAGTTCACTTTGCAATCTTCCCAAATAACCACGGGCGTGCAATCCCACTCTCATGAACTCTTTCTGAATTTCCCATGTTGTGGGGTGCAGATCTTACAACCGGATGGTCAATCTGTCTCAGAGTGTAGTGGGTGCCGAAACAATATACTCTTTCCACAAGCAGTACAGTCTTATTGCCATAAACGTGCAGTACCTTGCAGTGCTGTCTGAATCCTGCATGGCCTAAATGTGTCTAAACCCTCTATAAATGTTCTTTCTCATTCATTTTTCGATGCTTTCTGGAAGCTTCCAGTCTCAAGAATGGTGTTTATGTGGACTAGATTTCTCCTCAGGCCTACTTCTCAGGAGCTCACACATGCAAGTTTTGCCTCTGGCTCCGAGAACTAGGGGTGGTACCAGCCCATCACCATTGAAACTTGGCTAAGACTGTCAGTGTTAACAACTTCTTGCCCATAGATGCATGAGGAAATAAATGCTTTGACAACAAATTACAAAATGTAACACTTCATAAACAATTAGCTCTTTTAGCAGTGATCCACTGGGTCACTGCATGCATAGTACTACACTGTTCTCTACACATGTACTGAATGTTAGTATTGAAATTGCAAAAAAGGATGACATTAGTAATGAAACTAACAATGCAGGCGATTTCGAGATGTAGTATAGTGACTAATGAGGAACAGATATTGCAGTATGTTGTAACTTCTCAGTAACCAGTTTATACCACATCTTTCGCTTTTATTTTGGTTATTCTTGTTCTTGGAGTGGGGATGCCATGATATAATACTAATGCATGATGGCCCACTGTTTACACATGAGCAGAGCACCATTTTGTTACAGTCTTAGTGTACGTGAGAATAAAACAATCAGTAATCTTACCATGTGAATATCCCCACACTTGTCACCTGCAAACAGTGAAGGCAACCAGTTTTTAGCTGCGAACTATGTTCATTATTATAGGAAGTAAGTCACACAACATGCATATCTTTGGTCCCTGTAATTATAGTGTTCATTTATATCACTGGTTTGATCACTGACTCCATCCTCGTCCATGGGCCATTGCTTCCGCATTCCTGCCTTGCACCCTGCCAAGGAGCCCCAACATCAGGGTATGCACTGAGGGAAGAAAGGGTGCACCCTCCTGCCGCTGCACAACCCTAGGGAATATTGGTGTGAGGATTGCCAATGTGATTTGTACACCCAGAGGCGGACTGAGAACTTAGTGGCCCTGGAAAAAATTATAAAAAGTGGCCCCATTTTGTAGTTGGGTCCAAATTGATGGAAGGCAGGGCCAACACAAGTAGACGGGGCCAGCAATACCATATTATGGCACATTATACCACCCCAACAGAGCCAAATACCACAGTCCATCACAAAATACTGCCAGCAGCACAAAATACATCCACAAAAACTTCCACGGGCCGGACCCCTGGGCATCGGCCCACAGAGAAATTTCCCTGTAAGGTCTATGGCCAGTCTTCCCCTGGGTACACTCAATTATCATTGCTAGAACTACAAATACACCTGACCACTACTGCAATTACTGCAGTGAGCAGGTAAACAGAGCAGAGAAGGCAGCGCACAGCTGATCAGTGAGGGTGTCAGGAGTCGGGCCCTTGCCAAACTGATATTGATGAACTATCCTGAGGATAGATCTGCAATAGTAAAAAGCGGATAACCCCTTTAAGAATATCTCTGTGCTTTGCTCCATTTAACTGCCCTCAACCCTGACTAGTCTCCCTGTCCCGACTGATAAAAAAACATGCCCACAGCATGATGCTGCCACCACCATGCTTCACTGTAGGGATGTTATTGGGCAGTTCCTGGTTTCCTCCAAACTTGACACTTACTATTGAGGCCAAAAAGTTCAATCTTTGTTCATCAGACCAGATAATTTTGTTTCTAACAGTCTGCAAGTCTATTAGGTGCTTTTTTTTCCAAAGTTTCACGTGTCTTTTACTGAGCAGAGGCTTCTTTCTTGCCATAAAGCACATATTCTAGGAACGCTGCAGTGATGGTTGACTTCTAGAAGTTTCTCCCACCTGCGCACAGGATCAGAGTGAATTGGTCACCTCTCTTACCAAGGATCTTTTCCCCCAATTACTTAATTTGGTGGGACAGCCAACTGTAGGAAGAGTTCTGATAGTTCCAAACTTCTTCCATTTAAGAATTATGGAGGCCGCTGTGCTCTTGGGAACTTTCAGTGCAGGAGAAATATTTTTGTACCCTTCTCCAGATCTGTGCCTCCACACAATTCTATCTCTGAGCTCTTCATGCAGTTCTCATGGCTTTGTTTTTGCTCTGATATGTATTCTCAGCTGTGAGACCTTATATCGACAGGGCTGTGTCTTTCCAAATCATGTCCTATCAACTGAAATTTCCACAGGTGGACTCCAATCAGGGTGTAGAAACATCTCATGATCAAGAGAAATGGGAGGTCTCCAGGGCTAAATGTGAAGTGTCATAGGCAAAGGGTTTGAATACCAAATTTTATTTTTTTTCCCTTTTGATAAATTTGCAAACATTTCTAAAATTCTGTTTTCATTTATTTTATTAAGGGATATTAAGTGCTGACTGATGGGGGAAATTTGAATTTCTTTTTATTTTAGCAACATAACAACATGTGAAAAAAGTGAAAGGGTCTGAAGACTTTCCAAAAGCACTGTACCCCATGAGGGCACATTAGCCTCAGAGAGAAGGCTCTCTCAGACCCCTTTCCTCTGATAGGACTTATGCATACTGGCACAGAGCCTGCACATCTTCTATAGTATAGACTCCGTGATGGGATTTCATCCAAAGACTGCAGCCAGGAAATTAGGAAGAGATAGAGGAGAAAAGTGGTGTAATTTTTTTTTTATTACATTTACTGCTCCTGTGAAAGAATTCATTTAGCTTGGACAACCCCTTTAAGCATCTATATATGCTTATATCTAAAATGTCTTAAGATTGTAAATCAAGATAATTAGATAAAAAAATAGTATATTGAATAATGGCAGCCAAGTATCAACCGGTTCACATTGCCTCTAATGTCCGTACGCATAAATGAATTTCCGTTTATAAAATCAGTTTAGTGAAGAGTGTGCATGGTGATGTATAGAACAACCATCCCATTACTACGGGCTCTTAGAGCATATTGCAATTTCTGATCATTGTGGTTCTCAAATTGCTCAACTTAGACAAAGCTTTGCATAGAATATTCCAGGACATGAAGGTAACCTGCCTGAGTTTGCAGCTGCTGAGAGATTAACCCTATTAAGTGTAATGCTCCCTGACGCCAAGCTTCATCAGCAGATTCCAGCCTGAACTGCAGGCCTAAAGGTATTAATGGATTGTCATATATTACCGTACAAATCCCAGGATGATATTGAAAATAGACTCTCCTTCCTACAGCTCCTTGTATTTGTTCTACTGCCTCCATCCATCCTTCCCTTGGGGAATTTTACATACTCCTTATTAGTTAATGGCTTGCCAGTGGTGATCGGTTTGTAGAAGAATTGGTTAGAATAATGTTATATGTAAAGTGGATTTGGCTGTAGGAGAGCCCCTTCAGTTGCTGGGCCCTATAGATACTGCTTTGGCTCATTAATAGGTTTGCTATTATAGGGCAATCCCTATGATGTCCATAGGCCCTAATGGGGCCTATGGACAGGGGCTGTTCAATTAGGTCAATGTCACCAAGAAATTCACTGGTAAACCAGACAAATTGACTTGTAGATCTAACTTGCCTGATTTTGATATGATACCTTTCTCTTAGCAATGCATTACTTCATTCTGGAGAAAAAAATACTTTTAACTCATATGAAAATGAGCCATTAAGTGCACAGAGGGTGGGCCCAAGCCACTTTGTGCACCCTTGAGCCTCCTGCTTCCCCTCCTTTCTGATTAACAGGGCCAGGTTCCTGCATAGACATCTCTCCTGGTCCAGGAAAGGGAGGGGCTGAAAGAGGAAGCAGGAGGAGCAATGGTGCATACATACTTGCATACATATTAAAAGTACTATTTCTCCAAAATGAAGCAATGGATCGCTAAGTAAAAAGTATCATTACACTGAACTGAGGTATTGTATGAATTTCATGGTGGCAGACTTCCTTTAAAGAATACCCAGCATTTTCTGTAAATCACAGCCATATCAGTTATGGGAAAGAGATATAGGGAGCTCAATTTGAGTCCAAAAAATGGTTGGCTGCGTTAGACACAGTCAAGTTGGCATGTAAATGTAGTTCACATTATGAAGCGGCAATGAAGACGTTTCTCAGATGGTATATGACCCCTGATAAACTGCATAGAATATTCCCCACAACTTCCCCATTATGTTGGCGTCATTGTGGCCAAGTGGGAACCTTGAAACATGTTTTGTGGTCTTGTTCTAAAATCGAATGCTACTGAACAGAAATCTTTTGGATTCTTTCTTCTATTATTGGCACTATTATTCCTAGATTTGGACAAAATACCGAAGAATGGCAGAATATTGTGTTGCAAGATGTAAATAAATTAGTACTCACTATATATATATTTCTTCACAATGCTTTGATTAAGTATAGGACTTGTCTGTGAATCTGGCTTGTTTTAATTTGTTCTGTGATTTTCCTTCGTTGCTGTTTGACTGTTTTATGTAACCAGTTGTACACAACTGTATCTAGAGAATATTACTAGTATTCTCTAGTATCTATATAGAGAATATTACTATGCATATCTTTTGTGTTGATATCAGACATGCCTTAATATGTTACATTATGTATACTTGAAAAAACCTATTGAAATGTAAGAATACCCGGCATTTGAACTGACTTTTTAGAAGAAGCTGTTGTGTGTGTGTGCCTGGATATTACCACTATTTCTGATCATTATATGACATGTATTGCACATTTGAAGCAGTTTCTCCCCTCTGAAGTTTCCATCTCTTATTATCAGTTATCCCTGAGCTAATGGAGGAAAGACTAGCTGCTATGATGTCTCCCATACACAATACACAAGGAAAAGAGGAGATCCTGCTTCCATATCTCTAGCTCAGACATACAGAAGCAGTAAGTAGCACGGAGGACATTAACCTCTTAAAGGGGTTCTCGGGAATTAAGAAAATGAAAATACTTAAATATTACTTTATAATAAATATATTCCCAAATACCTTTCATTAGTTATAATGGCTTGTTTTTTCTAGGGAGCAATCATTAGGAGAACTAAAATGGCCGCCATCCCATTAGTACACACAAAACCTGTCCTAATCACACAGGAGGACAAGTTACTTGACAACACTGAGCTAAACAGACGCCTCATCCTCCTTTATTTGCTCAGGGATTATGATCCTGAATACAGCTGATAAGATCTTTAGCTGAATCTCTGTGGGAATGGAGTTCATGAGGAGACATGAAGTACAGAAAGGACGGACAGGACAGACTGTGGTAATGGAGACTGCATACAAGTGCTGCTGCTTATTATCTACACCCCCACTATCCTCTCTGTACTTCACGTCTCCTTATGAACTCTCTTCCTATAGTGATTCATCTTATCATCTGTATTCAGGATCATAATCCCTGAGAAGTAGAAGAGGAGGATGAGGCAGCTCTTTACCTCAGCTTTGTGAAGTAACTTGTCCTGCTGTCTGATTAGGACAGGTTTTGTGTGTACTAATAGGATGGTGGACATTTTATTTCTCCTAATCATTGCTCCCTAGACAAAATGAGCCATTATAGCTAATGAAAGATATTTGAGAATATATATAATAAAGTAATATTTAAGTATTTTCACTTTCTTAATTGCTGGAGAACCCCTATAAGTACCCAGTCAACTTTTTTTTTTTGTTTTAGTTTTTTTCCTCGCCACCTTCCAAAAGCCACAACTCGTTGAGCGCTGTGTATACAGCGATCTAGAAGGCAGGGACCCCTGGGAACGGTCCCTGCCTTCTCTTTGGGGTACCCTGCTGTCACTGACAGCAGGTACCCCACTGTGCAGCTGCACGATTAGCGTGCAGCTGCTATCTCTGAATGGACGTTCAGAAACGTCCATTCAGAGATAGATAACCACTTCCCGGACGTTTATAGTCAACGGGCGGACGGGAAGTGGTTAAGGACTCTATACTGACAGGGAGTGTTCCACAGGACTGGCGCATAGCAAATGTAGTGCCAATATTCAAAAAGGGTCCAAAAACAGAGCCCGGGAACTATAGGCCGGTAAGTTTAACATCTGTCATGGGTAAACTGTTTGAGGGTTTTCTAAGAGATGCTATCTTGGAGTACCTCAATGAAAATAAGCAAACAACTCCATATCAGCATGGCTTCATGAGGGATCGGTTATGTCAAACCAATTTAATCAGTTTCTATGAGGAGGTAAGTTCTAGACTGGACTGCGGCGAATCAATGGATGTCATATATCTGGACTTCTCCAAAGCATTTGACACGGTACCACATAAAGGGTTAGTATATAAAATGAGAATGCTTG
>ONZH01009468.1:0-33288 GCA_900303285.1 Rhinella marina
AAAAATAAAAATCAATGGCTCCCGCAAACCAATCCATCAAAATCTGTGCTGCAAATTCCATATGGCGCTCCTTCTGTTCTGAGTCCTGCCATATGCCCCCACAGCAGTTTACCACCACATATGGGGTGTTGCCGTATGCAGGAGAAAATGGGGAACAATTTATGGGATGCTTTTCTCCTCTTACCCCTTGTGAAAATGAAAAATTTGGGGCTAAAGCAACATTTTATTGGAAGTAATGAAACTTTTCATTTTCACAAAATCAAATATTTAAAGAGTATGATACCTATATTAGGACCTTGCGGGGTATAATATTCAAGTATAAAGCAAAGACCTCTTAAAACTCAACTTTTATTATAGTATACCAATAAAATGACCACAACTGGTCATAAATTACCAAATAGCAAGCTGACCACACCTGTCACCAATAGGGATATATTGGGGAAAGCAGATACTGGCCCTATTTGGACCCTCTTGTACTCTGTGCCCAGGGAATCACCTTGATGGTAGGAGACCCCTGTCCTCGTACCTTGTCTGCTTATCCCTAGATGTCCCTATACCAAAACATCTATAATCAAACAGATGAAAAACAATGATAGCCCAATCGCTAAAATATCACATTTATATCCAAGACAGATGAAATGGAAAAATAGTAGCTCAATAGCATATAAGTCAAATTAGAATCCTTAGATGTCACACTTGTATGCCGACGCGTTTCCCCTGTATTAAACAGGTTCATCAGGGGATATAAACCATGAAAACCATCCAGCATGTCTCACAATGCTCAATAAAACAGATGATAAATGTGTTTTTGATAGTCAAAAAAGGATAATAATCAGCCATATAGAAAATTTGCATAGGGGGCAAGCGATACATACAGGATAATTATTACCGTCATTTACACGTGACACGGTGGATTTTCTACGTAAAATAGACACCATATCTTTCTATCCAGCCTGCTTACTAGCGAGTATCGATGTTGAATCGCTATACAGCTCGATACCTCACTCTCACGGAATAACAGCAGTTGCATATTTTCTTAAGACTAGAGGGTTTGTAAGGCCGAAAAAAAGACATCTGTCCATCCAGTTCAGCCTGTTTTCCTACTAGTTGATCCAGAGGAAGGCAAAAAAAACCCTGTGAGGTAGAAGCCAATTTTCCTCACTTTAGGGTCCTTCCCGACTCCAATCAGGCAATCAGAATAACTCCCTGGATCAACGACCCCTCTCTAGTAACTATAACCTGTAATATTATTACCCTGCAGAAATACATCCAGGCCCTTATTGAACTCTCTTAGTGAACTTACCATCACCACCTCCTCAGGCAGAGAGTTCCATAGTCTCACTGCTCTTACCGTAAAGAATCCTCTTCTATGTTTATGTACAAACCTTCTTTCCTCCAGACGCAGAGGATGTCCCCTCGTCACAGTCACAGTCCTCAGGATAAATAGATGATGGGAGAGATCTCTGTACTGACCTCTGATATATTTATACATAGTTATTAGATCTCCCCTCAGTCGTCTTTTTTCTAAAGTGAATAACCCTAATTTTGATAATCTTTCTGGGTACTGTAGTCCACCCATTCCAGTTATTACTTTAGTTGCCCTCCTCTGAACCCTCTCCAGCTCTGCTATGTCTGCCTTGTTCACAGGAGCCCAGAACTGTACACAGTACTCCATGTGTGGTCTGACTAGTGATTTGTAAAGTGGCAGGACTATGTTCTCATCACGGGCATCTATGCCCCTTTTGATGCAACCCATTATCTTATAGGCCTTGGCAGCAGCTGTCTGGCACTGGCTTCTACAGCTTAGTTTGCTGTTCACTAAAATTCCTAGGTCCTTTTCCATGTCAGGGTTACCCAATGCTTTACCATTTAGTATGTACTGGTGACTTGCATTATTCCTTCCCATATGCATAACCTTACATTTGTCAGTGTTAAACCTCATCTGCCACTTTTCTGACCAAGCCTCCAGTCTATCCAGATCCTGCTGTAGCAGTGCACTGTCCTCCTCTGTGTCAATTACTTTACACAGTTTAGTGTCATCTGCAAAAATTTATATTTTACTGTGCAAACCTTCTACAATATCATTAATAAATATATTGAAGAGAATAGGACCCAATACAGACCCATGTGGTACCCCACTAGTGACAGTGACCCAATCTGAGTATCTACCGTTAATAACCACCCTCTGTTTTCTATCACTGAGCCAGTTACTTACCCACATACAGACATTTTCTCCCAGGCCAAGCATTCTCATTTTGTATACTAACCTTTTATGTTGTACCGTGTCAAACGCTTTGGAGAAGTCCAAATATACGACATCCATTGAGTCGCCGCAGTTAAGTCTAGAACTTACCTCCTCATAGAAACTGATTAAATTGGTTTGACATGACCGATCCCTAATGAAGCCATGCTGATACGGAGTTATTTGCTTATTTTCATTGAGGTACTCCAAGATAACATCTCTTAGAAAACCTTCAAACAGTTTACCCACAACAGAAGTTAAACTTACCGGCCTATAGTTTCCGGGCTCTGTTTTTGGACCCTTTTTCAATATTGGCACCACATTTGCTATGCGCCAATCCTGTGGAACACTCCCCGTCAGAATAGAGTCCTTAAATATCAGAAATAAGGGTCTGTCGATGACATTACTTAATTCTCTTAGGATACGGGGGTGTACGCTATCCGGTCCTGGTGATTTGTCTATTTTAATATTTTTAAGATGTTGCTGTACCTCTTCCTGGGTTAGAGAGGACACTTTTAAAGGGGAATTTACTTTTATACTCTGCATTTCATCTGACAGTTTATTTTCCTCAGTGAATACAGTGGAGAAAAAGTTATTTAGTAGCTTTGCTTTCTCCTCATCGCTCTCTGCAACTCCCCCCTCATTACTCTGTAAGGGGCCGACACCTTCAGGTTTATACTTTTTAGTATTTATATTATTGAAGAACATTTTAGGGTTAGTTTTACTCTCTTTGGCGATTAATCTCTCGGTCTCTAGTTTTGGCTGCTTTTATTTGTCTTTTACATATTCTATTTTTTTCCTTATAGTTTTTCAATGCTTCCTCGCTCTCCTCCTGTTTTATTGATTTAAATGCTTTCTTTTTGTCATTTGTAACAGCAGTTTTTATTTATAATTTGAGGGGTGTAGTTTCTAAAATGAGGTCATTTATGGGTGGTTTCTACTACATAAGCCCCTCAAGATCACTTTATATCTGAATTGGTGCTTAAAAAAATGGTTTTGGAAATTTTGTTGAAAATTTGAAAAATGGCTTCTAAACTTCTAAGCCTTCTAACGTCCCAAAAAAGTAAAATTACATTTATAAAATGATGCCAACATAAAGAAGACATATGGGGAATGTAAAATAATAACTATTTTTGGAGGTATTACTATATATTTTGAAAGTAGTGAAATTGAAATTTGGAAATTTTTCAAAATTTTTGGTAAATTTGGTATTTTTTTATAAATAAAAATGAAATATTTTGCCACAAATTTACTACTGTCGTGAAGCACAATATGTGACAAAAAAACAATCTCAGAATGGCTTGGATAAGTAAAAGCGTTGCAAAGTTATTACCACATAAAGTGACACATGTCAGATTTGCAAAAAATGGCCTGGGCAGAAAGGTGAAAACAGGCCCGGGGTTGAAGGGGTTAAAAGCAGAGAAATTGAAATTTTCAGAATTGAGAATTTTTCCAAATTTTTGGTAAATATTGGATTTTTTCATAAAAAAGATGAAATGCAATGTTATCCATCTTTGGCAGGATCATAAAAAGGACAATGTGGGACACTATCGCACAATTTGAGAGTAAGAATTGGGATTTTTTTGGTATATTTTGTATTTTGCAGTGCTTATTACAACTCCATGTCATATCTTACCCAGCTTTCCTGGGATACTAAAATCAAATATGGGAAATTATGGCACACAACTTTGGAGTAAGACTGGAGTTTTGTTTATATAGAATGTGTATTTAGTAGTCCCTATTACAGCTCCACATGATATGTTACACAGCTTTTCCAGGACTTTGAAAGGCAAATATAGCAAGCAGGCCCACAATCTGTTACCTGCTGTCCAAGACGCAGGCCCAGATGCCTCCCGCCCTGCACCTGGACCTTCGCAAGAACCATCAACCAGCACGTCCACTTCAGTGTCCCAGCGCAGAGTTCAAATGTCCTTACCCCAGGCATTTGAACACAAGCGCAAATACCCTGCCACCCACCCACAGGCCATAGCTCTAAACGCGCAACTTTCCAAATTGCTGGCCCTGTAAATGTTGCCGTTTAGGCTGGTGAACACCGAGGCTTTTTGCAGCCTGATGGCAGCGGCTGTCCCTCGTTACGCAGTCCCCAGCCGCCACTATTTTTCCCGGTGTGCTGTCCCCGCCTTACACCAGCATGTGTCCAGAAACATAACCCATGCCCTGACCAACGCAGTTACTAGCAAGGTCCACTTAACAACTGACACATGGACAAGCACTTCTGGCCAGGGACGCTATATTTCCCTGACGGCACACTGGGTGAATGTTGTGGAGGCTGGGAGCGAGTCGTACCCTGGGATGGCACAGGTGCTACCCACGCCAAGGAATGCGGGCCCTACTTCCATCCGGATTTCCGCCACCACCTACAGTAGCGGCTGCAACCCCTCCTTCTCTTCCTCCACCTCCTCTTCCACTTCCCATGCAGAATTGCCATCTTGCAGCACCAGTCAGACTTCACTCAGTAGCTGGAAGCAGTGTAGCACAGCAGTCGGGAAGCGGCAACAGGCCATGCTGAAGCTTATTTGCCTAGGTGACAAACAGCACACCGCCGCAGAGCTGTGGCAGGGCATAAGTGACAAGGCTGAGCTGTGGCTCTCGCCAGTAAACCTACAGCCAGGCATGGTTGTATCTGATAACGGCCGCAACTTGGTGGCGGCTTTGGAGCTGGCCAACCTCACACACATACTATGCCTGGCCATGTCTTCAACTTAGTGGTTCAGCGGTTTCTGAAAACCTACCCCAATTTGCCTCAGCTACTGGTGAAGGTGAGTCGTTTGTGTGCCCATTTCCGAAAGTCACCTACAGCTTCAGCCGGCCTGGCAACGCTGTAGCAGGGCTTGCGCTTGCCAGCTCACCGACTGCTGTGCGACCTGAGTACACCTTCCACATGTTGGGCATGCTTTGTGGGCAGCAGAGGGCAGTAGTAGAATACCAGCTGCAACACGGTCGCCGCCTTTCCAGTCAGCATCCGCTCTTTACAAGTGACGAGTGGGCATTGATGTCTGACCTCTGTGAGGTTTTATGCAACTTTAATGGATCTAAACAGATGGTGAGCGACGATAATGCGGCCGAGCACTCGAGCACCACCTAGTGTTCGGCCCGAGCACCCGAGCATCGCGGTGCTCGATCATCACTAGTATTGACCCTTTGCTGTCTTCCTTGACTTTGGAATTGTTTCAAAGATTTGCACATACTCTGCCTGCCCCAACCTTGGCCTGTTACTGACTATGAGTCTGCCTGACCCCTCGGTGTCCCACACCATTGTCTCTGACACCCAAGGGTTAGCTGTTAACCACACAATGACTACTGTAGGAGGTAGCAACCTGATGGCTCAAAAACGTGAATTCCAAAGGACTGCCAGGATAATGCCCTTGATTTAACCCAAAGTAAAATGAATTGGTTGACACACTGGTTCCATATCCACTGATTGTTAGAGTACTATTCATTACTAAGAGATTCCTATCAATAAAATGGCCATGCTCACTGTAGACAAAAGATATGTAGCCTAAACCCAGTTCCCTCCTCTAAAACTTCCTGGCTCATGTGACTAGGGGAAAGGGGGAGGAGAAGCCATGGCTTTCAGCATTTCATTTTTCATTGTCTGCAAATGTGATATAAGAAAGGAGAGAAGCAAGGAAAATAAAGAGATTATGTTATGTGTTGTTTTTCTTTTAATTTGGATTTTGTGTTGTGTCCCTTTAACCCTTAGGATACTGGAGGTTTTTTGTTATTGCGTTTTCATTTTTCTTCCCCATCTTCCTTGAGCCATAACATTTTTATATTTCTGTTCACATAGCTGTATGAGGGCTTATTTTTTGCAGGACAAGTTGTAATTTGTAATGCCACCATTATTTATGGCATAAAATACAGTAGAAAGCGGTAAAAAAATTCCAAATGGGGTGGAATTTGGAAAAAAACGCAATTACTCTACCGTTTTACAGGTTTTGTTCTCACTGTATTTCGTTTGCAGCAAAACTGACCCAACTGACTTCATTCTCTGAGTGTGGGGGGGCTCATTTTTTGCAGGACAATCATACCATTTTAGAGTGTGTGTGACCTTTTGATCACATTTTATTACATTTTTGGGGTAAGAGAAGCAATGAAAAAATGAAAAATATTTTACGTTCCACTGTATTGGAAAAATATTTTAATAGTACGGGCGTTTTTGGTCGTGATGATACCTATGATGTTTATATATTTTTTTTGTTTTTTAAGTATTTATTTTTTATTATACTGAAAGTGCCAGGGAGGCTAGCCCTGATCTGACACACCCCAACAAGTTTGCAAGTTTGGCAGATGAGGGAGATGTTACTTCAGGGAGAGCACTGCTGAAGCCGGACACTTCCACTGCCAGTCAGGGGAATGTCAGCTCCAGTAAGCAGGGGGACAGGAGAGCAGGGCAGGCCAGACAGGTGCTGGTAGTGGGCGACTCCATTATTAGGGGTACAGAGAGGGCAATCTGTCACAAAGACCGGGATCGCCGGATGGTGTGCTGCCTTCCAGGCGCTCGAGTTCGGCACATCGTGGATCGGGTTGACAGATTACTGGGAGGGGCTGGAGAAGATCCAGCAGTCATGGTCCATATCGGTACCAATGACAAAGTTAGAGGTAGGGGGAGTGTCCTTAAAAATGATTTTAGGGATCTAGGGCATAAGCTTAGGGCAAGGACCTCCAAGGTAGTGTTTTCCGAAATACTGCCTGTACCACGAGCCACACAAGAAAGGCAGCGGGAGATTAGGGAGGTAAACAAGTGGCTCAAGAACTGGTGTAGGAAGGAGGGGTTTGGGTTCCTGGAGAACTGGGCCGACTTCTCTGTCGGCTACAGGCTCTACCGTAGGGATGGGCTGCACCTCAATGGGGAAGGGGCAGCTGTTTTGGGGGAGAAGATGGCTAGAAGGCTGGAGGAGTGTTTAAACTAGGGACTGGGGGGAGGGTAACTACATAATAGGAGGGGAAGATAGTGCAGATAGAGACCTGGGGCAAGGTAATGGAACTGGGGGAGGAATGGAAGGAGGAACTAGAACAGATCAGAAGGAAAGGTGTAGGGTAAGAAATATACACCAACCTCTTAATTGTTTGTACACTAATGCCAGAAGCCTAGCTAATAAAACTGGTGAACTGGAATTAGTGATGTGTGAGGAGGACTATGACATAGTGGGAGTAACTGAGACATGGCTGGATGATAGCTATGACTGGGCAGTTAACGTACAGGGTTACAATCTTTTTAGAAAGGATCGTCAAAACCGGAGAGGGGGAGGGTCTGCCTTTATGTAAAGTCATGCCTAAAGCCCACACTCCGGGAAGATATAAATGAGGGACATGAAGATGTGGAGTCACTGTGGGTAGAAATAAATGGAGCCAAAAACAATAATAAAATACTACTAGGGGTTTATTATAAACCACCCAATATATCAGAGACCACAGAAAATCTACTTCTAAATGAAATAGACAAGGCGGCAAATCATAATGAGGTCGTTATTATGGGGGACTTCAACTACCCAGATATAGACTGGGAAACTGAAACCTGTTCATCTCATAAAGGAAACAGGTTCTTGGAAATAACCAAAGACAATTACCTTTCCCAACTGGTTCAAGACCCCACTAGAGGGACGGCCATACTGGACTTAGTATTAACCAATAGACCTGACAGAACAACAGATGTGCAGGTCGGGGGACACCTGGGAAACAGTGACCATAATATAATAACCTTCCAATTGTCATTCAAAAGAGCGTTTCTTCAGGGAGGAACAAAAATACCAAACTTCAAAAAAGCAAAACTTAGCCAACTAAGAGAGGCCATAGGCCTAACTAACTGGGACAAAGTCCTCAAAAATAAAAATACAGCCACAAAATGGGATATTTTTAAAAGCATCCTAATATCTAATTGTGAGAGGTACATACCATATAGGAATAAAATAATAAGGAACAAGAAAAAACCAATATGGATAAATAGAGCTGTAAAGAAAGCAATAAATGACAAAAAGAAAGCATTTAAATCACTAAAACAGGAGGGGAGTGAGGAAGCATTGAAAAACTATAAGGAAAAAAATAGAATATGTAAAAGACACATAAAAACAGCCAAACTAGAGACCGAGAGATTAATCGCCAAAGAGAGTAAAACTAACCCTAAAATGTTCTTCAATTATATAAATACTAAAAAGTATAAACCTGAAGGTGTCGGCCCCTTACAGAGTAATGGGGGGAGTAGCAGAGAGCGATGAGGAGAAAGCGAAGCTGCTAAATAACTTTTTCTCCACTGTATTCACTGAGGAAAATAAAATGTCAGATGAAATGCAGAGTATAAAAGTAAATTCCCCTTTAAAAGTGTCCTCTCTGACCCAGGAAGAGGTGCAGCAACGTCTTAAAAATATTAAAATAGACAAATCACCAGGACCGGATGGCATACACCCCCGTATCCTAAGAGAATTAAGTAATGTAATCGACAGACCCTTATTTCTGATATTTAAGGACTCTATACTGACGGGGAGTGTTCCACAGGATTGGCGCATAGCAAATGTGGTGCCAATATTCAAAAAGGGTCCAAAAACAGAGCCTGGAAACTATAGGCCGGTAAGTTTAACATCTGTTGTGGGTAAACTGTTTGAAGGTTTTCTGAGAGATGCTATCTTGGAGTACCTCAATGAAAATAAGCAAATAACTCCATATCAGCATGGCTTCATTAGGGATCGGTCATGTCAAACCAATTTAATCAGTTTCTATGAGGAGGTAAGTTCTAGACTTGACCGTGGCGACTCAATGGATGTCGTATATTTGGACTTCTCCAAAGCGTTTGACACTGTACCACATAAAAGGTTAGTATACAAAATGAGAATGCTTGGCCTGGGAGAAAATGTCTGTATGTGGGTAAGTAACTGGCTTAGTGATAGAAAACAGAGGGTGGTTATTAACGGTACATACTCAGATTGGGTCACTGTCACTAGTGGGGTACCACAGGGGTCTGTATTGGGTCCTATTCTCTTCAATATATTTATTAATGATCTTGTAGAAAGCTTGCACAGTAAAATATCAATTTTTGCAGATGACACTAAACTGTGTAAAGTAATTAACACAGAAGAGGACAGTGCACTGCTACAGCAGGATCTGGATAGACTGGAGGCTTGGGCAGAAAAGTGGCAGATGAGGTTTAACACTGACAAATGTAAGGTTATGCATATGGGAAGGAATAATGCAAGTCACCAGTACATACTAAATGGTAAAGCATTGGGTAACTCTGACATGGAAAAGGACCTAGGAATTTTAGTGAACAGCAAACTAAGCTGCAGAAACCAGTGTCAGACAGCTGCTGCCAAGGCCAATAAGATAATGGGTTGCATCAAAAGAGGCATAGATGCCCGTGATGAGAACATAGTCCTGCCACTTTACAAATCACTAGTCAGACCACATATGGAGTACTGTGTACAGTTCTGGGCTCCTGTGAACAAGGCAGACATAGCAGAGCTGGAGAGGGTTCAGAGGAGGGCAACTAAAGTAATAACTGGAATGGGTGGACTACAGTACCCAGAAAGATTATCAAAATTAGGGTTATTCACTTTAGAAAAAAGACGACTGAGGGGAGATCTAATAACTATGTATAAATATATCAGAGGTCAGTACAGAGATCTCTCCCATCATCTATTTATCCCGAGGACAGTGACCATGACGAGGGGACATCCTCTGCGTCTGGAGGAAAGAAGGTTTGTACATAAACATAGAAGAGGATTCTTTATGGTAAGAGCAGTGAGACTATGGAACTCTCTGCCTGAGGAGGTGGTGATGGTAAGTTCACTAAGAGAGTTCAAGAAGGGCCTGGATGTATTTCTGGAGGGTAATAATATTACAGGTTATAGGTACTAGAGAGGGGTCGTTGATCCAGGGAGTTATTCTGATTGCCTGACTGGAGTCGGGAAGGAATTTTTCCCCCTAAAGTGAGGAAAATTGGCTTCTACCTCACAGGGTTTTTTGCCTTCCCCTGGATCAACTTGTAGGAAAACAGGCTGAACTGGATGGACAGATGTCTTTTTTCGGCCTTACAAACTATGTTACTATGTTACTATGTTACTATGAAAGGGGGTGATTTAAATGTGTATAGTTTTTAAAATTTTATATGGTATATTTTTTAACTTTTTTGCATTTTTGGATTTTGAAACTCATGAGCCTATAAAATCAGTTTTTTTAATTTTTGATTTTGAACAGTCAAGAATTTTTAAAATGAGTTTATTACTATATATTGTTCATTTCTTATGTTGGCCTGCCATCTGGTGGCCAAAATAAGAATTTCAGCATGAATGTTGTTGTGAATGAGTCTCGTCAGCGAGGCTCAGAGCATTTAAAGAAAATACCGACATCCCCATTGACCGCAGGTTTTCGACACATTAGATGCCGTGATCTCACTTGATCACGGCATCTAAAGAGTTTAATGATAATTTATATTCTCTAGACTGTAAAAACAGATCACTTCCAACAAAAAGTCCCATATGAAACTTAACTTTTAATAGGTCCTTTAAAATAAAAAAATAAAAAAATCACAAAAATAAGCAAAGCAAAATCCCTGATAAATTTTAGTAGTAAATTGAACTATTTTCTGGGTCAAAATCACAGTATTACTCTGTGAGAATTTATTTATAAATATGAATTTATATATATATATATATATATATATATATATATATATATATATATATACTAAAGAACTAAGGTCAGAGCAGGTAGGTCCCTAAATATTGCTATTTGGGAGATGTCACTGGGCATCAATAAAAGAGAGTGCTAATAAATGGGGTTTTAGCTCTGTATGAAAAAAAGAGAAAAGAGCTACAGAAGTTGATACATAAAGCAATATGCTTAAATAGCTACATGGAGATATGGTCCAAATTAAATAAGGTAAATGCGAATAAGGCTCAGGTACAGATGGATTACACCCAAGAGTTCTTAAGTAACATAGTTCAATTATTGCTGTGCCCTTGTTCATAATTTTTAAAGATTCTCTAGTGATTGTTACAGTGGCAAGCGACTGGCTCAAAGAAAATGTAGTATCCATTTTCAAAAAGGGCCTAAGTCTTCCCCAGGTAATTATACACCAGTAAGCTTAAAGACTATGTACACCTTTGGGGGCTATTTTATTAGTGCATTGTACTCATTTGGAGCTTTTTTCAGTTGGTCTTAATTAAAAATTAAAAATATGGAGCCCTTTTTTCTGTACAGAGCTGAGATGCTTTACTAGCAGGATCTGAACTTTCTCTCTGCTCCGTCAGACAGCTAGCTGTCGGGCTCCTTATCTCTGATCTAAGACCTTATAAACACTCATCAAAGCTCAATACTTACCTTACTAATAAGAATTTGGTTTATGACTAGAGATGAGCGAATCGATTCGTTGATTCGTATCGAATCTTGGGAATTTTTAGCTGCGAAGTGAATCCGAATATTAGGTGATTCGCTTCGGCTTTGTACACATTCGCTACGTAGTTTGTCCTATAAATTATACTCTATTGCTGTGTATAAGTTACTGTATACGCTGTTGCGTACGAATTCAATTCATTAGCGAACTTTTACTGTTAGTTCGTTTATCGTGCGCAAATCCCGGGAAGAAAGCGGTCACCTGACCTAGTGGGGAGGGCTTTCTCTGATTGGCTCAGGCTCGGTAAGCCAATGACGCATCACTTTTGCTGTGACTGCTGAGACGAGCAGAAGCACTGTGTGTGTGAAGTTCTGAGACCTGTTTTGTGAAAATGTGATATAATAGCTCTGGAAATCCATATTACACATATCAGGGATACTGCAGGGCAATTGCAGGGCCAGTTCAGGGCTAGTATTTAATCAAGCAGGGAGAGATAGGGAGAGACAGTGAGATACAGGGACAAAGACCAGCTGCAGGGCCACAGAGTGAATTGAAAAATGTCTGGAATGGATAAGCAAAAGGGGTCCAGTTCCAGCCAGACTTTGAGCTTTAAAAAAAAGGAGAAGGTGGCACAGGGCAGCAGTGCCAAAAGACCTGTAGCCGGAGCATCTACTAGTAGTATTTGCAATACTTGGCCGTTGTTCCACCAGGCTAACCCACCGAGGCGCAAAATTGTAGTGGAGGAGAAAGTAGATGAGGTAGTTGAGTGGATGTCATGCTTATCTCAGTCTCAGCCGGATGATCTGCTGTCATCTGTATGTATCCATATGTAGCCAGGGGTCAGATTCGTCCTGCTCCACCATTCCACTCAAGCAAACCCTGTCATTTTCTGCCACCTCTCGGGCTTCAGTGTTCTCTCCTAGTGGTGTCCCTTCTGCAATTTCTAAAAAAAGAAGCCACCGAAGCCCACCTTATAATCCGGCGGTTATAGAGGACAGCCTCCCTGAGGCCAACAGTGGCCGGAACTGTCCCACTATGCACTAGGGCTTCTTTCCTGCCCAGCCTCAAGTGTCATGTCAGAGAGGGTTTTTAGTGCCGCTGGGGGGTGACACCCAAGAGGACAAATCTGTCACCGGGCAGTGTTCAAAAAATACATAAAAAATGAATAATGGCTGGATTACATCCGAATTTCATACTCCTCTTGCTGATGCTGGTGGTGATTAGATCAGGCCTTGCAGGGCAGAATAGTCTGAGTGTCTTCCCACTGTTGCTGTTCAGCCGGGCCATAATTTTACAGCCAAATGTCTTGTGTCATGTCATGGGCTGTGCAAACCCGAAGTCTCCAAAACCCTATTTCAAAACCAAACACTGTTGTCTACCTCCGCCTCCGTTTTCTACGCTTAGTAGGAGAGTAGCTGTTGTTAGTTAACATTACTAATAGTTCTATTTAGTATTGTTAAGTTTGTTTTGGAGCCTGAGCCTTTAGTCCTCCCCCTCCAAAAAAAAAAATATGTCTGTCTCCCGTACAAGTTATATTAGCGGACATTGTTATACACCACTACAGTCTGTTGTATTCATTTTACCTATCACTCTATGCTGATATACCCCGTTCTCTACTACTACTGGCCGGGGCAGCCATAAAAAGCTCATATATAATTTTCACTTTCTACAGTATGTTAAAGTAGAATGTACAGGCTTGTTGCCCAAACAAGCCAAGCCTTTTTTATTTTTCTGTCTGTCAATTGTAATCAGTGAACAGGAGTGTGTGTAATGTAGTAATACTTCGGCCGGCAGACAGCGCTGTGTTCATTAATATGGGAAAATGGCCGTGGGAAAAAAACTCTGTCTTCTTCACACTATGTCAGGATCAGGAAGCTGTTAAAGGTTTAACAAAACACTCAAAACACAGGTTTTTCAAGAATATTTTAGTAATAAATAAAAACTTCTTTTTAACAAATAAATAATATAATAAACAAAAGAAAGGACCAAAAAAATAAGATTACGCCGGCCTTTGCCGACGTCAGGCATCATGTCCTGCAGCTCTTGCAGCTCAAGCTGCAGGCCACGAATGAGCTGGGAGGCAGCGTGGAGCCTGGAGCCAAGGCGCCGTAATCCAGCCTCCACTTCGAAGTCAGTGGGGATGTCTGTAGGGGTGGAAACAGTTATGTACTTAGTTTGTATGATCGAGTTACAGTGGTTGTCCCACAAAAAAAATCTAAACTTTAATGTACTGGAGCGACTTATTCTGTGACATGTATTCTGTACTGACTGAGCCTTTTGTAGTACTTACTGGACACCCATATGGCGTGGTCTTCCCATGGTCCAGGGGAAAACTGCTCCCTGTCGGTTGGAGCTACCAAAGATAAATCATACATTTAGCTCATATTTTGAAGACAGAAGGTCCACCCATTACCCTTTATTTTTTACCTACCTTCTACCTCTGGTAGCTGGGCTGGTGGTGTTGGAGGGGCAGGTGGGGTCCTCTCTCGCTGGGGTGGAGGACGGTGGTGCAGCAGCTGTCAAAAATCATGAAATAATGGCCTAAGGCTACTTCTACACTAGCGGCAGCCCAGATCTGGCGGGTGAAGGGTCCCTCAGCATCCGCGCTGCCGCAGGTACATGTAAATTCACTGTAATGGGGGCGGGCCGCGAATCCGGCCACAGCACGTTAACCCCTGCTGAGAGGCAGCTGGAGTGAAAATACAACAGTTACATGTTGTATTTTCGCTCCGGCTGCCTCTAATGCAGGGGTTAAGGTGCTGTGGCCAGATCCGCGGACCACCCCCATTACAGTGAATTTGGGCCGGAGGGCAGTTCCGGCCCCACACGTGTACCTGCGGCAGCACGGATTCGGAGGGACCCTTCACCCAGTGGATCCGGGCTGCCGCTATTGTAGAAGTAGCCTTACATTCAACTCTAATGAACAGTTGTAACTACATGGGAATAGTTTGGGGCTGGAGGATCCCGTTCCTAACCACTAGTACTCTTACTGAGTTACTTACTCACTCCCACATAGCTTGGATGAAAAATAAATTAAATATGTTTTACACTTACTAGAGGCTGCAGGTACTTCAGGGGCCGTCCTGCCTCAACGGTGGTGACGCCGTCGTTGGCGGTGCTCTGCAACATAAAAATGTACACAATTATTAGATGATGACTCTTTTTAATACTAACACATACTACTATTAAGATATTATGGGTGTGAGAGGGGGGCCATATCATATTTTTTTCTTCTAAAAAGGTATTTATGGCAATAGATAACATTATCGTCGCAATAACCTTCTTTATATCGTTAACACGGTGTGGTAGGAATACTTTGGATATCGCCCACTGACAGTAGCTGCAGCATGGGCACGTCTTTGATTCTGTGTGTAGGAGGAGGAAGTGCTAACTATGAAGGGGCATATAAGGGTACTTTCTTTCGAACTAGTGCATTTGACACAAATGGGAGAACGGCCAGCACCATTAACGATAATGACTAGAATACCTTCACTTAAGTTGTTTGGGTCGAGAGTTAGAGGCGTTGCCTAGCATGAAACAAAATTACTGCAGCGCACTACGCACGACCACGTTGTCCTTCTATACTTTTTTCATTATTGGCAGTGACTGCTGGTACATATACAATACAGTACACTAATTTTTTTTACATATTTTTACTTATCAAATATTTTGTTACTCACCCTGCCGTATCTCTGCACGGATCTCATTAAGCCGCCCTGGGCATTTGAATTTCAGATCGGACCATTTCCGCTGGATCTGGCCCGGGGTCCGCACGGTGTGGAAATGATGGTGCAGGACATGGATAACCTGCTGGATCACCTCCTTCTTATGCTGGTTTGGATGGCGGTGTGTGCCATCATAATCCTCTCTGTCCATCAGCTGGATCAGGAATTTCAGCTCTTCAGAGCTAAATGATGATGATCGCCTGGATGCCATTTTCGAATATTCGCTCTGCCTCTGAGGAGTGCACGCCTGCGTATTACGTAATCGCGTAGACAATAGTATGCTGAGGATTCGTACACTATTTGTACGCTCATGCGTGCGTCTTCTAAGAAGTTGCGTACATTTTTTAAATGAATGTTCGTTATTAGTGCGCGAATGTTCGCTAATAGCACATAATAACGGATATTTTGTACGGAAATACAACAAATCTATTCGTCGAATATACGAATCTTAGGAAAAGTTCGGCGAATGTTCGGCGAATAATTTTTTGAATGATTCGCTCATCTCTATTTATGACCTCTTAAGGGTCTTTTACACGCGCTGACAATTGAACAGATCATCGCTAACCAGGAATGGCAGTGTAAGTGCACTGCTGATTATTCGCTCATTCATTGGGTAATTGGATCTTTTGTGCAGCACAAAACATTATTGTTTCCCAGTGGCAAACTCTGCTGTGTAAACACAATCTGCTGCCAGGATACAACGAGACAGTATGGAGAAGAGCGATGGCATTAGCAATGTAAATGCACTGGTCTCCTACGCTAGCAGTCATCAGATTGTCAGGAAGGAACACAAAGTTAACCTTTTGTGACAGAACATCACAATATTTTTAATAAAGACAAATTTAAACAATGATTTTTAGCCCCAAATAAGTAAAATGCAATCATAAAAAATTGCCCTCTAAGGCAAGGAGGAAACTGTCCTCTGTTAAAGGAGGCATGGATTCATGAAACAGGGGTGTAATATTACCACTTTACAGTGGTAATATGCAGTTCAGTTCAATGAACAAGTTCATGGAAGGATGCCCTGGAGTTAAAGTACACATAAGGGCGACCAAACTGATGAGAGAAATGGAAGGTTAGTTTTGCACAAATTAAAAGAATTACTTTTATTTAATCCTGAAACGAGGCATCTAAGGGAGGAATTTATTAAAAAGGGGTTTCCAGGACGAAAAAAAAAAACATGGATATTTTATTCCAAAAACAGCCAAACACCTGTTCATAGTTTGTGCATGATATTTCAGCTCAGTTTCACTGGAGTGAATGGGACTGAGCTTTAATGCCAATAACCCCTTCATGACATAGCCATTTTTCACCTTAAGGACCAGGCCAAATTTTGGAAATCTGACATGTGTCACGTTATATGGTAATAACTTTGGCGCACTTTTACTTTTCCAAGCCATTTTGAGATTGTTTTCTCATGACACATTGTACTTTATGACAGTGGTAAATTTTAGTCACTATAAATCACCTTTATTTATTTAAAAAAAAACTAAATTTACAGAAAATTTGAAAAAAATTGTGATTTTCTAAATTTGAATTTCTCTGCTTTTAAGGCAGATAGTAATACCTCACAAAATATTTATTACTTTACATTTCCTATATGGATACTTTATGTTGGCATCATTTTGAAAATGTCATTTTATTTTATTTTTAGGACGTTAGAAGGCTCAGAATTTTAGAAGCAATTCTTAAAATTTTTAAGAAAATTTCCAAAACAAATTTTTTTAAGGACCGGTTCAGTTATGAAGTCACTTTGTGGGGATTACATAGTAGAAGCTACCCATAAATGGCCTAATTTAGAAACTACACCCCTCAAGTTATTCAAAACTGATTTTACAAACTTTGTTAACCCTTTATGTATTCCACAAGAATTAAAGGAAAATTGAGATGATATTTCTAAATTTCATTTTTTGGCAGATTTTCCAATTTAATATTTTTCTTCCTGTAACACATCAAGGGTTAACAGCCAAACAAAACTCAAAAACTATTACCCTGATTCTGCGATTTACAGAAACACCCCACATGTGGTGTTAAACTGCTGTAAGGGCGCACAACAGGGCGCAGAAGGAAAGGAACGACGTATGGTTTTTGGAGGGCAAATTTTGCTGGACTGGTTTTTAAACACCATGTCCCATTTGAAGCCCCTTGATGCACCTTGCAGTAGAAAAAAACGAAAGTCACCCCATTTTAGAAACTACGGAGATAAGGTGACAGTTTTATTGATACTATTTTAGGATACATATGATTTTTAATCGCTCTATATTACGTTTTTTGTGAAGCAAAGTAACAAAAAATGGCTGTTCCGGCACAGTTTTTATTTTTTGTTTTTTTACAGTGTTCATCTGACAGGTTAGCAACAGGGTGCTATTTTTATAGAGCAGGTTGTTACGGACGTGATGATATCAAATATGTCTACTTTCTTTGTTTGTTTCACTTTTACATAATAAAACATTTTTAAAAATCATGTTTTTGTGTCTCCATTTTCTCAAACCTATATTTTTTTATGCTTTGGGCAATTGTCTTAGGTAGGGTCTTATATTTTGTGGGATGAGGTAACGATTTGAATGGTACTATTTAGGGTTACATATGACTTTTTGATCGCTTGGTATTACACGTTTTGTGATGTAAGGTGACAAATAATGGCTTTTTTGGCACAATTTATTTATTGTGTTCACCTGAGGGGTTAGATCATGTGATATTTTTATAGAGCTGGTTGTTAGACGCGGCGATACCTAATATGTATACTTTAATTTATTTCACTTTAACACAATAAAAGCATTTTTGATACACAAAAAAATCATGTTTTAGTTTCTCCATATTCTGAGAGCTATAGTTTTTTTTTTATTTTTTGGGCGATTGTAGGGGCTCATTTCTTTCAGGATGAGGTGATGGTTTTATTGGTACTATTTTTGGGTACGTACAACTTTTTTGATCACTTTTAATATCTTTTTTGGGAAGTAAGGTGGGCAAAATTTAAATTCCATCATAGTTTTTCTCTTTTTTTAAATTTTTTTATGGTGTTCACCGTGCAGGAAAAGTAACGTGATCGTTTTGTAGATCAGGTCGTTACTGACGCGGCAATATCAAATATGTGTAGTGTACTTTTTTTTCACATTTTTAATTAATTATAAATGTGTGGCTATAAAAGGAAATTAGATTTTTATTTTTTATTTTTTACTTTTTTCACTTTTTTAAAAAAAGTTTTGACTCAGACCCACTTGGTTCTTGAAGATCCAGTGGGTCTGATGGTCTACAATACACTGCAGTAGCCTGATCGGTTATACCAAGGCAAGCCGGACACCTGTGAAAGCGTCCGGTTGCCATGGTATCCATCGGGACGCTGACACAGCGCAGTGGCCCGATGGGGGAGGGAGCTCCCTCCCTCTGTTAATCTATCAAGCATCGGGCTGCTGCCACAGCACATCAGCAGCCCGATGAGAGAGGGATGGAGCTTCCTCCATCTCTTAACCCCTTCCATACAGCGGTCCCTATGGACCGCAGCATGGAAGGGGTTAAATGGCCCACATCGGTGCCAGCACTGAGGTCGGCCGTTTCAAGCAGAGTGTCAGCTGTATGCTGACAATTTGCTTGAACCGCTCAGCCATCCTGAAAATGGGTGAAGTGAAAGTAGGGGGCGGGGGATCGCATGCATGCCCGCCCGGTCGGCCACTCGGCCATCCTGAATATGGGGGGGCATATTAAGAGCTGCAAGTGGGTGGGGTGGGTGGGTTATTATACATATATATATTTATCAAGGTTCTGATGCCGGCACCATTATCCTCTGATTGGCTTGTGCCAGGTAGCTGAGACCCCTGGCTGTATGCAACAGTCACTATCTATCTGCAGACATGGTGACAGTTTAATGCCATGACATGTATACTCATCATGGAGCACTAAATAGCAGTGCTCCATGACGAGTATACACGTGAAATAGCGTGAAGGGGTTAATTACTTGTTGACAGGTATGGTGCTATTTTTAGAATTAAAAAAAAACATTTTTTTAAAGCCTGGACAACCCCTGTAAAAATATATAAATGGTCTATACAAAAAATATGATGAAAAGCTGTTTAAAAGACAAGGCACACTGCCTCCGTCTGGAGAAGAAAAAAATCATTCTGGTGACAAGGCTTCTTTACGATAACAACTGTGGAATAATTTAGTGCAGGAGGTGGTTAGAGCAGGAAAAGTTGACAGTTTTAAGAAAAGCTTAGATGAATTCTTAAACTTTAACATTAACTGCTATGTAGATGTGTAGAAGTCTGGTTCTTACTCCCTTTTCCTAAATTCACCTCCCCTATACTTTGGCTGAATTTGATGGACTTGTGCCTTTTTTCAACTATACTATGTAAATATGTGATGCCAGAAAGTGAATAGTATGTGTATGTGCACTACTGTGAGTGAGACACCTTGAAACCATATAGTGATGATGTTATGGGCAAACTGTGACGGCAAACTGACACTCAAGGAGAGTCATGTACTTTGGGTAAGATGCAATGGACATTGCAAAGACTGTAATAGAAATGTTGACATGCTTGTAGCAACAGTCACGTTACAGTTCAACTACGTGGTATTGCGTCTGCAAACGTTAAAACCTTGGAACAGTTATTGTAAAGAATATGGTTTTCTTTGTAAAAGGAGCAAGGCAGATTTCCAACCCTCATTAAGGCATATCGGACTACACAGTGGGACTACTGCTTTAGGCCGCTATACTTGTTATACTTTTAGCCTGCTTTTATAGGGGGCAGTCAAGACTACAATAATATACTGTTTTATAGAGAGTGGTCCGGACTATACAGCTACAGTGGCATGCAAATTTTGGGCACCCCTGGTCAAAATTATTGTTACTGTGAACAGTTAAGCAAGTTAAAGATAAAATGATCTCTAAAAGGCATAAAGATAAAGAAAAAACACACTTTGCAACATTTTAAGCAATATCAGTGTATTATTTTGGTTTTGTACAATTTTTGAGTGAAAAAAGGAAAGGAATACCTTGCAAAAGTATGGGAAACCATAGACTGTTAGGGTTAAGGCTTGTCCACAATCATCATTAGGAAAGGCCAGGTGAAGTAAATTTCAAAGCTTTATAAATATCCAGACTCCTTTAACCTGTTCAAAAAAACAGCAGCCATGGTTTCTTCTAAGCAGCTACCAAACACTCTGAAAATGGTTGAGGCCCACAAAGCAGGAGAAGGCTAGAAGAAGATAGCAAAGTGTTTTCAGGTTGTTATTTCCTCAGTTCGTAATAAAATTAAGAAATTACAGTTAACAGTAATAGTGGAGATCAAGAGAAGAAATTTCAGATACATCTGCTCATAGGATTGCTATCAGAACCCCTGCTTGACTGCAAAAAACCTTTAGCAAGATTTAGCACCTGCACAAATATGGCCTTCGTGGAAGAGTCATCAGAAGAAAACCTACACTGCATCCTCACCACAAAATTCAGTGCCAGAAGTTTGTAAAAGAACATCTAAACAAGCCTGATGCATTTTGGAGACAAGTCCTGTGGACCGATGAAGTAGAACTCTTTGGCTACAATGAGCAACGGTATGTTTGGAGACAAAATGAGCACAAATTTTCATGAAAAGAACACCTCTCTAAATATTTACTATGGGAGTGGATCAATCATGCTTTGGGGTTGTGTTGTAGCCAATAGCACGAGGGAACATTTTCCAGGTAGAGAGAAGAATGGCTTCAATGAAATTCCAGCAAATTCTGGAAGCAATCATAATACCAACTGTAAAAAAGCTGAGGTTGAAAAAAAGATGGCTTCCACAAATGGATAATGATTAGAGATGAGCGAAGGTGCTCGTAACGAGCACTGTAGCGCTCGGCTCCCCTGCGCTCGGATGGGCGCAGGCATCCAGATCCGTCGGGTGAGGAGCACGTTCGCTCATCTCTAATAATGATCCTAAACTAACCTCAAAATCCATAACAGACTACCTAGAAAGGGGGAAGCTTAAGGTTTTACCATGACCTTCACAGACCGTGATCTGAACATCAATAAAAACCTGTGGCTAGAGCAGTGCATGCAAGACGGACCAGGAAATATGCAAGGACAAATGGATGAAAATCCCTCAAACGAGAATTGAAAGACTCTTGACTGGCTATAAAAAGTGTTTACAAGATGTGATATTTGCCGAAGGGGGTGCTACTAGGTACTAGCCATGCAGGGTGCCCAAGGTTTTGCTTCAGACACTTTTCCTTTTTTGCTATTTTGAAAATGTAAAAGATAAAAAATTTATCAGGTTATTTCGGAGCCCTCTTTGCAAAGAGGGTTCTCTATTTGCTGCTATGTTATATTATCCATGTGGATTACACGTTATCTGTTTGGATTACAAAATTACCTCACTTGGATTACAATTGAATTTGAGACTGTGTTCCAGTGTTTTATCATGCCAAGCAGCCACAAGGAGAGACTCAAATGTATATCTGAGCCTATTATGCTTGCAAATGTGAAATTGATTGCACTAAAATGTTTGCATAATTGTGTCTTTGCTGTATTTTAGCAATAATGTTTTTACAGGTTCAACAACGTTCAAGCACTTTAGCCCATTATGTGTATTCTTTTTCAGGTACTGCAATGTGTCCTATTATGCACTTATTGTACAGTGTTTTTTAGTAAATTATGCCCTTAGCCGGATAGCTAGCACCTTACTTTTCTACCTCATATGGACTGCCTCTAAAGACTGTACGCCGCGGCCTAGCCTCATGCGTATGACGCAATCGCGAGTCAATAGTACGCTAAGGATTCGTACACACTTTGTACACTAATGCTTACGTATTGCGTACTTTTAACAACGCTGACTATGTGTTCGTAATTTGAGCAGGAATTTTCGCAAAACAACGATTATTTTTTAACACAAATTCGACTGAATAAATTCGTATTAAGAACAAATCTTGTCAGAAATTTGTCGATTATTCCCCGAAGCGAATTTTGGATGATTCGCTCATCTCTAATAAAAATAAAAAAATATTTTTGCTTACAAAGGGATGTGTCATTTTTAATGCAATACCATTTGGAGATCATTTCATCTTCAACTTGCTTAACTGTTTAAAGTTATAGTAATTTTTGACCATGGTGCCCAAACTTTTGCATGCCATTGTAGACTGTTTTTTTGGCTAGTGAACGGTTTATGCAATTCTGATGGGATCTACTTCTGTCATTCTTTTTCTTTGAGAAAATCTATCCTCCTTTTCTAAAGAGAATATTTAGAAAATAAATTTTTGGACATAAATAGTTGAAAAGTTAGCCAATACCTAGTAAATTAATTGATTAGTGTTGTGTTATCATTTTTAAACACTCAGATCAATATTACTGATTCTGCACATAAAGTTTACTTATAGCTAGAAATATATTTACTCCAATGCTAGATATATTTTACAAAGCATTGTCTTGCTCTAGATTTTATTTTCATCTACAATTATTCTATGTGTGGAGGAACCTTTCTATATTGCTCTTGATTTTGATTTCCAATCATGGATTCTTTTTCAATTAACCTAAAAAACACCAATGAAAGATGATAGCGATAGAATCATAATAGAACATAGAACATAGAACATAAAAGCCCTTTGAAGTGCTGTAGTACTGTAGATTTTATGATAAAGGTCAGAAGCATTTTCACTATTAATTTAAGCACCCAAAGTTAATGTAAACTAGGGTTGATGAATTTTTAGAGACTTGAAAAAGAAGCAGTTGGCATTTGGCATTCGTAATCTTGCTCAGATATTGACTTCAGTAGGATGTGCATGTATAGAAGACAGACATAGCATTTCTAGTAATGTATGAAATCTCAGTGATAACACATAGCATTAAAGTATCCATTGAATCCCATAATTACATGACACCTACATCAAATAAGCTTTTGTTAAGGTGGGTTTGTATCACAAACTAAATAGCAAAATCTCTTTCTGTAGTTCACTCAACGATATGTCAAATATATCATAGATAAGTATGATTTTCAAAACTAAAGCCAATCTTATTAAAAACATATGCAGTTTCATAAAATTACTAGTACCTATAAAAAAAGACCTGTAAAACATTCTAAAAAATGCTAAGAACACAAGTTCAAGCTTATAGAATGTGAGTTTGCATCACAAAATTTCTGAACTGGTGTGCTGAGCCAACTTCTTGACATTTCTAGTTGATTCCAAGGGTATTAAAGGGGTTGTGTGGTTCAGAAAACCTGCTGTATCTCTGCAGAATAATGTGGTAGTCATGCAGTTAAGTGTGCCACAACTCTGTATAAATTGTCAATAATGTCATCATAAAAGCACCCCAACCACACCCAAACATAATAAAAACCTTATATTTGGATTTATCATACCAAAGGGCAGATTTCAACATGCTCACGCATGACCCTAGGAGGAAGTGGGGATAGAGGGCTTGCCCTGACTGGTTCACAGGCTGACAGTGAAGGTAGCAGGCAGAAAGATGCCTGTGTAGAAGGTAGAAGAAACTGTTGGGCTGTGTTGAGCTGTTAATGAGGGTGAATGGTTATGCAGTGTCTGACAGGACATTATCTTAGTAGACAGAGTCACAGGCAAGTATCTCTTCTAGTGTAACAGGGACAGTGTAGGGAAAGAATAGAAATAAATAACTGTGTAGAATACTAGGGACTGATCAGGGAAAGCAGTTTGAGGGATTAAGGATCTGGAGAACACTGATTAATAATACAGCTGCTGTAGAACCTCATTCTTGCCTTTCTGTGCTGTGAAACCAGCAACCTGCAATAAAAAATATTAATATATTTGAACAGAGAGACTTTACGTTTCTAAATAATATTATTGCCTGCACAGCAGCCTAATAGCATTAAGCTGCTATGCAATTGTACATTGTACAATAGAGAAATAGCTGTCCTAAAACTGAATTTTAAAAGCAAATAACACAGTAGTCAAATATTACACTGACCTATCCTGGATTGTTATATTAGTTTTGTAGGGAGGAGAATAATCACATTAGGCCTGTTTCACACTTGTGCTTTGGTTTCTGGTTTTGAGATCCGGCAAAACGGTTTAATGTTAACACATCCAGATGCATCCAGATGAAGCTGTGTTAAAAGGAAACAAAACAAACCAGATCTGGCATTACTGACAAACATCAATTTTGCTGCCAGATCCAGTTTGATCCGTTTCACAGACCGGACACAAAATCACAGCTTGCAGCGGTTTTGTGTGCAGTCAAAAAAAAAAAAAAAAAAAGGAACTGAATGCATCCAGATGCATCCTGATCAGTTTTGTCTCTATTGCCAATGAATGGGGACAAAACAGATACGTTTTG
Organism: Rhinella marina; assembly: GCA_900303285.1. NCBI lineage: Eukaryota > Metazoa > Chordata > Amphibia > Anura > Bufonidae > Rhinella > Rhinella marina. The sequence goes on from ONZH01009468.1 coordinate 24,591, forward strand.
GCCCTGTTTTGAGATCCTCTGCCGCATCTCAAAACCAATCTGCCGCATCTCAAAACCAGAATGACACAGCGCAAGTGTGAAACAGCCCTAAAAGTAGGAAACATGTTTTAAAGTTGAGAATCTTTTAATAAACTCTGTTTTTAAATACAAAAAACACTGAAGTCAAACCTTCCATTGGACTTTGGTACATCATTATATTAGTGCTGTGGGGTAGGGAAAATAAGTTTGCAGTATAGAAAGGTCTTTATCCAAACAGTTTGTTTAAACACAAATAGCACAGTATTCAAAATTTACACCTACCTTTCATACATTTGTATATTGGTGTTGAGAGAAGGGGAGCAGAAGTCAAATCTTACACTGGTCTTTCCTGCATTGTTGTATTGGTGTTGTGATGGGGAGAATAACAGCATTACAAGTTTGCAATGAGTATTTTACAGTAGAGAGTTTTTTTCTAAAACTGGGTTTTTAAATAGAAATAACAGTAGACAAATGTTACACCAGCCTTTCCTACATCATTATATTGGTGTTGTAGGAGGAAGAATTTGCATTACATATTTGCAATGTGTTTTACAGTACAGAAAGATCTTTTTTTGAAATGACATTTTTAAAAGCTAATAACTAGAGATGAGCGAGCACTAAAATGCTCGGGTGCTCGTTATTCAAGTCGAATTTTTCCCGATGCTCGGGTGCTCGTTTCGAATAACGAACCCCATTGAAGTCAATGGGAGACTCGAGCATTTTTTGCAGGGGACCAAGGCACTGCCTAGGGAAGGCTGGGTGAAAACCTGGAAACCTCAGAAAATGATGGAAACACCACGGAAATGGACAGGAAACAGCAGGGGCAGCATGCATGGATGCCTCTGAGGCTGCCTAATCCCACCATTACCCCAATTCTCGGGCAACAGCCTGGTGGTGACCCTCAAGGCAATTGTGCTCACCCAGACCATAAAAATGTAGCGTGACCCTGTATGGCTGTGACTACAGAGTGACAGAGTTACAGTGCAGGAGCAGGCGAAGCACATAAAAATGTAGCGTGACCCTGTATGGCTGTGACAACAGAGTGACCGAGTTACAGTGTGGGAGCAGGCGAAGCACATAAAAATTTATCGTGGCCCTGTATGGCTGTGACTACAGAGTGACCGAGTTACAGTGCGGGAGCAGGCGAAGCACATAAAAATTTATTGTGGCCCTGTATGGCTGTGACTACAGAGTGACCGAGTTACAGTGCAGGAGCAGGCGAAGCACATAAAAATTTATCGTGGCCCTGTATGGTGGCGGTGACAACAGAGTGATCGAGTTAGACTGAGGTAGTAGGTGAACCACCCAAAAATTTAGCCTGACACAGCATGGTGGTGACACCACCAATGCCTTTGTCCGACTGAGATTGCAGTCAAATGGCTGTAGGTGAGCCTCCCCAAAAAAATTTTTTGGAGTGTGTGAAGTCGATCCTCCGAAAAATCTTTTTTTTTGTGTGTCTGTGGTTGACGATACTGAAAAATTGTTTTAGAGTGTATGTAGTTGACGCTCCTGAAAAATGGTTTTAGAGTGTCTGTAGTTGACGCTCCTGAAAAATGGTTTTAGAGTGTCTTCAGTTGACGCTCCGGAAAAATTGTTTGGAGAGAGGGCCTGTAGGTGGCCCTCCGGAAACATTGTCTTAAAAGAGTGCCAGTTGGCCCTCTAAAAATTTCCCTTTTGGGTCAGCGTTTGGCAATGAAGAGAAGGAGGAGGAGTAGAGGAGAGGAATCGGATACATAAGGAATCTTATTGTTTAGCTGCTTTCCCCCGGAGATTTGAATTCCGGTGAAATCCAGGCTTTGTTCATTTTAATAAGCGTCAGCCTGTCAGCGCTGTCAGTTGACAGGCGTGTACGCTTATCGGTGATGACGCCACCAGCTGCACTGAATACCAGCTGCACTGAATACCCGCTCTGACAACACGCTAGCGGCAGGGCAGGCCAGCACCTCCAAGGCGTACAGCGCCAGTTCAGGCCACGTGTCCAGCTTTGAAACCCAGTAGTTGTATGGAGCAGAGTGATCACGCAGTACGTTGGTATCGTCAGCTAGGTACTCCCTCACCATCTTTCTGTACAGCTCCCCCCTACTCTGCCTAGACTGGGGACAGGTGACAGTGTCTTGCTGGGGTGACATAAAACTGGCAAAGGCCTTGGAGAGCGTTCCCCTGCCAGTGCTGGACAAGCTGCCTGCTCGCCTCCTCTCCCCCGCTACTTGGCCCACAGAACCACGCCCTCTGCCCCTAGCGGCGTCAGATGGAAAGGATTGTTTCAGCTTGTGCACCAGGGCCTGTTGATATTGATTCACTCTCATACTCCTTTCCTCTACAGGGATGAGAGTGGAAAGGTTCAGCTTGTACCGTGGGTCCAGGAGAGTGAACACCCAGTAATCGGTGTTTGAAAAAATGCTTCTAACGCGAGGGTCACGGGATAGGCAGCCTAACATAAAGTCTGCCATGTGCGCCAGAGTCCCAACACACAAGAATTCCCTCTCCTCACTGGCATGACTCTCCATTTCCTCCTCCTCCTCCAACTCCTCCTCTTTAGCCCATACATGCTCAAGAGTTAATAAGGACTGAGCATTGGTACCCACTTCTGTCTCACCAACATTCTCCTCCTCTTCCTCCTCATCCTCATCCCCCTCCTCCGATACGCGCTGAGAAACAGACCGTAGGGGGTTCTGGCTATCAAGCGATGTATCTTCCTCCACCGTCTCTTGTGACAAGCGCAAAGCATCCGACTTGATGCTGAGCAGTGAGTTTTTCAACAGGCAAAGCAGCGGGATGGTGAGGCTGATAATGGCGGCATCGCCGCTGACCATCTGTGTTGACTCCTCAAAGTTGCTCAACACCTGGCAGATATCAGACATCCACGTCCACTCCTCATTGTAGACTTGAGGAAGCTGACTGACCTGACTACCAGTTCTGGTGGAAGTTGACATCTGGCAGTCTACAATCGCTCTGCGCTGCTGGTAAACTCTGGACAACATGTTTAATGTCGAATTCCATCTCGTGGGCAAGTCGCACAACAGTCGGTGAGCTGGCAGTTGTAGGCGCCGCTGCGCTGCCCTGAGAGTGGCAGCATCTGTGCTTGACTTGCGGAAATGCGCACAGATGCGGCGCACCTTGGTGAGCAAATCTGACAAATTGGGGTATGTCTTGAGGAACCGCTGAACTATGAGATTGAACATGTGGGCCAGGCATGGCACATGTGTCAGTCTGCCGAGTTGCAGAGCCGCCACCAGATTATGCCCGTTGTCACACACAACCATGCCTGGCTTGAGGTTCAGCGGTGCCAGCCACAGATCAGTCTGCGCCGTGATGCCCTGTAACAGCTCTTGGACGGTGTGCCTTTTGTCACCTAAGCTCAGCAGTTCGAGCACCGCCTGCTGGCGCTTACCCACGGCACTGCTGCTGCGCCTAGAGCTACCGACTGAAGGCGCCATGCCCACGGATGGTAATTCGGAGAAGGAGGAGGAGGGGTTGGAGGAAGAGGCATAGTACATCTGAGAAACCATGACCGAGGTAGGCCCCGCAATCCTTGGTGTGGGGAGTACATGAGCGGCCCCAGGGTCAGACTCGGTCACAGCCTCCACCAAGTTAACCCAATGTGCCGTCAGTGAGATATAGTGTCCCTGCCCGGCAGCACTTGTCCACGTGTCCGTGGTTAGGTGGACCTTAACACTAACCGTGTTGGTCAGGGCACGGATGATGTTCTGTGACAAGTGCTGGTGTAGGGCTGGGACGGCACATCTGGAAAAATAGTGGTTGCGGAAAGCCTCAGTCTCTACCAGTCTATAGGGCAGCATCTCCAGGCTCAACAATTTGGAGATGTGGACGTTTAGGGCTTGTGCATGTGGGTGGCTGGAATTGTATTTGCGCTTGCGTTCAAATGTCTGCTGCAAAGACAGCTGAACGCTGCGCTTTGACACATTGGTGGAGGTTGTGGAGGATCGTGGAGGTGAAGGGGTGGTTGTAGGGCAGGAGGCACTCGTGCCGGGGTCCTGGGGGGGGGTTGACTCGCCGAGCCAGCATGTGATACAGGGGAAGGGGCAGTGGTGTGACCCGCAGGTGGTGAACGGCCTTGGTTCCACTGAGTCGGGTGTTTAGTACTCATATGCCTGCGCATGCTGGTAGTGGTTAGGCTGGTAGTGGTGGCTCCCCTGCTGATCCTGGTGTGGCACAGGTTGCACACCACAGTCCGTCGGTCATCCTCACTTTCTTTAAAAAACCTCCAGACTTGCGAACATCTAGGCCTCGGCACGGGAGCTTGACTCCGTGAAACAGTTGCTGATCTACCTGCTCTGGCCCTGCTTCTCCCTCTGGCCACCCCACTGCCTCTTCCAACCTGTTCTGGTGCTGCACTTGCCTCCCCCTCAGTTGGATTACCAACCCAGCTCGGGTCAGTCACCTCATCATCCACCAGCTCTTCCTCCGATTCCTCACTCTGCTCCCCCCTCGGACTTACTGCCCTGACAACAACATCACTGTCTGACAACCGTGTCTCATCATCATCATTATTATCATTCGACACCTCTTCACGCACTACTTGCACTAAGTCCACACTCTCATCACCCACAGACTGTGAAAGTTCTAAATTTTGGGCATCAGGACAGAGCAACTGCTCAGGTTGCTGTTGAGCAGTGGTTTGTGTCTCTGGGTAGGGTCCTGAAAAGAGTTCCTGTGAGTATGCCTGATCTGAATCCATACTTTCCGTGGGGGGGGGGCAGGCTGGGGGGAAGGAGGTTGAGCTGGAGGAGACAGAGGTCTACTCCCTTGGCTAGCGTGGGTGGACTGCGTGGAAGACTGGGTGGTGGATAAATTACTGGAATCATTGTCCGCTATCCACGTCATCACCTGTTCGCACTGTTGTGGTTTCAATAGTGGTATACCACGTGACCCAGTAAGTTGCGAGATGAAGCTAGGGAGCGAAACTCTGCGGCGTTCCACCGCTCCCTCATCAGCATGTACAGTGTCACCCTTAGCCCTTGGGTTCAACATTTTGTATATTCACCAAACTGTCGAGTTAATATCTGAGGCCAAAACCGTATTCAGTAGACAGTAGAATTACTATCTGAGGCAAAAAAATGTAGTCTTTAGACTCCAGCTATTGCACCGCAAACCACTCTATTTTGCACTGGACTGTAGTTTATATAACTGAGAATAAAAAATTATTCTCTAGACTGTGGCTAGTGTATCACACACCTCACAATTGTTCACTGGACTGTAGTTTATATAATTGAGTGAAAAAAAATTATTCTCTAGACTGCAGCTAATGTATCGCACACCTCACAATTGTTCACTTGACTGTAGTTTATATAATTGAGTGAAAAACACGTGTTCTCTAGACTGTGGCTAGTGTATCGCACACATCACAATTGTTCACTGGACTGTAGTTTATATAATTGAGTGAAAAAAACGTATTTTATAGACTGACGCTGCTGTACAGCACACCTCACAATTGTTCACTGGACTGTAGTTTATATTACTGAGTGACAAAACGTATTCCCTAGACTGCACGACAGATCTCAGCAAGCCAAGGTACAGCAGCAAAAATGAGTACTGAGAGGACTTTGGACAATTTCATTGGGGTCTGTGTGGACCATGTGCTGTCCCCTTTCTGCCTCCAGTCGCTGTGCACAGTGTGCAGCCAAGATGGCGGTAGCTGCACTACAAGTCCCAGCCAGCAGCCGAGAGGAGACCAAAGAAAAAAGGTTGTTGTAGCCCTTAGAAGGAGCGTTGGGTTCTTTGTGGATGATTCCTGCCTAACCAGATTCTAATTTCACGCCCTAACAGTGTGCAGCCAAGATGGCGGTAGCTGCACTACAAGTCCCAGCCAGCAGCCAGGAGGAGACAAAAAAAAAAGGTGCTTGTAGCCCTTAGAAGGGCTTTTGGGTTCTTTGTGGGTGATTCCTGCCTAATCAACAACTAAATTCAGGCCCTAACACTCTCCCTGACAGACAGCATCTCTATCCCTAATCTCATGCAGACGGCGTATGACGCGAGCAGCGCGGGACCAGATTCTTATATTCCCAGGTCATCTGATCTGGCCGGCCAATCCCTGCTATCGACTTGTAGGGGCCCCACGTGATGCTAGGAGGTACCAAAGACTCTCCTGCATGTTGATTGGCTGAAAAAAGGCGGCTAACATGCAGGAAGAGGAAGTTGCCATTTCCTCGAGGATCGCGATATGCTCGTCCGAGTAGCGAGCATATGCGAATACCCTAATGCTCGAACGAGCACCAAACTCGGACGAGCATGTTCGCTCATCTCTACTAATAACACAGTAGACAGAAATCTTACTAGAGCCAATACTGCATTTTTCCAAAACTAAATCAGAACAGTATTACACTGTGTTTGTAGAAGGGGAAGGAAATTTAATTACGCTTTCAATTTTGCTATAAGTTAACCATTCCTTAAAGGGGTTGTCCGGGTTCAGAGAAGAACCCGGACATACCTGCAATTTCACCCAGGCAGCCCGCCTGAAGAGGGCATCGGAGCATCCTATGCTCCGATGCCCTCCTTTGCCCTGCGCTAATTAGCGCAGGGCAAAGGAATTTAGCCAGGTTCCGGTGACGTACCGGTCCCTGCCGGGCAGAGGCTTCCGCCCGGCAGTGAGCCGGTGACGTCATCGGCGCTGATGGACGGGCTTTAGCGCTGCCCTAGCCAGTAAAACGGCTAGGGCAGCGCTAAAGCCGGCCCACTAAGGCCGGTGACGTCACCGAACTCGCTGCCGGGCGGAAGTACCCGCCCGGCAGCGAGTATTTATAAACAAAAGAGACCTTGCCCTGCGCGATCTAGCGCAGGGCAAGGGGGGGGCATCGGAGCATGAGATGCTCCGATGTCCTCTTCAGGCAGGCTGCCTGGGTGAAATTGCAGGTATGTCCGGGTTCTTCTCTGAACCCGGACAACCCCTTTAATTTGTGTGATTGTATACCAAGGCCAATTTTCCAGGGCAATTGGAGCAACTTTGTTTTGGGTAGAATCGATTCAGGTCCAACAGAATTTTTTCAAAAATTCAGCAAACCTGAAACAATCCAAATCTAAAAAGGTTCACTAATCTCTAATTTACCTTTATTAGGGGTTGTTCACATATCAGTTATTTGATCAGTTATTTCCATCTGTTATTGTGAGCCAAAACAAGGTGCGGGTCAAAAACACCAAACAGGTGCAGATTAGAGATGAGCGAGTAGTGAAATATTCGAAAGTTCGAAATTCGATTAGAATAGACCGCGAAATTCGACTATTCGACCGAATATCGAATCCCATTAAAGTCTATGGGAAAAAAATGCTCGCCACTTGGAAATCTCAATTCGACCACTTGGAGGTCACCAAGTCCACCCTGAAACCTCAGAAAAGGATGCCAACACTGCTGGAATGCAACTGGGACAGCAGGGGAAGCATGTCTGGGTGCATATAACGCGCCCAAGTCGCACTATTACGCCACTATCACAGCCTCTCAACAATACACTCCAAAGACAATCTAACCTCTCTGTAAAGTGAGACCATACAAGGAAACCTTCTTTCCTCTACATTGCCATGGACCCCAAGCCAAACTAGACAAAAAAGAAGATGAAATTCTGCACCCCTTAAAATCACGTTGCCTATGACAACCACAGATGGCATAGGCAAGGGGGAAAGCAATCAAGCCATCACTATTTTTCCCTCTGTGCCATCCCTGCCTTGCCCAGGCACATGTCCCAAAACATCATCCACGCCCGAGTAACACGGTTACTGCAAAAGGCCATTTGACCACCAACACTTTGGTTTGAGGCCGGGGATGCTACATCTCCCTGACAGCACACTGGGTGAATGTTGTGGAGGCGGGGACGGGCAAACCTGCTACCCCCACCCAAGTTTGGGGCCTTGGTTCTGTCTGGATTTCCGCAAACCTTACAGACAGCTCGGCAAACCCCTCCTTCTCCTTCTAGATTCTCCTTTTAAATCTGTCCACCACCCAGTCAAGTCCACAAAGTCCAGTCTCGTCGATAGCCTGCAGAAACTGCAGGGACCTCACTCTGACCCTCCTTCCTCCGACCCTGCCCAATGTTATCAACCCAGTGTTCCCACCCATGCAAGAATCGCAGGAGCTATCTGAGGATTTTGTTTGTTCTGATGCCCAAACACTGGAGCAAGCTCCATCTCTAGCTGATGGTGGTGTGGAACGGGCACTAAAGTGTAAAATGATTAGGGACGATGATGAGACACAGTTGCCAGCAAGGGAGGCTGTTGTAGCAAAGTGAGGCAGTGTAAGAGGAGGTGGTTGAGTATGACGAAGTCAGTGACCCGACCTGGGCCAGTGTCATGTCTAGCAGGTAAAGCAGTGGGGATGTTGAGGGATGCGTAGGACCGCAAAAGGCAGGAAGAGGCCGTGGGCTGGCCAGAGGCTCATGGAGAAGGCAGGCTAGAGCCCGCAGGGCCGCATCTCTTCCCTATAACAGGCCCCCACACAAAGCTCTCCCATCGAGGGCTCTTAGGTCCTTGTTGTGAAAATATTTTAATGAGTGCGCAAAGTTAGCTTGAGGTGAGCCCTCGAAAAAATTATATGGTGGCCAAGAGGTGAGACCTCTTAAAAATTGTATTAAGGCCCAAGAGGTGAGCCATAATAAAAATTGTTTGTAGGCCCAAGAGGTGAGACGTCTTAAAAATTGTGTGGAGGCTAAAGAGGTGAGACCTCTTAAAAATTATG
>ONZH01009469.1:0-46024 GCA_900303285.1 Rhinella marina
ATCAAGAGTTCTAGGGTGCAAGATGTTTGATAGTTTGTACAGGGGCTCGTGCTCAGGGGCTTTTACTTAGCCCACACGGCCTACATTTAAGACATGCCTCGGTCACCATGCCCCCCAAGTCTGGGACAGTACACTAAGCGCTGAGCCACTTATATTCTTATCACTCCCAAATGGCACCCCGCTCATGGACTTCACGGGCGGGCCGCTGGTCCCAGTGACATAGGAATGACAATCTGCTGCCGGTACTGCAACTCTGACTGTATGTATATGGTTCGGCACAGGATTCCCTGGGTCACACTCAGCTTATCCCACTGTCTCAGTAGCTTCTGACCCTCCTGTGTTAGACTGTCTCGCTCTTTCCGCCGAGGCCTGCTTTTAGGTCCGGACCCACTCTTTCACCTTCCATAGGTCTGGGCAGCTATTTTGGACCCTCTCCCAATCTTCCAATGTCTTCCCCAATACCATCGGCATCCCTGAGGCCACCCCCACTTGAGTGTGTTACGTTCTGAAATGATGGAACTCTACCCAGGTTTGGGATTTCAACATCTTCTAGTTCTTCATCACCACTGAGTTGGCAGCCCTACAGGGACTCTGGAGAGGGCATCGGCGTTTCCATTCTCCCTCCCTGGCTGAAACTGGATACGGTAGCGGTACTTGGAGAGGCGAGCCAACCACCTCTGCTCCAGGGCACCTAGCTTGGCATTTTTCAAGTGCGCTAACGGGTTATTGTCTGTCATCACGATCACTTCTGTGCCCGTCAGATACTCTGCAAATTTTTCAGTCATGGCCCACACCAGTGCCAGAAGCTCTAACTTAAAGGAGCTATAGTTGTCAGGGTTGCGCTCCGATTCCCTCAAAGACCGACTGCCATAGGCGATCACCCTCTCACGTCCATCTTGAACTTGGGATAGCACAGCTCCCAGCCCCTGTAGACTCCCGTCAGTGTACAATAAGAATGGGCTATCGAACTGGGAATACGCCAGGATCGGGGCACTGGTCAGAGTCTTCTTCAACGCCTCAAATGCTCCTTGCTGCCGTAGTCCCCACTCGATGGGGTGATTCTTGGGCCCTCCTGCGGTGCCCCTCAGCAACTCATTTAGTGGGCCTGCCAGATGCGAGAACTTGGGTATAAACCTCCTATAATACCCGGCCAGTCCAAGAAAGGCCTGCACTTCCCGAAGGGTCTTTGGCTGGGGCCACTTCTGCACGGCTTCCACTTTGCTAGGGGCTGGCTCTACCCCTTCTGGAGTGACCACATGTCTTAGATACTCTATGCGCTGCTGGAACAGTTGGCACTTCTTGGGTTTGATCTTCAGCCCATGGTCTCGCAGTCTTCCCAGGACCTGCCGCAGCTTTTGAAGGTGATCTTCGAATGAAGTTCCAAACACCACCACGTCATCCAGATATATCAACACTGACTCAAAGTTTAGGTCTCCCAGACAGTGCTCCATCAAGGCGCTGAAATGTTCCCGGAGCATTGGACAGACCGAACGGCATCCGGTTGAACTCATAGAGTCCCATGGGTAAGATGAAGGCTGTTTTCGCCTTGTCTTTTTCGGCCACTGGCACCTGCCAATATCCGCTGGCCAGGTCAAGTGTGGAAAAATACTTGGCACGATCTAGGGAGGATAGTGACTCTTCGATCCGTGGAAGAGGATAGGCATCCCGGACTGTCTGAGCATTCGGTAGGGATTTCGTGTTCAATGGCAGTAGCACACCCAAAGTCTTCATCATGTCTTGAGAGCGCTTCCTGGTACTCCCACAGGGTGTCTTCCAGAAGCTTTTGCTGCCCTGGGGTCAGGGACCAAAGATCCACCCCCATCAGGTACATGATCACTCGACCGTTCCACTCTGCCGTTGGGTTCTCTCTTTGCTGGACCTTCACTGCATAAGTCCAAGCCGACCTCCCATCAGGCTGTAATGTGATGCTCCTCCATCGGAGGACGTCGCCCTCGGGTACATGGACTTCAGCCAGCAGGGTATTCCCAGGAACGATCAACTCACTGTCCAAGACATTGAGACAGCGTATAGGCACGCACCCATCTTTTATGGTAGCGAGTGCTCGGGCCACTAGAGGGCGGGTCTGCGCTTCTCCCTGCAGAACAGGCTCGAAGAGGACCTCTAGTCCATTCAGTGATTGCCCAGCCCCCACTGGAAGCAAGAACATTTTCTCTTGTCGTGGCGGAATCTTTACTGGGGCTCTCAGTGGTACCTTCACATGCCCAATAGGCCGTCCTGGCCTGATGCTCTTTTGCAAACTGTAGCTCCTCACCATCTGCTGTAGAACCTTCTGAGTTGGTCGGTGTGTGGTGGCCCGCTGCCAGCATTTAGGCCCTTCTTTGGCATAGAGGCGGTGATCTAGGTCTCTCAACACATTCATATCCCAGCGTTACATCTAGTCCACTTCTGGAGGGATGATTTACTAACACGACCCCCTTCTTGCCAATATCTTGTCCAAACAGTCGGACCTGCATCCAGACTATCCCTTGTACGTCCATCCGAGCATTATTAGCAGCTGTCAGCCTGATGACACTTCCATCTTCTGGCTCCATCATGTGACCAAAGTGTCTTTCAAAGAACTCCAGAGGCATCAGAGTGCACTCTGATCCCGTATCTACTAGGCAGCGTACCTTTTGTCCCTCCAGCTCAGCTTCCATAACGGGGCTGCTGGCATACAGGTTGTGTTCACCACGTACAGGGCTTAGCTTTTGGTATACTGCCGCAGGACGCCCCGTTACTGCGGCGGTTGGGAGTTTAAAGCCGGCTGAGGCTCCAACTGTACCAGGCAGTCTCTGGCAATATGACCATATTGTCGGCAGATCCAGCAGGGGGATCCCCTTCTTCTCTGCATCCCAGATGAACCTCGGTTGGTGGGTCCTCCCATCCAAGGCACCCTCTGTGGAGGAGGGTAGGATGATGTGACCATTTCCAGAGTCCTAGATGAGCCTGCTTTTATCTGGGACACTTCCAGGTGGAGCCCTCTCACTTCTGCCCCTAGGGCCTGGACTACATCCTTCAGTGACTCTGAGTCTTCAGGACCCTGTTGCCCTCCTGTCACTTGTGTGCTATTCACTGGTTTCACCTCGACAGCTATGGGATCTTCTTCCCTCTCTATAGCCTCCAGGTAAACATTGTAGAAGGTCAGGCTGGCATTTGCCCAGGTCATCTCTTGCAGCTTATTCTGTACCAACTTGTTGGACAGCCCTAGAATGAACTGGTCACGTAGTAGCCGGTCCACTTCCTTGAAGGCTCCCATAGCCTCTGGATCTCGTCGCTGCACTTCATTTAGCATCTCCTGTAAGGCATTAGAGTATTGCACTATAGTCTTGCCCTCTCGCTGTGACCGACTGAAGAAACCGTTTCGCAATTGCGCTGCTTTGGTTCGCCCTCCCTGAGATCCGTCCAGCAGGGAGAATATTTTTTCCAAACTGTCTCTTTCTGACTCGGGCCATACCATCACTGTCCGTCTAGCGCCACCCTCTAGGGCCCCCACTGCTATCTCAGCCCATAGCTCAGGAACCAGGTTACACAATTTAACTATACTGCGCACCCTTTCTGTCCAGTCCTGCAACGTCATATTTTTACCGTCAAATTTTGGCAGGTGTTGTATCAGAGCTCTAGCTGATAAGTACCCTACTTGAGCTGACATGAAAGGCACTGGGGCTGATTCACCTGGCTGCACAGAGGAATCCTGGGCTGGTGCCACTGGCGCCAGGGGATTATTTCTCGCCACATTCCCTTCCATAACGATCGCTGTATCCTGCCGACTATGCCAAGATGTAAGCCTTGTACCGGGGTGGGCTCCCCAGGATACAGCGAAGTCACAGACAAGGAAGGAGACTCCAATTCAGATTGACAAAAACAACATTTTACTAAGTATTTAACGTTTGTGGGAAGGGAATACCCCAAGCATATATACATACACTCAGCTGGAGGCACTTGTGTTACACAGCACGGTGCTCTATCAGTGTGCGCCCAGGCTTCTCCACAGTTTTGCCTATCTGCAGGTTATAGTAACCCAGCAGCTATACCTTTTAATACCCTAATCTCCACGAACAATTCTGTAAGTGCGGTTCAGGAGCACCGGCGGTATAACACAAACGCTTACAAACTTAACCAATCAACACTAAACCTCAGAAAGAGTATAACTAGTTGTTTGCCACAGTAAACCCCACTTCTGTAGCAAGGTAGCTTGCAGCCTGCAAACCACCTGTCTAATCTTCAGGCTTTTACCCAGTAGCTACTGAATTGGCGCCAATAACATAATGCGGCGCGTGCACGGTTACCCACTGTGTCTGCACAGTGGGCCTCAGTTCTTTCACTGACCCGGGTCCGTTGGGTACCTTAACTTTCAGAAATATCTGGTAGAGGATCTCATCCGGCAACCATGCAGTCTCACTGACACTTCCACTTGTCCTCTCAGCAGGGCTCCTGATGGTAGTTCTTCTAGTCTATAATATTGCAACAGTCTCTGTTCCAGATCTCCTTGCAGAGTCTTGCTCCCTTAGGGAATAGTCTCACTTGTGGATCACACTAGTAAACACAGACAGTAGCTCTTTCTCCTCTGCCTCTTTGCAGCACACTCTCAAGATGGCTGCCACACACTTCTTCAGTCTGAAGCTCCACCTCTGCCGAATAGGATCTCTTGGTCATTGCTCAAGGGAGCTATAGTCTTTCCTGTGGTAAACAGTGACATCTTGTGGCCAAAAATGAAATGTCAGTTTAATAACAACTATATTTACAGGAACAGGTGCATTCACAGAATGGAGGCTGTTTCACCACCTTACAAATGTGTGAGAGTAAACAGCTAGTTTAAATAGCCCTCCTGGAATCACATGACATTGCTGACATCACACCCAATCTCCACCCTCAGGCCAAGAAAGCACAGGTGAGGACTGAGTGGGTGAAAAGGAGAAAACCTCCCACCACCTCCCTGAAATATAGTGCTAGTGGTTCCCTGGCAACAGCTGATGCTAGGAGGCCCTGTGTCCCTGGACCCCTGGCTAGCGTCAGCGCTGGGAATGATGGCGTCCCATCTCCCAGCAATACCAGGACATGTAGTGCGTCTCACAGAATGACGCGCGCACATGAAGCGCAAACCCTAACTGGATGTGATCCCCGGGGTTGACACCCTGCCCCTTGTGGCCAGCGAGGAGCGAGGGATGCCCCGCCGAGGGGCCGGAGACCTGACAGTTATTCACTTTAGAAAAAAGACGACTGAGGGGAGATCTATTAGCTATGTATAAATACATCAGGGGTCAGTACAGAGATCTCTCCCATCATCTATTTATCCCCAGGACTGTGACAAGGGAACATCCTCTGCATCAGGAGGAAAGAAGGTTTGTACACAAATATAGAAGAGGATTCTTTGCGGTAAGAGTAGTGAGACTATGGAACTCTCTGCCTGAGGAGGTGGTGATGGTAAGTTCACTCAAAGAGTTCAAGAGGGACCTGGATGTATTTCTGGAGTGTAATAATATTATTACATGAATGTCTTGGTCCGGGCCCAGCGAGTGCATCAGTGTGAGTTTAACCTGGCTGAGCCAATGAGACCACAATATTGTGATTTGCTGCTCCTGTTGCAAAAATGGTTTCAGCCTGAGGTACTGAATCCTACTGCTATGCTGGAGCGTATTGTGGTTGACAAGTTTTGGAGGGCTTTGCCACACTCTCTCCAGCACTGGGTCGGCCAGGTGCCCTTGGGATGGTGGATCTGGTAGAGCGGTAAGAGGCTTCCAAGAACCTACAGGGGGGCTCTCTGGGAGGGGGTCAATAAAACCCAGAAAATCCCTTCCCCAGACCCGATGGCCAGAGCCAAGAAAGACCGCTCGGGATGTACCGACTAGTGATCCAGCCCCGATAATCTGTTGGCGGTGTCATGAGCCTGGCCATGTTGTCCCCACTTTGCTGAGCCTATGGACACAAACTTTGGATACCGACAGTCGCTGTATGCCAGAAAGGTGTGTGTGACAGGCACACCAGAGACTCTCGATAATAAACATTTGTGTCAGGTTGACGTAGGAGTCACTCCTGCGGTGGCTCTGCAGGTCTCGGGGAGTCTGGTGACCCTTGTAAGGCCTACCCTGGTGCGACCTACTGAGTTTACTGGCCGGAAAGTCGGCGTGTTATGTATACATGGAGACTTAAAAGACTACCCCACCGCTCTGGTGTCTCTAAACACAGTTGCCGGCAGGCGGATCCATGAAGTGGCAGTGGCCATGAACCTGCACTATCAATTAATACTAGGAAGAGACTTCCCGTTGTTTCCAGCCCTGTGGCAAGCAGTTAGACCTCCTGACCCCCAAGAGTCAGGGATAGCCCCAGCAGATTGGCCTTGCTTAGACGGGGTGCCAGAACCCTGGAAACCCGAGGCAGAAGGACCAGCGGTAGGGATGACCGCCACTCCGGTGGATGTGGGGGAGACAACCCCACTAAATGTGATGATTGGGGAGGTGGAGGACTTGCTGCCGGGCCTGAATTGGCAGACCTGAATGTCTCAGGTGACAATTTCAGAACGGCACAATACAGAGATCAGACTCTGTCCCAAGCCTGGGTGAATGTGTTAGCAGTTGATGGGGAACCACAACAATCCAGAGCCAAGTCGGTTTTTCCGTGTTTTGTGGTTCACCACGATTTGTTGTATCAGGTTACCCAACTACGGGGTGAGAATGTTGAACAGTTGCTGGTGCCCCCGGCATATTGTAAGCTGGTATTGGATCTGGCCCACCAACATGTTCTAGGTTCACATCTGGAGCTACAAAAAAAACCATATACTGCAGCGGTTTTACTGGCCTAGTGTGTTCAGAGAGGTGGAAGAATTCTGTAGGTCTTGCCTGATCTGCCAGTTAACTAGCCCCCAAGCCACACTTCCGTAGTCCTAGTACCTCTCCCGATTATCGAGGTACCTTTTGAGAGAATCGCCATGGACCTCATAGGACCAGTACCTAAGTCTGCTAGGGGTCACCAACGCATCTTAGTCATCCTTGACTATGCCACCTGGGAGCCTGGAGGCAGTGCCACTGTGTAATACATCTGACAAACTCATAGCTAAGGAGTTAATGGAGATATTTTCCAGAGTAGGATTACCTAAAGAGGTTCTGACAGACCAGGGGACCCCTTTCATGTCGAAGATCATGAGGGAACTGTGTAAATTGCTGTGCATAAGTTACAGTCTGGTGGAGATTTAACCAAACGTTAAAAAATATGCTAAAAAGAGTGATATCCAGAGATGGGAGGGACTGGGAACTTCTTCTGCCCTATCTAATGTTCGCAATGCGAGAGGTGCCCCAGGCCTCTACTGGGTTCTTGCCCTTTGAACTGCTATGGCAGACATCCCCGGGGGTTGTTGGACATAGCCAAGGAGGCGTGGGAACAACAGCTCACTCCACATAAGACTATAATTGAATATGTCACCAAAATGGTCTTGGTTCTTGTACTGACTGTGAACAGTAAGTTCCTCGCTAGGTGGCAGGGGCCCTACAAGATACTACAGAAAGTAGGCGACGTAAATTACAAGGCACGCCGGCCAAGTTGG
Organism: Rhinella marina; assembly: GCA_900303285.1. Classification (NCBI taxonomy): domain Eukaryota; kingdom Metazoa; phylum Chordata; class Amphibia; order Anura; family Bufonidae; genus Rhinella; species Rhinella marina. Next base: position 7,535 of record ONZH01009469.1, read on the forward strand.
CGGAAGCTGGAGCAGGTCTACCATGTCAATTTACTGAAGCCTTGGAAGGATAGTAAGACCTGTATGGAGAATAACTTGCGGCCTGTTTGTCTAGAGGAAGAGAATCCAGCACCTCTATCTGTTGCAGGTGAAGTGGCTGCCACAGTATGTATTGCTGACAGCCTTTCCTCTAAGCAGGCTCAGAAGGCCAGGGAGTTCATTAGATAGCTGACAGCTGACTGTTTTAAAAGTTCAGCTGGATGGCACTAGGGGGAGAGGGGGAGTGTGTGGCCTGTGGCTGAATGTCGGCTTGCGGCCTGTCTGGGATGACAAGTCGGCAAAAACCTGGACATGTCCCTCTTCCGAGGTATCTGCAGCACGATGTGAATTAAACACCAGGACTTAAAACCTAAGGTGACTTTGTTTTTGTTAACCTGCTTGTATGAATAAACACTTATCTTGTGTTTAAGAACTGTTTATGTGCCTCTGTACTGCGTCCCCTCACCCTGCCTACCAAAGCGAATCCCCACACTGTATATACTGCATGTATTATAAATGTATAACTTAACTAGAAGAGGCAGTCCGCACTGCCACAAGTGCATTCACATAGATTGACAGGAAAAAAACATGCGTCAGAAGTGCGTTTTCACTGGCGGTGCTCAGCCCACTAAATAGCTCCAGCTCTTGAACCACAATGTAGAGAAAAGGAAAACAGTGGCACTCACAGAAGATCTTTTTGCAGATTCTATTATTTTCTTCATAAAAACACGGGGGACAGCACAGCATAAAAGCAACAGTCGTTTCGCACCTCCTGCGCTTCCTCAGGCCTCGAATGTGACGCCGCCGGCATGCCCACATGATATATCACGTCAGCGTTATCACCATGAGTACATAAGTCAAACTAAAAAAAACAATATTAAGAGCAACTATACAAATACTCCTAGGTCATTTTTATAGTTCAATCCCAAAGGACCCATTGTGTTTGTTTTAATAATCCATGCAGCTTCCTTTTGCAGGAGCATGCGACTCCTATCGCCACCACAATCCGGAGCCTGTACCACTTCTATACCTTCGCATGTGAGAACATCATCTCTCCCTCCATGTGCCTCATGTACATGTTCTATCAATCTTGATGCTCCTATTCATGTCTCTATCGACCTCCTATGCTCCCTAAATCTGACATAATATAATAATAATATTTATTTATATAGCACCACCATATTCCGTAGCGCTTTACAAATTCATAGGGTTCATGTGAAAAACAAAGTAACTGGCTAATATACAACTGAAACACTAGGAGTCAGGGCCCTGCTCACAAAAGCTTACAATCTATGAGGAATTTGGGGTGACACATATGGTACTTGATTGTGATAAGTAGGACTCAAGCCATAATTGTACTAAAAGTGGAGTGGTGCCGGCTGATCTCCTTCGGGTTTGGGATTGTTAGAGGATCGAGTTCAGGCCAGAGGAGTTGGTGGGGGAGAGGTTTAGTCGGGGAAAGGTCATTTTAGAAAGCTTGATAAGCCTGCCTGAAAACATGTGTTTTTAAGGCACATTTGAAGGTAGGGAAGTTGTGAATTGACCTAATATTCCGGGGCAGAGTATTCCAGAGAGTAGGTGCAGCTTGAGAAAATCTTGAAGACGGGAGTGAGAAGTACGAATTATGGTTGATATTAATCTTAGGTCACTAACAGAACGGAGAGCACGAGTAGGGTGGTAGACAGATGTATGGAGGTACAGCACTGTGTACAGATTTGTGGGCGAGGGTGAGAAGTGACATATAAACATCTGATGGTCTTACCTATGTAGAATGTGCCACAAGGGTAAAACATGAAACTACATAAACTACATATTGTGTTTTGCAAAAAATGAATTGTCTCACTACATGCTCTACTCCCTCTATTTTTAAGTATTTATATTTATGGACGAATGTGCACATGGAACAATGTCCACAAATAAAATTGCCCACTGGTGTATGTTTTCCTAACCAAGTCAGATTCTCCTCTTGAAAATTGCTCCTTACTATGTAGTCCCTTATAGTTCTACTTCTCCTAAAACTGATGATCGGCTTAAATTGTGTCTTTTCTCATCCTGAGCTAATACATGCCAGTTATTCAATATAGCTTTCCAAATGGCAAAAGGCTTTGGGGTATAATTAAAGGTAAACACTGGTCTCTCATTACCCTTACCATGTTTTCTGTTTTTGTTACTATTTTTGTTTTTCCTGTTTTGGCCATTGAGCCAATCTCGCACAGAAGCTTTTTGATATACAGAATCAATTACCTTTTCAGGATACCCTCTCTGCAACAAACGCTTCTCCAGGTCCTTAGATTGCTCAATAAACTCATCCTTATCTGATACAATTCTTTTTATTGGCATGAATTGTTCTTTCTCCTCTATCTGCCCCTTCTCGTTCTTCTTCTAAAGGGGGTGCTGCTTGGAAGGTTTCTCCTTCAACTCTTTGTTCCCTCTTTGATGCCCGTATTCCACCAATGGATTCATCTGAGGCAAGGGGAGATTGAGGAGAAAGAAATCGCAGAGGCGGCTACAATAGGAAACAAGCATCGTGGAGACAGTAACATTAGACATTGGAGATGCACATGATTTGCCACCAGGGTATAATGTGCTCAATTTGACACAGGTTTCTTTAAGTGAAGACTGTTTAACAGTTTTGTCTAAAGGATTGAATTACAGTTTAGTAGGAGAGTTTGATGACGTGGGGTTTAAGGTAGATTTATTTAAATCAATGAGGAAGCTCAATCTGTTTAGGCCAGGGGTGTAGCTAGAAGTCACTGGGCCCCACAGCAAACTTTTGTATGGGCCCCCCAAACTCCCCCGACCGGATGTCTCGGAGGGCATATGGTCATGTGCATTGGTCCTTATTCAACTTTTTTTTTTTTTTTTTGGTGTGTTGAGGAGGGGGACTTTGGTCACCAAAACCGTATTTTTATATTTTAATAGTGAATATGTTTTTTTAATGTTTATCTTTATATAAAACATTGGGAAGGGGAGTGATTTTAACTTTGATCCCAATCTCTGCCAGCCTCCTGTCTATAGCTTGCAGTACATAGCAGCTTCCCCTTTCTGCCCTCACTTCCACCGTGTATTAGTGCTTATTATTGCACATATAAGTAAACACCTGATGCCAACCCAGGACCATCCTGGCATCATGTGTGCATATATAAAGTATATAAGTGCCAAAATAAGCAGTAGTAGATGATAGAATGGCAAGCAGAGATGGGAGGCTGCCATGTATGGCATGCTTTATTACAGAAGACTAGTACAGGAAGGAGTGGGTAGAGGCTCGGATGGCTACCTGGCAGATGGCCATCCCAGCCTCTGCCCACTCCTTCTTGTGCCAGCCTTCTGTTCTTTACTATAGCAGAGATGCATATAATACAGGAGGCTGGAGTGGCTGTGGCAGCTACACTTCCTGCAATCTGATGTACCTGGCCTGCTTTTCTACTCCACCCTGCCCTGCGTGCCCACAGCCCTCCTTGCTCTTCATGCCCAGAACTTTGGCTGCAGGCAAGGGCCGGGAGGGGGGGCACAGGCAAGGAGGTGCGGGCAGGAACCAGGGTAGTACAGGCCAGGGGGATGCAGGCAAGAGCCAAGGGGGTGCAGGCCAGGGGGATGCAGGCAAGAGCCAGGAGGGCGCAGGCCAGGGCCAGGAGGATGCAGGCGAGAACCAGGGGGGCCCAGGCCAGGGGGATGCAGGCAAGAGCCAGGGGGGCACAGGCCATGGGGATGCAGGCAAGAGCCAGGGGGCGAAAGCAGGAGCCAGGGGGCGCTGGCAAGGGCCAGTGAGGCACAGACAGCGCACACTTACCTGAAAAGCCGAGTGATGTGCGCTGCTGTGCGGCTCCTTTTGCCTGCCGTGCTGCTTCTCCAGCCTGCCGCTCCCTCCATCTTTAGTTCAGGTCAGGAACTTTGTGGGCGGGCTTAATTAGCATAGTACGCTCCGCCTGCCGGCTCGTGTTTTTCTCTAGCTGGCGGAGCGCTATGCAGGTACAGGCTGGCAGTGCCAGTATGGAATTAATGTATGGGGGTGGGGGGAGTGGCTGTCACAGCACAGTATATGAGGGGGCCCGGCCTGGCCTGAAACTAAGTCTGTATGTTAACTTGTCTGAGAAACTGCTCCTGGGCGGCCGGGCCCCTTGTCAGCTCAGGCCCCGAAGAAGCCGCTTCCCCGGTAGTTACGCCACTGGTTTAGGCACTTCCATGGTTCTAATGTGAGAATATCTGATAAAAGAGAGACGGAGAAACCCAGTGTTGTTGGGAAGTTAGGTTTCTCTCTAAGTGAAGATGTTGACCAAAAAGATAAGTATATAGTGGATACACTTTTGGGGTTAAAGGGGTGTATCCGTCATGTACAATAGAGTGATGTACAAAGAGATGAATCCTTAACAAAAGGGATTAGATCTACTTTTACCCCACCCTCGTCGGTTGGCAGCAATTTGGATATCTTCTAGGAACATGTATTGAATAAAGTTAAAGCTCTGATTTATCCCTGTAGTGAAAGCCAGGGGCGGACAAACTGCTCAGGGGGGTAATATTCAGCTGCACAGGCATGAAAGGGGGCCCATTCTAAATCATGAACTAGTGAGCGCTTCCATTATGGAAGCGCTCACTAGTCTGCGGGAGAGGGAAGCGCTACAGTGCTGTAGTCAACCAGGGCCAGCAGTAGCTATGTGTGACCTGTGCTACAGGGTGCATTATCCTGGACCCCTCAAGGGGCGCCAAACCATGGCCGGGAGGAAAGATAGGCAGAAGCACATGGGAGAGAAGCACACTGAAGAGGCAGACATCTCCCCATGTGAGGTAACAGCATGCTGCCTGTTTCTTTCCCCAGAGAGAAACCAGCAGTGGAGGCAGCAAGACAAGGGGAGGCAGAGTGCCCCATAAAAATGTCCATACCTGGGCTGACAGGGGCCCAGGATTCTGTATCCCCTCCTCCTTCCTGTCCCACTAGTAAGAGCAGAAGTCGGGACACAGGAGGAGGAGGACACAGGCTGAGACACAGCAGAGAACAAATCCCTGTTGTGTCTGGTTGGCTGACAATGGGTTAGCAAGAGATAGAGCCTTTTCTGACCACTTCCCTGACTTCCTCCTCCTCCTGCCTATCTCTGAACTCCCCTCTCCCTCCACTGCCATAAAGGGGCCCCTGCTTCTGGAAGATCTAAGTGTCTACAAGTGGTGAGTGTTATTTATTGGTGTGATCTATCTATCTATCTATCTCCTATCTATCTATCATTTATCTCCTATCTAATATCTATCTAGTTGTCTATCTATCTATCTATCTAAAAAGCAAATATGTGGACTGCACAGACAAGTAAATGGTGAACCGGGTGCCAGAGGCTGGTCACTGCTTGAGAAAGGTTCCATTGTGTGGACCGAAACGTCACGTTTGGGTGAATAAAACACCTTTTTACTCTACATCTGGAGTGCCGTGGAATTTTTTTCATATCTATCTATCTATCTATCTATCTATCTATCTATCTATCTATCTATCTAATCTGCCTGTTTGTATCCTTATCTTCTGTCTATGACATCTATGAGATAATGTATGTGGGGGCATTAACAGGGTGTTCTTACTGTTAAAGGGCACTAAGTAGGCAAAACTAAGGAAGGGCTCTTGGGCTTTTCAAAAGTAGGACAATGTGTACACCCATCAGCGCTGACGCCATTTGGAACGTATTTTGTGATGTAGGTGCACAATGCTGCAATGTTCTACAGATCTGTGATCACAATTCTCACGACTTCGCCTTCTTTGTGTGGTGCCAAATCATTAGAAGTATAAGTATGCATATGCTCATGCAACTTTCACAATGACACCAGACACAAGTTGGTTTCATGGAAAATACTTCACATCCCCCGAGCAAGAGAGCGTTTATTAAAGAGACATTCACTTATATAGGGTACATGAGGTAGACAGAAAGGGGTGTTTCTGAAGAAAAGGTAAGCCTACTTGACAAAATGGGAGTCGTTCACCAACTTCCTCCCTGAGTCCATTGGCACATTTGAAAGTTGCAAACTAGCATTCACCATCCCCCCCTACAGAGATCTTAAAACCTTAAAACAAAGAGTGTTCACGTGACTCACATAGCTAATTAGCTGCCATCTAGTGGTCAAAAATGAGTAGTACAGGCTTTACACAATATATATAAAAACCTATCTCTCACAAATCCCTCCTTTTTGCAGGAAATAGACTCAAGGTGAACAGGCAAAGTGAGGTACTCTCCCAACGCCTTAAACAGCGAAGAGCTGGACTTTCCTTATTGCTTCACCAGGTCCCCCCAACTCCCTTTTGGGTTTGCCTTCACCTTGTCCTATTTACTCCGCAACCATCAACAAGGTTTTTATTTGCTTCAGGATGGAATTGCATTCTTCATACAGTTGTAATCATTCTTATCTTTGACAAAGTTACAACACATATACATGGTGTTCGAGGGCTTGGATGTATTAAACATTTTAAAAACAACAATTTTAATTTTCAGCCAGTTCATTTGATAGTCATCAGTCCCTTCAGATCCTTGATGATACTTCCATCGGGTGTTATTCGGAATGTAGGTACAGCTGGAACTTCCAAAGATCTTGTAGACCCCTCCTTTTTCTGCTGCCGAGGACCGGTTAGTTCTGCATCATCAAAGAAGCGCTCAGTTGTTCCTCTATTCCCTTTACAGCGTCACCGGTGTAATTCACGAATCTCTGTTGATGATAATAGAGATGTTAATCCAATCTACATTTCATTAATAGTAATCATGGAATTTATTGATTCGAATCCTTCAGCTACCTGATCTCTAGTTTTAAATTTGTCAGAAACTCTTCTAGGGACTCTTATGGCAACAATGCATACATGAGAATCAAAGGATGTAGGGAGTGACCTCCTTTTTCATGACCGGACATTATCTTGCTGACTAACTCGACCTCACTCAGAAGGTGAAAATAGAACAAATGGCATCAGCACTTGATCAGGGTACATTGGCCATTACAGTTTCAGATCTCTGCACAACCACCAGATATCTGCATGTTGATAGTCTTGGCTGATAAACCATCTATCAGAGTCATTATTTGTCTCATTTAGATGGATTATGTAAGAACAATATCCTGGAGGGAAAACACCAATGAGCCTTCCTGTATAAAATCCTGTCTCTAAGGCCAGTTTGTCTTCATATTTCTAAATTGGCCAAATATTTAATGACAATTATATGTAAGGATGTAGGAGCCTCAGATGCAATTGGACTTAGAGATTTTCTTCCCTTACCAATATTCTAAATTTGCCTAGGGGATCTTTGCCACTTACTCATGCTCCTAAAACATATATTACCAAATCCTGTAAATAGACGACTGAGGGGAGATCTAATAACTATGTATAAATATATCAGAGGTCAGTACAGAGATCTCTCCCATGATCTATTTATCCCCAGGACTGTGACAAGGGGACATCCTCTGCGTCTGGACGAAAGAAGGTTTGTACACAAACATAGAAGAGGATTCTTTACGGTAAGAGCAGTGAGACAATGAACTCTCTGCCTGAGGAGGTGGTAATGGTAAGTTCACTAAAAGAGTTCAAGAGGGGCCTGGATGCATTTCTGGAGGGTAATAATATTACAGGTTATAGTTACTAGAGATGGGTCGTTGATCCAGGGAGTAATTCTGATTGCCTGATTGAAGTCGGGAAGGAATTTTTTTCCCTAAAGTGGGGAAAATTGGCTTCTACCTCACAGGGCTTTTTTGCCTTCCTCTGGACTAACTTGTAGGAAAACAGGCCGAACTGGATGGACAGATGTCTTTTTTTGGCCTTATAAACTATGTTACTATGTTATTTCTGATAGACAGGAACAAAGGATTACACTTATTATGTTTACAATCGTTTGGCGATATTCCCTTCGGGATATTCATCCTTCGTAACAAATTCTCATCCTTACTGACCCTAGAGGTCCACAGCCTCCTCTGGTTTATCTTCCCAATACTTAGGACTTGTGTTCCGTCCTGCTTATCTCCAATGTCCATAATTGGTATGCCATCTCTAAACACTGCATAATTACCATAGACTGGGTCAGTTCCTGTCACACAGATGTACTTATCTGACCAAAGCCAAGTGTCCTATCTGTCATCTGTCCACTACACTGCAAAAGTCAAACTTGGCAGTTCCTGACTCATCTTTATAAAATACCATTGGAATTTGATCTAACTGTTTTCCCTTTTGTACCATATAAACCAAACAATAAGACATGTAAAAGCATTATGGCCCCTGTAGTCTTGGCACTTGGTTGCTATGTGACGCGTAGATCCATTCCAATTGGACAGCCGTCGCAGTGGTTAACAGGACTTGATGTAGATCCTCAAACCGTGACTCTAGGACTTTCCATACGCCTTTCGTTTCACCACTACCCAATCTCCTAGTTGTAAAGATTGAGTTGTCTCTTATGCAGTCTGGATCTGGAAAACAAACTAAAATTTGGACATACACATTAGACAGTCTATTTAAATCTAAATTTAAAAATACACTGTTTAAAACATTTATCGCACATGTATTTTAACGCATATATACGTAACATGCACTGGATGCTATGCCAACTTATTATATAAATAACATCCAAGTGCATGTATTACTCTTGTAATTAATAAAACAACAAAATTAAAATGACATTAAGTACATATCAAAGGAAACACTATATTCCACTTTATATTGTGCAAAAAGATGTTTTAGCAACTTTATATCTCCAGTTCATGGAGGCACACTTGATCTGATTAGATGATATTCCGGGTAGTTTTGTGTCTCTAGAGGTTCCTTGTTGATGTGCAAATATATATATATATATATCTATTCGATCATTGCTTAGCGTACTCACTGTCCCGCATTCCTCTGCTCTATGGGCTCAAATGTCCGATATCGGATGGCCGCCAGACGCCGTCTTTCCCCAAAATGCTGAGTGTTGGCGTCTCACGTGGTAAGTCTCGTCCCGCGAGACTTCGGCCGTATCCAGCGGGCTATTTGAAAAAGATTTTTAGAATCGGTCTTAATACTTTGTCTTTTCTCCAGAATAATTCTCAACGATTCAGGGTTCTTGGTGGATGTCAGAGGATATTTCTTGCCTGGCATTCTCTTGATGAGCTTCAAGAGGTAGTCACCTGAAATGGTTTTTCACTGTATAGGTGTGCCCTGTCAGGTTTAATAAGTGGGATTTCTTGCCTTATAAATGGGGTTGGGACCATGAGTTGTGTTGGGCAGAAGTCAGGTGGATACACAGCTGATAGTCCTACTGAATAGACTGTTAGAATTTGTATTATGGCAAGAAGAAAGCAGCTAAGTAAAGAAAAACGAGTGGCCATCATTACTTTAAGAAATGAAGGTCACTCAGTCCAAAAAATTGGGAAAACTTTGAAAGTGTCCCCAAGTGCAGTCGCAAAAACAAGCGCTACAAAGAACCTGGCTTGCATGAGGACTGCCCCAGGAAAGGAAGACCTAGAGTCACCTCTGCTGCGGAGGATAAGTTCATCCGAGTCACCAGCCTCAGAAATCGCAGGTTAACAGCAGCTCAGATTAGAGACCAGGTCAATGCCACACAGAGTTCTAGCAGCAGACACATCTCTACAACAACTGTTAAGAGGAGACTGTGTGCAGCAGGCCTTCATGGTAAAATAGCTGCTAGGAAACCGCTGCTAAGGACAAGCAACAAGCAGAAGAGACTTGTTTGGGCTAAAGAACACAAGGAATGGACATTAGACCAGTGGAAATCTGTGCTTTGGTCTGATGAGTCCAAATTTGAGATCTTTGGTTCCAACCACCGTGTCTTTGTGCGACGCAGAAAAGGTGAACGGATGGACTCTACATGCTTGGTTCCCACCGTGAAGCATGGAGGAGGAGGTGTGATGGTGTGGGGGTGCTTTTCTGGTGACACTGTTGGGGATTTATTCAAAATTGAAGGCATACTGAACCAGCATGGCTACCACAGCATCTTGCAGCGGCATGCTATTCCATCCGGTTTGCGTTTAGTTGGACCATAATTTATTTATCAACAGGACAATGACCCTAAACACACCTCCAGGCTCTGTAAGGGCTATTTGACCAAGAAGGAGAGTGATGGGGTGCTACGCCAGATGACCTGGCCTCTACAGTCACCAGACCTGAACCCAATCGAGATGGTTTGGGGTGAGCTGGATCGCAGAGTGAAGGCAAAAGGGCCAACAAGTGCTAAGCATCTCTGGGAACTCCTTCAAGACTGTTGGAATACCATTTCAGGTGACTACCTCTTGAAGTTCATCAAGAGAATGCCAAGAGTATGCAAAGCAGTAATCAAAGCAAAAGGTGGCTACTTTGAAGAACCTAGAATATAAGACATATTTTCAGTTGTTTCACACTTTTTTGTTAAGTATATAACTCCACATGTGTTAATTCATAGTTTTGATGCCGTCAGTGTAAATCTACAATTTTCATAGTCATGAAAATACAGAAAACTCTTTGAGTGAGAAGGTGTGTCCAAACTTTTGGTCTGTACTGTACACATCACAAATAAAGCACAGAATGTGAGATAAGTAACCAGTAGTTCCCTGTCCACTATTTGGAGCTTTTTTTTGTTACACAGGTGGCGGACATGACATTCCTCAGTTACAGGTCTTGCCAAAAAAGGCCAGACCTGCAAGAAAACTTAGAACCAGGGACAAATGAGTATGCTTATAGCATAAGGCACTTTATAGGCTGGCACAGACCATGAGGCACCATAGAGGGACACAGATCATGAGACATTATATTAAGAGGCACCGATCCTGGCACTATATATGGGGCACAGAACCTGGCACTACAGTTGGCACAACACGTGTCGCCCTATATACAGGGGGCACAAATTATGAGGCTATATATTTACTGTACATGGGGCACTAACAGGGTTGCCAACCTTCCTTTCAAATTTTTCTGGACAACTGGACCAAAATTTACGGACAGCCCAAATTTTTTACGGACATATTAAACCACACCCCCTTTTTAGAGGATACGCCCCAGAATAAAGAGGATTGTTCAGTATTTAAAAATAAAATATGGCAGATGGAAAAGAAATCCACAATTCTCAGCTGTTCCCTCCCTGCCTGTGCTTTGTTTATATGGCTGCAGTGATGATGCCTGTGACACCCTGGACTTTCTGGCATCATTGCTGCTGCCACGTAAACAAAGACTGACAGGCATGTAATGGACAAGTGTGCACATCTGTCACAGTGCTGGTGATGTGCACACTGATGTGCAGGTGTATGGCATGTGTCCACTGCAGCCAGTTCTCAGCATTAGATCACTGATTGGCTGCAGCAGTAACATACCACATACCGGCAAGTCCTTGCTGAATAAACAGGTGACACATATTTGGACAGCACCACATACCTCTTACATCCAGTGACGTCTCCCTCATGTAGATCTTCTCTTTTCTCATCTTCTCTATTTGGCCCACACCGCCATGACACTTCTTTCAGCCCCATCTTCTCTCTGCAGAGTTTGCCACAAAGACACCTTAGATTACCCACTTTTACTGTTATCCTGTTGCTGCCTAAAATACTGCGGCCAATGTGCTCCCCAATGTCCCCAAATACTATACTGTAAATGTAACAGTGCCATATAGGTAGGACCCCATATAGTTACCATGCTCCCCAAAGTCCCAATGATACTAATAATTCTCTCCCAGACTGCCCTCATTAGTAATAGTGCCCCAATAGTGATAATGCTCCACAAGTAGCCCTTTTAGCAGTACTGCCCTCCATATTATACTAATAATAGTAACACCCCCAATAGTAGCCCTGGTAGTAGTAATAGTTCCCCATAATAGAAATAATTTTCCCATAGTGCCTCCAGTAGTGCTCCCAGAAATAATAAGGATCCGCTGTAATGGTCCTAGTAATTATAATACCTGTTATAGCGCCCCCAGTAGCTTAAACTGTCCATTTTTGTGCCTCCAGTAGCTTAAATGGTTCCCTCTAGTGCCTCCAGTAGTTTAGGTAGCCTCTTATAGCACCCCCTGTAGTTTAGATAGCGCCATGTAGTGCCCCGTAGTTTAGCCCCCTGTAGATCAGAAAGTCCTTTTAGTGCCACAGTAGTTTAGACAGCCCCATGTAGTTCAGTAAGCCCCCATAGTGCCTCCAGAAGTTAGATAGGCCACTTTACTTCAGATAGTGCCCTAAGTAGATTACGGTAGATAGCCCCATGCAGTTCACCAGTAGTTAAGATAGCCCCATTGAGTTCCCCCAGTAGTTTAGAGAGCCCCTTTTAGTACAGATAGCTCCCATAGTGCCCACAGAAGTTAGATAGCCCCCTTTAGTACAGATAGTCCCTGTAGAGCCAAAGTTTCTTAGATAGCTCCCTGTAGTTCAGGTAGTCCCCATAGTGCCCCCAGATGTTAGATAGCCGCCTTTAGTACAGATAGCTCCATATAGTGCCCCAGCAGTGAAATAAAAACCAAAATTACATACTTACCTGATTCCTTAAGACAGTTCTCCATGCCATTCCTCCATGTAGCTCTGTCCCGGCGCAGGTGGCGCGCGGCATGATGATGTCATCACGTCTGTGCTGACTGACTGACTGTGCCTCTTCCTCTCCGACTCGGCACAGTAGATGGCTGGCTCCTCCTTCACTCTGCTGACAGCCCGCCTGGCCTCCAGGTAACTTGATCCTTGCGCGCTTACAGCGCGTTGGCACGCCCCCTCAGAGCAGCCAGGAGCGCTGCCGGAACTTTCTCTGCACTACCCGAACAGTCTGTACTACGCACGCATGCGCAGTACAGACTTCGGGTTTTCGGCAGCAAAATTAACGGACGCTGTTTTTATCTGCCGGACACTACGGACGACAGAGAAAAACAAAGATTTTTTTGCGGACTGTCCGTAAATTTACGGACGGTTGGCAACCCTGGGCACTAACAGGGAACTATGATTAAAGGAGTTGTCTCTTTGTTAACCCTTTATGTATTCCACAAGATTTAAAGGAAAGTGGAGATGACATTTCTAAATTTCACTTTTTTTGGCAGATTTTCCATTTTAATCCATTTTTTCCTGTAACACATCAAGGGTTAATAGCCAAACAAAACTCAAAAACTATTACCCCGATTCTGCGATTTACAGAATTACCCCACATGTGGTTGTAAACTACTGTATGGGCTAACGGCAGGGTGCAGGAGAAAAGATGCGCCAGATGGATTTTGGAGGGCAAATTTTGCTGGACTGGTTTTTAGACACCATGTCCCATTTGAAGCTCCCCTGATGCACCTCTACAGTAGAAACAACCAAAAAGTGCCCATATTTTGGAAACTAAGGTGTAAGGTGACAGTGTTATTGATGCTATTTTGGGGTACATATGATTTTTGATCGCTTTATATTATGCTTTTTGTGAGGCAAGGTAACAAAAAATGGCTGTTCTGGCACAGTTTTTATTTTTTGTTTTTTACAGTGTTCATCTGACAGGTGCTACTTTTATAGAGCAGATTGTTACGGACGCAATGATATCAAATATGTCTACTTTGTTTGTTTCGGTTTTACATAAAGCATTTTTGAAAAAAAAAATGTTTTTGAGTCTCCATTTTCTGAATGCCATATCTTTTTTATTTTTCTTCCGATTGTCTTGTGTAGGGGCTCACTTTTTGCAGGAAGAGTTGACGTTTTTATTGGTACAATTTTTGGGTACATATGATTTTTTGATCATTCATTATTACACTTTTTGGGGCAAGGTGACCCAAAAATTGGTAATTTTGGCACAGTTTTTATTTATTCATTTTTACTGCGTTCACCTGAGGTTAGGTCATGTTAGATTTTTGTAGAGCAGGTTGTTATGGACGCAGCGATACCTAACATGTACACTTATTTTTATTTATTTAAGTTTTACACAATAATATCATTTTTTAAACAAAAAAATCATGTTTTAGCGTCTCCATAGTCTGAGAGCTGTAGTTTTTTTTTATTTTTTTGGCGATTGTCTCAGGTGGGGGCTCATTTTTTGCGGGATGAGGTGACGATTATATTGGTACTATTTTGGGGGGCATATGCCTTTTTGATCGCTTGGTATTACACTTTTTGTGATGTAAAGTGACAAAAAATGCCTTTTTTGACACCGTTTTGTTTTTGTTTTATTTTACTGTGTTCAACTGAGGGGTTAGCTCATGTGATATTTTTGTAGAGCAGGTTGTTATGGACGCAGCGATACCTAACATGTATACTTTTTTTATTTATTTATGTTTTACATAATAATATCATTTTTGAAACAAAAAAAAATCATGTTTTAGTGTCTCCATTGTATGAGAGCTGTAGTTTTCTTTATTTTTTTTGGCGAATGTCTCAGGTAGGGACTCATTTTTTGCGGAATGAAGTGGCGGTTAGATTGGTACTATTTTGGGGGAAATACGCCCTTTTGATGGCTTGGTGTTGTACTTTTTGTGATGGTAGGTGACTAAAAAATTGCTTTTTTATTTTTTACGTGTTCACCTGAGGGGTTGGGTCATGTGATATTTTTATAGAGCTGGTTGTTACGGACGTGGCGATACCTAATATGTAATTTTAACCAATTTTAACCAATTAAAAATGTGTGTATATGGGGAAAAAAATGGGATTTAAAAAAAAACTTTTTAATTTTTTTTTTTACACTTTTTTTTTTACACTTTTTTTTTACTTTTTTGACTCAGACCCACTTGGTTCTTGAAGATCCAGTGGGTCTGGTGGCTCTATAATACACTGCAGTACAGGTGGAGGGAGCTTCCTCTCTCTCCTCTGGCCACACCATTGGTGCGCCCGATGGGAGAGGAGGGAGCTCCCGCCCTGTTAACCCTTTCCATACAGAGGTCCCTATGGGCCATGGCATGGAAGGGGTTAAACGGCTGACATTGGTGCCAGCACCGATGTCGGCCGTTTGAAGCAGAGTGTCTTCTGTATGCTGACACTCTGCTTCACCCACTCGCCCATCCTGATTGGGGTCTGTGCCAGCAACTGCGGGGATCAGATCCTTTCAGATGGCATTAGGATACTCTGATTGGCTAGTCTGAACAGACTAGCCAATCAGAGCGATTGCTGGCCCGGGAACGCTCCCATTGGTCTCGGGCCAGCTAGCTGAGACCCCTGGCTGTATGTAACAGCTGGGGTCTCAGCGATGTCACCATGTCAGCAGACATGGTGACAGTTTAATGCCATGACGTGTATACTCGTCATGGAGCACTAAATAGCAGTGCTCCATGATGAGTATACACGTCAAATAGCGTGAAGGGGGTTAAAGATACTAGTGATTTTCTAAAAGCAGTTAGGGATTTACAATGGCAAGATGGATTCCTACTGGCATCTAGCGATGTAGAGAGTCTATATACCAGGATACCTCAGGATTTGGGGGCCCAGTGTATCCACAGTATTCTTGAAAGATAAGGCAAAACACATGGATATGTGGAGTGAGGCTACTTTCACACTTGCGGTGCTAGAATCCGGCAGGCAGTTCTGTTGACAGAAGTATCTGCCGGATCAGGCAAACCGTATGCAAACGGACAACCTTTTTTACCGGAGCTGTCATACATCATCCGTTTAATCCGTTATCATCCGGTTTCAACCGGAATAACGGATTCAGTATTTAAATTTTTCAAAGACCAAAGAACCAATTTTATATGCAAATAGTACAGTGGCTATAAAAGACAACCGAAGGTGACATACCCCTCAGAGGCTGCCTCAGAAGATAGCAAAGATGATGCCGGACCACATTCAGTTTGGATTTCAGGCTTTAATCCTTGTTTCCCGCTGGAGAAGCCGCCTTCGAGGCTGACGCCGCCGTCGTTACTGGGTGCATCCGATCACTTCTGCCCGTGTGATAAGTGGCGCATTTGAGGTGGTGTTTCCTGAACTGCGGAATTATCCGGACAAGTTTTTAAACTACCTACGGATGAGCGTCTTAAGTTTTGACGATCTCCTACAAAGGAAGTCTCATCGCATCGAAAAATAGGACACCAGGTTCTGTCGAAGCATTTCACCTGCAGAACGGTTAATGCTTACCATAAGGTAATTATTATTTTTTTTTAATTTTGATGTTTTGCTAGCAACTGTTATTTTTGTATACTTTAGGGCCCGTTCACACTGCAAATTTGCGGAATAGGGGTGTGCCCGTTCACCTCTATGGGCGGCACGCTATCTTGCTTAGCCGCGGCTCCGTGCCGCGGCTCAGCAAGAAAAGATAGAACATGTCCTACGCATGGACAAGTATAGGCATTTTCAATGGGGCTGTCCGCAGTAATGCAGACCCACAAAAATACGGCCGTCTGAACGGGGCCTTAATGTAGCTTTTCCCGGTTCAAAGCTGAACCCACACATACCTTATTTTTCTACCCCATGGTAGGAAAAATATATGTACTTAATACTGTACTCCACGTACCATAGCTCTTGATTGCGCAGGCCAAGGGCTTTGGAGTAGTATTTTTTACTGTGACTTTACCGGCTCCTATGGTCAGGCTTTACCCCTATCTCGACCATCAGAGACGTTGACTTCACTGTGAGCAATGATAGCCAACAGCATATGCCTATAGTTCTCCATGGAGAGCCCATCCCATCACTGGATTTCCAAAAAATGTCCTTTGCCCTGTGAGATGACCACAGAATAAAGGAAAGCATTTTAGCATTTTTTAATATATTTGCTCATTTTCATTTAGAATTTTTTTTTTAATTTTCTTCTGACATCTGGCAACAGGAGAGAGTTTGACGTCCCTCCATTACCAGTTTCGGCTTGGAATATCCACAGTTTCCATCATCATTAAAGATACCTGCTGTGCTTTGTGGGAACAGTTGCATGTGGGATTTATCCCTCATCCAAGTCGGCAACAGTGGGTTGAAATTTCTGAAAAATGTGGGAGGTGTGTCAGTTTCCTAACTGTCTTGGGGCAGTGGATGGGAAACGTATACGTATTATCAAGCCCCAAGGTACTGGTTCGGAGTATTTTAATTATAAAAAATATTTCTCCATCATATTAATGGCCATCACTGATGCCCAGTATAGATTTGCGGCAATTGATGTTGGTGCCTATGGCTGAACCAACGATTCAATGGTGTTTAAAAATTCGGACATGGGAAGAAGAGTCTACAATAGACAATTTGATTTTCCATCTTCTCAACCTCTACCAGGGACTGATGCTCCCCCCATGCCTTTCGTGTTGGTAGGTGATGAGGCATTTCAAATGTGCGGCAATTTAATTAAACTGTATTGTAGCCGCAGACTAAATCAGAGGAAACGCATTTTTAATTACCTCCTGACTCGTGCTTGCAGAATGGTGGAATGCGCTTTCGGCATCATGGTGGCTAAATGGCGAATATTCACAAAACCAATTCAACTCAAAATCGAAACTGTGGATGAGGTAGTAAAGGTGTGTGTGGTCTTACACAACTACCTCCTCATAAAGGAACCACTACCCATTGAACAAATCCCTGAAGACAGTGATTTGGCCAGTTTTGAAAATTTTGGCCCAAGGACCACTGTAGCGGTTTCAAGGATGAGAGACTCTTTTGCTGAATATTTCTGCTTCCCTGCAGGAAGAGTGGACTGGCAGGACCAAATGGTTTAAATTATATGTTTTTTTCCATGAGAAATGAATGTAAATGTAATGTAATTCAGTTTGGTTGTGTGGTTATGTGGGATGGTACAGTATTTAGTGTTTATTGATTTTCAAAACCTGTTTTTTTAAAATTAGTTTCAATTTATTAAATGTTTTGTTATACCATATACTGAGTCTTTATGCATATATTTATCTCCCCATGCTGGAGGAGCGACAAATACTTGTGTCGCTCTGCCAGCATTGGGAGAATATGTGACCACTAGAGCCCTCCATCTCCCTGCACTGGGTTAAAAAAACATTTTTATTCCCTAATATTAAAAACCCGTTTTAAAAAATACAACGACAAATACATGTTTGACAAAAAATATAACATTTATTAATAAAAGTTTTTAAGAACAAATAAATAAATAAATAATTTTAAAAAAAATTACAACTCCCTAAAAACAGGTCTGGGGGGAGTTGAAGTGTGAGTGTGTGGTGTAGGACATAACGTCCGGTTGTGGCCCCTCTGTCCTGTTGCTGATCTGCCAGGGTGGACAAATAAGTGCGCGTTGGGGCAAGTGCAACAGTGGGCGTGTTTAATGTTGATGAAGGGGCAGGAGAGGGAGTTTGCCGAGCCAAGGAAGAAGGAGAAGTGAAATAGGTAGAAGGATATTTATGAGGAGGAGAAGATGGAGAAAAAGGGTGAGAGCATAGTTTGGGTTTTGTGACTGGGATGGGGGTTGGGCGTGGGAATGGTAGTGGGAATGTAGGTGGGGCTGGGCTGGGGGATGGGATTGGGCTGGGGAGGTTGGTATGGGGAGGCTGGGATAGGGGTTAGGGCTGGGCTGAAGGATAGGGTGGGGCTTGGGCATAGGGCTGGGCAGGGGAATAGGGCTAGGCAGGGGGATAGGTCTGGGGTGGGGTAAAGGATGGGGGGGGGGTTGTTGCACCTGCCACAAGGTGCAGTCCACCTGTCTTCTGGCCTCAAACAGTTGGTCGGGCGTAAACTGTTCCATCACAGGGACTAAAGAATTCAAACAGAGTTGCACCGGGCTCATTTGCGATGTCAACACCGCCCCCTCCTGAAGACGTCGCAAATTATCCTCCAATCTGGCAACTCGATTTGTGAATCCCATCAAGGACTCATAAACGAGCCCTGTGAGATCCTCGTAGTCCACCTGACGGCTCCTACCTCTTCTCTGGCGACGCAGGATGGCCTCAAATAATGGAGTTAATTGGGCCATCGTTGCATCGCCAGGGGGCGTAAGTAGGGGAAAATCAGAGTCCTGACCACTTGCTTGAGCAGGACGAGAGGGGCTAGCGGTGGCTGGCTCTTGAGGGACCGCCTCCGGAGGAACTCCGGGCGCCCGAGTACTGCTTGCTGTTCTGTAAAGCAAAGAAAAAAAAAAACACAATTAGCAATTGGATTACAGGGGAGAACCTCTTTAATAGAGGTGAGCAAAGTGACTTCTGATGCTACATATGAAGCTGCATTTCAAAAAATTTTCCTCCAAAGACTGTACAGAGAAGTATCTATGTACAGTATGAAATTTTTTTGGGAAGCAACTTTAGATGTAACATCTGAAGCTCGCTTTGTTCATCTCTACTCCATAAAATACTATGTGGATGTCCAAGACAGAATGCCGAATGACAGTCTGCCTGGGCCATACACATAGATTGGATACCAAAATTTATAATCTCAATAAACATAATCTCTTACCTTGACAGCTCTAAGGTTCGTCGTAGGAACACCAAGGCGGAATGATATCTATATTCCTGCCTTGAGGTTGCCCTCAAACCACTTGGGGCCCGAAGTTCCTCGTTGTAGTCTTTCTTGTAGCGGTCTCTGATAAACCGCCACCGCACCATGATTGTCGCCCCTGAAAAAAAAAAAAAAGGTTAGTGTTTACACTACATGATTTTGTGACATCAAAAATGGTTTAGTATATAATTGATATAGCCACAACAACAATGAAAATACATTTGCTCTTAAACTATCGGTGGTAGTGACCCACACCAACTAGATGGTAAACCACTTCTGAGCTAATAAACATACGTGTATGCAATCTACAATTAAAATACTGAATACTTACGGCACTGCTCTCGTTGCCAAGGTCCTCCCAATTTGGCACAATTACCTCACCGATCTCGTGCCAGAGGAGCCGGGTTACGTTGTGGTCTGCATGGCGGCGGTCGTTGTGGTCCCATAACGCTGGACGCTCCTCCACCATCTGGATGAGGAGGACATTATCAATAAAAGAAACTGACGTCCTCCTCATCCATTCTGGTGGAGACTCTGGAAGCCTAAAAAAAAAAAAGGAAAAAATGTAAAATGCTGTTTCAAAATTTTTGAATTTAAAGGACTTTGATTGCAAATACTCACATGGCACTGACCAGCGCACGCTCCCCGACTTCCTCTGGCGGAGGCTCGAGGACCTCTCTGGGAGGCAACGGGATGAGATGGCTGTAAAATAGAAAAATAAAATATGATTGGAGAACATAGAAACGTATTTTTGGAGAAAAAAAAAGAAAAATAAACACCTACCATTTGCTGTCCTCCACCCCCACTTTCCTCCTCTCCTGTACCCTCTTGACCGGGAGGCACCTCCTCTACAGATGATGCATAGGGACTGCAGGAAGTATAAGTACATGGGGGATGCTAATAGTAGCAGTACCTAGGACTACTACTCCTAGCATCCCCCATGTACTTATACTACCTGCAATCTATTGCATAGGGACTGCAGTAAGTATAAGTACATGGGGGATGCTATGAGTAGCAGTATCTAGGACTACTATTCCTAGCATTCCCCCATGTACTTATACTCCCTGCAGTCCCTAAGCAATAGTACAAAGGGACTGCAGGAAGTATAAGTACATAGGGGATGCTAGGAGTAGCAGGGCCCCAGCCCCCGGCTGGGTGTATTTAACCACTTCAACCCCGGGCCTGTTTTCACCTTCCTGACCAGGCCATTTTTTGCAAATCTGACATGTGTCACTTTATGTGGTAATAACTTTGGAACGCTTTTACTTATCCAGGCCATTCTGAGATTGTTTTCTCGTCACATATTGTGCTTCACGATAGTAGTAAATTTGTGGCACAATATTTCATTTTTATTTATAAAAAAAATACCAAATTTAACAAAAATTTTGAAAAATTTGAAAATTTCTAAATTTAAAATTCTCTACTTTTAAAATACATAGTAATACCTCCAAAAATAGTTATTATTTTACATTCCCCATATGTCTGCTTTATGTTTGGAACGTGTTCAAAATGATATTTTAGTTTTTTGGGACGTTAGAAGGCTTCGAAGTTTAGAAGCAAGTCTTAAAATGTTTAGATTTCAAAAACCCATTTTTTTAAGGAGCAGTTCAGTTAAAAAGTCCCTATGTGGGGCTTACATAGTGGAAACTCCCCATAAATCACACCATTTTAGAAACTACACCCTTCAAGCCATTCAAAACTGATTTTACTAACTTTGTTAATCCTTTACGTGTTCCATGAGAATTGACAGAAAATTTTAATGAATTTTCAAATTTTCCCTTTTTTTAGCAGATTTTAAATTTTAATCCATTATCCATGATACACATGAAGGGTTAACAGCTAAACAAAACTCAAAATCTATTACCCCGATTCTGGAGTTTACAGAGACACCCCATATGTGCACAAAAGCTAAAGTATGGGGGCACAGCAGGCTTCACAGTGTAAGGAGCACCATATGGCTTTTGGAGAGCGAAATTAGCTGGAATAATAATTGGGAGCTATGTCGCACATGAAGACCTCCTGAGTTGGCCCTACAGTGGAAACCCCCCAAAAGTGACCCCATTTTGGAAAAAGCACCCCTTAAGGAATCTTTCAAGGTGTGTGGTGAGCACTTTGAGCTCAATGGTTTTTCCTAGAATTAGGATTCACGCGGAAGTGAAAATGAAACACTGCAATTTTTTGACAAAAAAGTTGTAATACACCCACATTTTTCACTTTCACAAAGGGTAACGGGAAAAAATGCACCCCACATTTTGATCACCATTTCCCCCCGAACACGGCAACACCCCATATGTGCTCGTAGCCCAATGTACTGGCGCACAGCAGGTTTCACAGTGGAAGGAGCACCATATGGCTTTTGGAGAGCGAAATTAGCTGGAATAATAACTGGGAGCTATGTCGCACATGAAGACCCCCTGAGCTGGCCCTACAGTGGAAACCCCCCAAAAGTGACCCCATTTTGGAAAGAGAACCCCCGTACGAACATTTTAAGTGGTAGAAAGGGTACTTTTTTACAAACTGGGGTCTCACAGAAGGCAGAAATGCAAGTAACAGCATTTCAAAGCACAAATTTGTGAAAATGAAAAATTACAAGCAGACCCCAATTTTTCAGATTCACAAGGGGTTAAAGGAGAAAATGCACCCCAATACATTTTCCCCTTTTTTCCCCCATTAAAACAACACCCCATTTGTGCTTGTAGCCCACTGTATGGGCACACAGCAGGCCCCTAGAGGCAAACAGCAAAATATGGATTTTGCAGGCCAGAATTAACAGACATGTTTTTTTAGTGCCATGTCTCATTTAAAAATTTCCTGAGGTCCCCAGAAATTAAAAACCCCCACAAGTGACCCCATTTTGGAAAGAGCACCCCCGTACAAACATTTTAAGTGGTCGAAAGGGTGCTTTTTACTAAACAGGTGTCTCACAGAAGGCAGAAACACTTGTAAAAGCTTTTCAAAGCACACATTTGTGAAAATGAAAAATTACTAGCAGACCCCAATTTTTCACATTCACAAGGGGTTAAAGGAGAAAATGCACCCCAATACATGTTCCCCTTTTTTTTCAAATTAAACAACACCCCATTTGTGCTTGTAGCCCGCTGTATGGGCGCACAGCAGGCCATCAGAGGCAAACAGCAATATATGGGTTTTAAAGGCCAGAATTAACAGACATGTCTCATTTAAATAACTCCTGAGGTCCCCAGAAATTAAAACCCCCCACAAGTGACCCCATTTTGGAAAGAGCACCCCCGTACGAACATTTTAAGTGTAGAAAGGGTAATTTTTTACAAACTGGGGTCTCACAGAAGGCAGAAATGCAAGTAACAGCATTTCAAAGCACAAATTTGTGAAAATGAACAATTACAAGCAGACCCCAATTTTTCAGAGTCACAAGGGGTTAAAGGAGAAAATACACCCAATGCATGTTCCCCAATTTTTCCCCATTAAAACAACACCCCATTTGTGCTTGTAGCCCGCTGTATGGGCGCACAGCAGGTCACCAGAGGTAAACTGCAAAATGTGGTTTTTGCAGGCCAGATTTACCAGACATGGTTTTTTATTTGCCATGTTGCTTTTAAAAATTTCCTGAGGTCCCCAACAACTAAAAACCCAAGAAGTGACCCCATTTTGGAAAGAGCACCCCTGTACAGACATTTTAAGTGGTAGAAAGGGTACTTTTTAGCAAACTGGAGTCTCACAGAAATGAATATGTAGTGATGGTGAAAAGTGGATATGTAAGATACAGAGACTAAATGTGAGGTGTAAAGTGAAAAAAATTCAGGGTACATCAGAGATGAAACTAATCCATGGATTGGTGGTAGATTCTGAAACAATCCTTGATGCACAGGCCAGGTTTCTCAGGGCAGGTTTCGCAGTGGTGTATAGTGTCCTTCCTAATCCCCCTTTTGGAACACACCCTGCATCGTTTTTGGGTCCTTCCCTTCCTAGCTGTTTGGGGAACTTCACCTGGGAAATGTTGTCCTGGTACAACTCGGGCACCGTAACTTGCAGAAGTACTGGGGGCCTCTTCTGCTTGATTTGGAAAAATTAGGGCATTGATCACTACTTCTTGAAAGTGAAGGAAAGTTTCCGTGTGTCCTGCAGATTTATATAGCACATACGCAGCGTACGGCTAGTTTTTTGTACCACACTTTTGTTTTTCGTGTGGCACTGTAGGGCTTCAGAACTTGATCTGAAAGATCGACTCCTCCCATGTGCTTGTTGCAGGCCAGGATGCAGTCCGGTTTGGGGACAGTGGTAGTGGTACCACGTACACGGGCAGGGGAGCTGGTGTTGGGGTGAATGCTGGTCAGTACAAGGACGTCCCTCTTGTCCTTGTACTTAACCACCATCATGTTTTCATGGAGGAGAGCCCTACTTTCACCCTTCCTCAGTGGTTGCCCTACCAGGGATCTAGGGAGGCCTCTCTGATTTTTACGTACTGTGCCGCAAGCCACAGTACGCCTGGCACTTATGGACATGAAGAGGGGTAAGCTGGTATAATAGTTATCCACGTAGAGGTGGTAACCCTTATCCAGCAGTGGGTGCAGCAAGTCCCACACTACTTTCCCACTAACTCCTAGGCCAGGGGGGCATTCTGGGGGTTCTATCCGTGAATCTTTGCCTTCATAGACCCGGAACCTATAGGTGTAACCTGACCTACTCTCACAGAGCTTGTACATTTTTATGCCATACCTTGCCTGCTTGCTGGGCAGGTACTGGCGGAATTGTACCCTCCCCTTGAAATGCACCAGGGACTCATCAATACAGATGTTTTCTTCTGGGGTGTACACTTCAGAAAACTGAAGTGGTCAAGGATGGGTCTAATTTTGTAAAGCCGATCAAATGTCGGGTCACTTTGGGGAGGACAATGTGCATTATTGTTGTAATGCATAAATTTCAATATCGACTCAAATCGATACCGGGCCATGGTGGCACTGAATATTGGAGTGTGGTACAAGACATCTGCACTCCAATACTGTCTCATTTCTGGTTTTTTAACCAGCCCCATGTGCAGCACAAGCCCCCAGAAAATTTTTATTTCTGACGCTGTTACTGGGGTCCAACCTAGGGGTCTTGCGAATTGTTATGTGGGGTTCTGGGTAATAAACTGCTGGGCGTACAAATTAGATTGGGCCACAATTAAATTTACAAAATCATCACTGAAAAAGATTTTGAAAAAATCAATTTCTGTGAAGCCCCTGCAGTCAATTTGAATTCCAGAGTTTCCCATAAACTCTGGAATTTGGGGCTGATAAACGTCAGGGGGTGGGGTCCATGTGGGGTCACTCTGGGGGGCTGCCTCAGCGGTCATTCTGGGGCGCCTCCTAGAGGGTCCCTCATCAGTGGATGGGGTGGAGGAGTAGAGGAAAGTGGCGTCCTCTTCTCCTCGTCCTCGTCCTATGGCCGACTCGGTATCAGAGGCAAGGATGGCGTATGCCTCTTCTGCCGAGTACACTCGTTGGGATGAATTGGACATTTTTAGTTTATTGGGGTGTGATGGGTGAAACGTGTAAAACTTTATTTAGTGTGAGGGGTGTGTATGTAGTGGTTTTACACGTAAAGGTGTTTTTTTACTGTATTGACTTTGAATTAAAAAAAAAGGGGGGAGGGGGAATTAAAAAAAGGTCTTTTCAGTAATAAAAGTCTTCTAATAAAAAAAAAAAGTTTTTGCTGCAGGAAAAAGTTTTTACTGCACAAAAGAAAAAAAAAAAAGAGCAGACGCGATCAGTAATGGACACTACTGATCGGTGCTCAGTGCTTGCAAAATGCACATACGCAGAACACGTGCAGAAACCTAAACTAACACTAACTGAAATATATCTAACTACCACTAACTGTGTTTTTTTTTTCCACACAAAAAAACCCCCCAAAATATGCAGATGCTTCTTTTACAGCACACACACACGCACACAGATGGTGTGTGAGTGCAGAAACTGTACTGAAAAAATTCACTACAGTCCTCTGCAAACAGCATGTACGCAGGCAGATACAGTGCGTTCGTGGAAAAACCTAAACTGCCACTAACTGAAATTTATCTAACTACTACTAACTGTTTTTTTTTCTTCACACAAGTAAAAAAAAAACAAAACCCAAAAATATGCAGATGCTGCTTTTACAGCACGCACGCACGCACACAGATGGTGTGTGAGTGCAGAAACTGTAGTGAAAAAATTCACTACAGTCCTCTGCAAACAGCACATACGCAGATAGCGTGCGTTCGTGCAAAAACCTACACTGACACTAACTGAAATGTGTATATATATATATATATATATATATATATATATATATATATATATATAATATAAACGACAAAAGAGCAGCAGCACAAGTCTTGAATGGAGATGGTGGTGCAATCCCTCACGGCTAAGGATATTAAGCCTGATGCATAGAATAATGGAGAACAAGGCAGCACTCGGATGTGATGAAAATAGTGGACCTTTATTCCAGACAACGCGACGTTTCGGCCGACTCAATGTGGCCTTTCTCAAGCATAAAACAACCAGTGTGAACAAACACTTAATATAAATATATATATATATATATATATATATATATATATATATATCACATATATATATATATACTTAATATATATATATGGATTTATATATATATATGGATTTATATATATATATATATATATATATATATATATATATATATATCACATATATCTGACTGACACTACCTAGAGTTTCAAAAAATGTGCTAACGCAGCACGTACACAAAACGTGTGTGCGTGCAAATACTGTAGTTAAAAAATTCAGTACAGTATAAAAAACTGAACACTGGCTAAAAATTAAAACTTATATCTATATATAGAGAGATATGGAGCTCTATATATATTTCTATAAAACCCTAACTGTACTTTCTTCTTTTTTCACAAAAAAAAAGAAAAAAAAAAGCACAAAAAATGATCCCCAGGCGCTGATCAGGCAGGTATGCACTGAAAAGCACTGGGCGGTCACAGCTCGCACGCAGAAAAAGCGGTGCGGAGCTGGAAAATTGTTAAAAAGTAAAAAAAAAGACAAAAAACACACGGACCAAGTAGCGTCCGTAAAAAAAAGGACGGGGGGGGCAGGAGGGAACAGGGACGGAGGGTGGGTTAGGGATCTGTAACTTCTTCTTTTCTTCTGTTCTTCTTCTGTTCAGCAGTAAAAAATCAGATAGAAGTGGTGGTACACCACAAGTCCCAGCAAGCGCCAACAGCACACAGAAAAGGACAGAACCTTCCAGCATGCAGTCTCCCGCTAGAATGGCTGCATGCAGGGAGGTTCTGCCTCTTCCTGTGCAGCTGTAGCTCTGCCATTGGCTGTAGCGTTGCTCCAGCCAATGGCAGCGCTGGCAGGGGACCCAAAACACAGGGGTCCCCTGCCTGACCTCGGGAAGGACAAGTGCTGACTAGTTCAGCACCTGTCACCTTTAGATGACCCTCCTCCGGTCCCCCTGCAGCTTCGGTGGCTTCCGGGAGCTGCGATGGGCTGGTCCGTGGAAACCAGCCAATCGCAGCCACCGGAGATGCAGGGGGACGGAAATACCGCCCCCTGCCCTTAGGGAACATGGCTGCCTGCAGGGCAGTGCAGCCATGATACCCCGGCGATTACGCCCGGGGACCGGGTGACCGCCGCGCCGTAACTCTACGGCACTGGTCGGCAACTCACTTCCTGCAGTGCCGTACATGTACTGCGCTGGTCGGGAAGGGGTTAAATTTATTTGCGTGTAACCAGCATCTGTGGCTGATTTTTCAGAGCATGTGGCACTATATACAGAGGGCACATGACATATGGCACTATAAATAGAGGGCACAGGGCATGTGGCACTAAGATAAGTTTGTGTTAGTATATAGGGTGGTGCCAATATATTGGTAAAGTGAAAAGCTGAAGACACCTTCTCAGCAAAATCTGCTGAGCTGAATAGTGGCCAGGAGAAGTCATCACGGTGGCCTGAACCAGATGGAGAAGAACTCAGGAGGAGACGTCACCTGTAAGTCACTAAATGGAAATGATTATTCTGCTACTGACTGTGTATGATGAGTGCTATAGTCACCTGGATGATCTACAGCTGATGATGGGGGGTAGCATGCTGTTTAGTGAAACAACTCCCAGCATCCCTTTACTGCTGTTCAGGCCATACTGGGAGCTGTAGTTTCACACCGTACAAGCTTATATGGCGAGGGCTGACCTGACTACTCAAATGGTATCTGTATTGAATCTGGTGAAGTATATATGTACTACACATGATACTGGTGCTGTATTTAAATAGTGAACTTGGTTCTGGTGCTATATTTCACTTATGGGTTTGGTTCTGTTGCTTTATTTATGTAGTGAACTTGGTTTTGGTGCTATATTTCACTTATGGGTTTGGTTCTGGTGCTATGTTTCTGTAGTGAACTTGGTTCTGGTGCTATATTTCACTTATGGGTTTGGTTCTGGTGCTATATTTATGTAGTGAACTTGGTTCTGGTGCTATATTTGACTTATGGGTTTGGTTCTGGTGTTATATTTATGTAGTGAACTTGGTTCTGATGCTGTATTTGACTTGTAGGCTTGGTTTTGGTGCTGTATTTATGTAGTGATCTTGGTTCTGTTGCTGTATTTGACTTGTAGGCTTGGTTTTGGTGCTGTATTTATGTAGTGATCTTGGTTCTGGCACTGTATTTGTGTGTTAAACGTGCAGCTGATGCTATACTTTTAGCTAGTGCCATCCATTCACATCTGCGTTTGGGCCACTGTCACATATTCTGTCAAAAAGACTGGACAAAAAAGTCCTGCATGCAAGATTATTTTGTCTGGCAAAGAAGCAGCTTTTTGAGCAAGCCACATTGTAGTCAATGGCGTCCCTTCAGCTCAATCATGTACTGTATCTGGGATTGCACATGTACGATCCCAACATGAAAACACAACCAGCTGCCACTTTTTAACGATTTAAAGCCCATTTACCTATACCGCCTTTATATGGTAGGCAGAGTTAAACAGGTTAGGGACAAGCCGCTACACATGGGCCAGTGCTATGTGGTTGCCCCCAGGCTAAAATTTGCCAGACAGCCCCTGACAGACCTTTTCTATATATTAACTACAGAGAAGTTTTCCTGCTTCCTGCTGGTGAGCGCCTCTTCAGGTATGGGATTTAGTCTGCTCACAGTGTACTATTGACTATGGATCTTTTCCATGTGTTATCTACTGAGAAGTTTTCCTTCTGGTGAAGTCTTCTTTAGGCATGGGTTTTAGCCTGTTCACATAGAAAATGTCCATCTGGGGTATGGGAAATAGACATTTCTATGTGAGCAGGCTAAATCCCATGCCTGGAGAGGACCTCACCAGCTTGAAACCTTCTCAGTAGAAAACACATGTAAAAGGTCCATCTGGGGTATGGGAAATAGAGATATGTTACCTATTGAGAGGTTTCGATGCCGGTCAGGTCCTGTTCTGTGATGGGATTTACTTGATTAGTCGATTACATAAAGGTGATTATTTCCCATATTCCAGAAGGACCTTTTCCATCTATTATCTACTAGGGAAGATTCATACTGCTGAAGTCATTTTGAGGGATGGGATTTATCTGTCTCACACCAAAGCGGTTATTAGCCAAACTCCGAAAGTACTTTTTCCATCTATTAAGAAATATGAAGTTGTTACACAAACTTTATAAAAATTTGGTGGTTGTGATCAAGATTGTGGCTCAAAAATGAAGTGCAAAAATGGCCTTCTAAAATGTATCCCATTGCAAGGTGCAGATCATGGATGGGTGTTCGAGAAGCAATTTTTTTTTTTTGTTAAGCCTACATTGCCAATACAGAAGAGATCAGGGGATGTCAACAGATAACTGGCTGTGTGATGTGATAGCAGCAATGGTGAGTCGTCATCAGTGGCAATATAGTTTGTAAAATGATGTGGGCAAAGCACCAGATGTGTCGCTGTGTAGTGGTGGAAGCAGCAGTGGCGTGTCAACATAAATGGCTGTACAGTATAGAACATTGTGGACAAGGCTGGATTTGAATATCAAATATGGCCGTGTAATGGGGATGGTAGAGGCAATAGTGGTAGTAACAACTGGTGGGAGCAGTGGCAGTACAGTATGGAACATGATGAACAAGGCCCCAGGAGTTGAGTCGTCTGGCTGTGCGGTGCTAGTAGCAATTGGTGGCAGAATGGGACATGACGGACAAGGCCGCAGGTGTTGTCTGGCTGTGCGGTGGTAGAAGCAATTGGCGGCAGCAGAAGTACAGTATGGAACATGACTGACAAGGTGCAGGAGTTATCTGGCTGCGTCATGGTAAAAGTACAGTATGGAACATGACGGACAAGGTGCAGAAGATAATGTCTGGCTGTGTTGGGAGTGCAGTGGCGGCAGGAGCTGACATGTTACTAGTTGAAGGACCTAAAAATTACTCTGTAATTTTCGTTTGCCAAACATTTTCTAATTAAGTATGCCTCTGTCTTCTAGCACACATCAAATTGCAATCTATGATGCAAGAAATTAATTTCCTGTACTACAAGCAATATTCAAGTACACATTTTTTTTTTAACACACACAAAATGGTGTTGTGCACAGCGTGATGCAAGAAATTAAATTGGCACTGAAAACTTCAATATTAAAATGTAAGTTTTCTCAAATACACACCAACATAGTGTGTGATAATTATCTGCTGTATAAAATGCAGGTTTGGGACAAAAAAAAAAAAATAGAAAAAAATAATTTTGGCTGGCACTGCACTAAATAAAGAGTGCACAGTCACTAAATTGTCAGTTTTCTTTTGCACAGATAGATTGTGTGAGAATTTGTGAATGTGATGCATTTTAGTCAGTGACACACGAAGCCTGTGTAAATAACTGCTACGACCCTGCCTGGCACACTGTGCAGAAACTGCAGAAGTGACAGTGTAAATAGCTGAGACTCCTCTCCCTCCATAAGCACACTGTTTTTACTTCTTAAATCTATCTAGCTAGGGCTGCAATGATTACTCGATGGAATTGAGTAATTGGACACAAAAAAATCCTCAATGCAAACTTTTTGCATCGAGGATTCGTGTGTCATGTGATCACGGAGCCGGAGTGAAACGCTTGCTATAACTCACCGCTCCGTGGTCATCCGCCACCCGCCAGGACTACAGTGCAGTGCACGGAGATGAAGATGGAGGAGCTGTGGAGCGGCGCCCCTACAGGAGAAGTAAGTGTTTGGCTAGGAGCGGAGATGGTGACACTGGGGGAGCTGAGGACATGGAAGACTGATGGCGCTGGTGGGGGCTGATGGCATAGAGCTGATGGTACGGGGGGGGGGGGGGGCTGATGGGACAGAGCTGATGGCATTGGGGGTAGCTGATGGCACTGGGGTGGCTAATGGCATAGGGCTGATGGCACTGGGGGGAGCTGATGGCACTGGGAGGGCTGATGGCACAGAGCTAATAGCACAGAGCTGATGGCACTGGGGGGGGGGGCGGAAGGCATTGAGGTTGCTGATAGCACTGGGGGGAGCTTATGGCATAGAGCTGATGGCACTGGGGAGCTGATGGCACAGAGGACTGGTGGCACGGGGGCCTGATGGCATAGGGAAGCTGATGGCACTGGGGGGGTTGATGGCATAGAGCTGATGGTACTGGAGGGCTGATGGCATATAGGATTGATGGCACGGGGGGTCTGATGACTTTTTATAAAAGTAAACGTTCTTTTAATTAGTTATTTCTTATTAGAGTACTCAATTAATTGTTGGATTAATCGATAGATTACGTCATTACTATCGATAATCGATAGCTAGAGCCCTATATCTAGCTATTAATAGCTATCTCTTCTCACACTATAGACTTATGCACACGGCCGTGCCTGTAGAGGCCCACAAGGAGCGGGTCCGCAATATATACAGGCACTGGCCGCGTCCACAATCCGGAAGGACCAGTGTGGAATAGTGGCACGGAACCAGATGGAAGCACTACGGAGTGCTTCCGTGGGGTCTATTTCCATACCTACATGGACCTATTCAAGTTGAATGGGTCTGCGTACGTCTGCGGCAGCCTCATGGATGGTGCCCGTGCATTGGGGACCACAAATTGCGATCTCCAATGTACGGAACGGCCAGCACACGTTTGTGTGCATGAGCCCTATGTCTGTCTGCTCTGTGGATGTTTTATACTGATTATTAGTATTTTTATACTTTCTCTGATGGCAGATTAACACATACATGATGTGACGTTACACGTGATGTAAGGAGAGCTGAGGCCTGTGACTGGCAATGACGCATGTTGATGCCGGAACAGAAGTGTGTGGAAGTGCTGGTTTGGGAGCCACACAAACCAAATCCTGTGGCGGGACCAGGTGAGTATCATCACCAGTGCAGGTCTGGTTTGGTCTCAGATAAACCCGTTAGGACGGGACCATTTTCCAATTTTGTTTTTTACTGCCAGCCTTCACAGAGCAATAACTTTTATTTTTCCATTCACACAACTGTGGGACAGCTTGTTTTTAGCAAGACAAGTTGTACGATCACTGTAAGTACGATTACAGTGATACCACATTTATATAGTTTTATGGGTTTTGTTTTTACAACGTTCCCTATGAGATAACACTGACCTGTTCTCTTCATTTTCGGGATCAGTACGATTACAGTGATACCACATTTATATAATTTAATGGGTTTTGTTTCTACTGTGTTCCTTATTAGATAAAACTGACCTGTTCCCTTCATTCTCTGGGTCAGTGCAATTACAGTGATACCACATTTATATGGTTTTAGGCCCCATTCACACGGGCGAGATTTCCGCACGGGTGCAATGCGTGATGCAAACGCATTGCACCCGCACTGAATCCTGACCCATTCATTTCAATGGGGCTTTTCACATGAGCGATGTTTTTCACGCATCAGTTCGCCGTTGCGTGAAAATGGCAGCATATTCTATATTCTGCATTTTTCACGCAGCCCTGGCCCCAATGAAGTGAATGGGTCTGCGTGAATCACGCATTGCATCCGCACGCAAGTGCGGATGCAATGCGTGATTCACTGATGGTTGCTTAGAGATGATGTTTGTAAACATTCAGTTTTTTATCATGCGCGTGAAAAACGCATCAAAACGCTTCGCACCCGCGCGGAAAAAGCTGAACGAACGTACGCAATCGCAGTCAAAACTGACTGCGATTGCGTGCGGATTTTCCAGAACGCATCCGGACTGAATCCGTGATGATCGTGTGAAAGAGGCCTTATGGGTTTTGTTTTTACAGCGTTCCCTATGAGATAAAACTGACCTGTTCCCCTCATTCTCTGGGCCAGTACGATTACAGTGATACCACATTTATATAGTTTTATGGGTTTTGTTTTTACAGCGTTCCCTATGAGATTAAACTGACCTGTTCTCTTCATTCTCCCAGTCAGTACGATTACAGTGATACCACATTTATATAGTTTTATGGGTTTTGTTTTTATAGCGTTCCCTATGAGATTAAACTGACCTGTTCCCTTCATTCTCTGGGCCAGTACGATTACAGTGATACCACATTTATATAGTTTTATGGGTTTTGCTTTTACAGCGTTCCCTATGAGATTTAACTGACCTGTTCCCTTTATTCTCTAGGCCAGTACGATTACAGTGATATCACATTTATATAGTTTTATGGGTTTTGTTTTTACAGCGTTCCCTATGAGAAAAAAAAGACCTCTTCACTTCATTCTCCGGGTCAGTACGATTACAGCGATATCATATCTACAGTGCCTTGCGAAAGTATTCGGCCCCTGGAACTTTTCAACCTTTTGCCACATTTCAGGCTTCAAACAAAAAGGTATAACATTTTAAATTTTTGGTGAAGAATCAACAACAAGTGGGTCCCAATTGTGAAGTGAAATGAAATTTATAGCATCATTTAAACTTTTTTGTAATAATAAAACTGAAAAGTGGGGCGTGCAAAATTATTTGGCCCCCTTGCATTAATACTTTGTTGCGCCACCTTTTGCTGCAATTACAGCTGCAAGTCGCTTGGGGTATGTCTCTATCAGTTTTGCACATCTAGAGACTGAAATTCTTGCCCATTCTTCCTTGCAAAACAGCTCTAGCTCTTTGAGGTTGGATGGAGAGCGTTTGTGAACAGCAGTTTTCAGCTCTTTCCACATATTCTCAATTGGATTCAGGTCTGGACTTTGACTTGGCCATTCTAAGACCTAGATACATTTATTTTTTAACCATTCCATTGTAGATTTTGCTTTATCTTTGGGATCATTGTCTTGTTGGGAGATAAATCTCCGTCCTAGTCTCAGGTCTTTTGCAGACTCCAACAAGTTTTCATCCAGAACGGTCCTGTATTTGGCTCCATCCATCTTCCCATCAATTTTAACCATCTTGCCTGTCCCTGCTGATGAAAAGCAGGCCCAAACCATGATGCTGCCACCACCATGTTTGACAGTGGAGATGGTGTGTTCAGGGTGATGAGCTGTGTTGCTTTTACGCCAAACATATCGTTTTGCATTGTTTCCAAAAAGTTCGATTTTGGTTTCATATGACCAGAGCACCTTCTTCCACGTTTGGTGTGCCTCCCAGGTGGCTTGTGGCAAACTGTAAACGAGACTTTTTATGGATATCTTTGAGAAATGGCTTTCTTCTTGCCACTCTTCCATAAAGGCCAGATTTGTGAAGTGTTCGACTGATTGTTGTCCTATGGACAGACTCTCCTACCTCAGCTGTAGATCTCTGCAGTTCATCCAGAGTGATCATGAGCCTCTTGGCTGCATCTCTGATCAGTCTTCTCCTTGTTTGAGATGAAAGTTTAGAGGGACAGCCGGGCCTTGGTAGATTTGCAGTGGTCTGATACTCCTTCCATTTCAATATGATCGCTTGCACAGTGCTCCTTGGGATGTTTAAAGCTTGGGAAATCTTTTGGTATCCAAATCCGGCTTTAAACTTCTCCACAACAGTATGACGGACCTGCCTGGTGTGTTCCTTGGTCTTCATGATGCTCTCTGTGCTTTAAACAGAACCCTGAGACTATCACAGAGCAGGTGCATTTATACGGAGACTTGATTACACACAGGTGGATTCTATTTATCTTCATCAGTCATTTAGGACAACATTAGATCATTCAGAGATCCTCAGTGAACTTCTGGAGTGAGTTTTCTGAACTGAAAGTAAATGGGCCGAATAATTTTGCACGTCCAACTTTTCAGTTTTATTATTACAAAAAAAGTTTAAATGATCCAATAAATTTCGTTCCACTTAACAATTGTGACCCACTTGTTGATTCTTCACCCAAAATTTAAAATGTTATATCTTTTTGTTTGAAGCCTGAAATGTGGCAAAAGGTTGAAAAGTTCCAGGGGGCCCAATACTTTCGCAAAGCACTGTATACAGTTTTCTGGGTCATTTGTTAACCTGAAATATGCCTATAGTAGGTGTATTTCAGGCAAAGAATGGTTAGTTACGTCGCAATCTGCAACTTTTCCCTGCTCACATCAGATCTAAAAAAAAGTGGGTGTGGCACGGGTGGGTTAAAGGGGTATTCCCATCTCACAGATGTAGTTTGTACAGTTAGATATAGCCATACCAATATTATTTCTAATAGAATGTATTTATATAAAATCTACCGTTTATAAGATTTCCCTATTTGTATATCCATTGTCCCACACACATCATTCAGTCCGTTGCCCCTGGTTACAGCCACCGCGGCCATGTAGTAGTGGTGGCTGGCTTGCTCTTGTTCAGACCCGCTCTGAGGTAACTGCTGTATTGTGAGCGCACATTACATGATCATGCGGAGATACGTCTTAGGGTTGTAGCATTTTTGTCTGCGCTTCCAAAACGCAGAGAGACGGATCCTGTTCCAAGATCAGTTCATCTCTATGGAGCAGGATCCATTTATAAAGTCTGCGTTTTGGATGGATCCTGACCACTGGACTGGTAACGTCCAAAACGCAGATGTGAAAGTCCCCTAAGATGTCTCTGTTTATATAAATACTTTCTATTAGTAATAATATCGGTATGGCTATATCTAACTATACAAACTACATTTGTGAGATGGGAATACCCCTTTAAGGGCCAGCAGGCCATACAAAATGGTCTAAATGTAAGCCCGCGATGTACAATGCAGCGAGTCCCCCTGTAGCGGTAACTGCTGCTCCTCACCAGCAGAGGTCAGCGGGGCTGTGTATTGAGTGTGTCTGTTAGGCCAGTGTTCTTCAACTCCAGTCCTCAGGGCCCACCTACCGGTCATGATTTGAGAATATCCCATAGCATGAATACCTGTGGTAAATCCTGATGGACTGACGCTAATTATATCACCTGCTCAAAACTAAGGAGATCCTGAAAACATGACTGGCAGGTGGGCCCTGAGGACTGGAGTTGAATAACTGTGCACAGCTACAAGTTTCTAGCAAACAGAAGAACGCCACCAGATAGTTACTTAAAAAAAAAACAAAAAAAAAGACAAAACAAAAATAAAACCCCACAACTAATAAAAAAATAAATAAATAAATAAAAAATCAACAAAAATATATAGAAAACATTTTTTGGTTTAACCCTTTCAGTACCGAGCCACTTTTCACCTTAAATCCCAGGCCGATTTTTGCAAATCTGACATGTGTCACTTTATGTGGTAATAACTTTAGAACGCTTTTACTTATCCAGGCCATTCTGAGATTATTTTCTTGTCACATTTTGTGCTTCACGACAGTAGTAAAATTGTGGCAAAATATTTCATTTTTATTTATAAAAAATTACCAAATTTACCAAAAATTTGGAAAAATTTTCAAATTTCAATTTCTGTACTTTCAAAGTAATACCTCCAAAAATAGTTATTATTTTACATTCCCCATATGTCTACTTTATGTTGGCATCATTTTGAAAATGACATTTTATTTTTTTGGGATGTTATAAGGCTTCACAGTTTAGAATCAAATCTTAAAATTTTAAGAAGATTTCCAAAACCCATTTTTTTAAGGACCAGTTAAGTTATGAAGTCACTTTGTGGGGCTTATATTGTGGAAAGTCCCCATAAATCACGCCATTTTAGAAACTACACCCTTCAAGCTATTCAAAACTGATTTTACTAACTTTGTTAAACCTTTATGTGTTCCATGAGAATTGACGGAAAATTGGAAAGAATTTTAAAAATTTCACTTTTTTTTAGCAGATTTTAAATTTTAATCCATTTTTCATGAAACCAATCAAGGGTTAACAGCAAAACAAAACTCTAAATCTATTACCCCGATTCTGGAGTTTACAGAAACACCCCATATGTGCACAAAAACTAATGTATGGGGGCACAGCAGGCTTCAGAGTGGAAGGAGCACCATATGGCTTTTGGAGAGCAGAATTAGCTGAAATAATAATTGGGAGCTATGTCGCAAATGAAGACACCCCTGAGCTGGCCCTACAGTGGAAACCCCCAAAAGTGACCCCATTTTGGAAAGAGCACCCCCGTACGAATATTTTAAGTGGTAGAAAGGGTACTTTTTTGCAAACTAGTGTCTCACAAAAGGCAGAAACACTTGTAAACGCTTTTCAAAGAACATATTTGTGAAAATGAAAAATTACTTGCAGACCCCAATTTTTCACATTCACAAGGGGTTAAAGGAGAAAATGCAGCCCACATTTTGTTCCCCATTTTCTCCCCATTCAGGAGACACCCCATTTGTGCTTGTAGCCCGCTGTATGGGTGCACAGCAGGCCCCTAGAGGCAAACAGCAAAAGATGACAATTACTCTTACCGGTAATTTGATTTCCCGTAGCCTCCACAACGGCACTGACAGGAGATTGCACCCGCCTCCAAGGGACAGGAAACAACGGCGGAAGCCAAAATAAAAGGACTCCTCCTCCGGCAGTATCCAGTTAGTATCAGAGACCAGGACAGAAGAACACAACAGCCACATAGACACCAACAAAGTCATACTGAATACTTAAGAAGATTAACAAAATATAGAAGCATAACATGTACAGTACAAAAATTTTTTTTTTTTTTTTTTTTTTTTTAGGGAGGGAAACCCCCAGTGCCGTTGTGGAGGCTATGGGAAATCAAATTACCGGTAAGAGTAATTGTCATCTTTCCCTATCTCCTCCACAACGGCACTGACAGGAGAATAACAGAGGCAACTTAGGGGGGGACCACGGCGGACAATACCTTTCGTCCAAAAGCCGTGTCCTGATTTGTCAAAATATCAAGTTTATAGTGCTTAAAAAAGGTCATGGGACTTGCCCAGGTACCCGCTTTACAAATCTGCTCGAGGGACGCCTGACCCCGTTCAGCCCACGAGGCAGACAAAGCCCTAGTAGAATGGGCCCTTAATCCCGACGGACAAGGAACCCCTCTCTCCTTGTAGCACAAAGCAATGGTGGACTTTATCCATCGGCTAATGGAGGCTTTAGAAGCCCCGGCGCCTTTATTACTCCCCTGAAACTGGACAAGCAGCCTATCTGAGCTTCTGAAGCACTTAGTAGCCTCTAAGTAAACCAGAAGACATCTTCTGACATCAAGGTTGTGGAACTTAACTTCCAACGGAGTAGAAGGGGAAGGACAAAAGGAGGGCAGCACAACCTCCTGCTGGCAGTGGAATTTAGATATCATTTTGGGCAGAAAGGAGGGGCCGTGCCTAAGTACAATTCTGTCATCAAAGATGGAGAGATAGGGGGCCTTACAAGAGAGGGCTTGGATTTCCCCTATTCTCCTAGCAGTGGTTATGGCAATCAAAAATGCTAATTTAAAGGTCAACAACCTGATGGATAACTCTGACAGAGGTTCGAAGGGATCGGACATGAGAACCGTCAGAACCAAATTGAGGTCCCAAGGGGAAACCCTAACTTGAGAAGGAGGGCGCAGCCTATAAGTGCCTTTAAGGAATCTGACCACCAGAGGATTTTGGGCCAGCTTGGAATCCAAAAAGGCACTTAGAGCCGACACCTGGACCTTAAGCGTGCTGGTCCTCAGCCCCTTATCAAATCCGGCCTGAAGAAATTCAAGGAGGAGACCCAGATCTACGGGGTCCATTGGATTCCAACGGTCTCCAGCAAAGGACAGGAAGGTCTTCCAAATGCGAACATAAATTTTAGATGTCACAGGCTTTCTGCTATGCAGCAAGGTGGAAATAACAGAGTCGGAAAGACCCCTCTGCTTTAGGAGTCCCCGCTCAACTTCCAAGCCGTCAAGCGGAGGCTCTTCACTCTTGGATGGACGGCTGGCCCCTGCTGGAGGAGATCTGGACACAGAGGCAACACCCAGGGTTGAGACACCGACAGAGACTGGAGCAGAGGGTACCAGGATCTTTTTG
>ONZH01009471.1:0-17970 GCA_900303285.1 Rhinella marina
TTCAACTGCCTCCTGTCCTGAGCTGTGATAGGGAGAGATGGACATGAGTCCTGACATGCAGCAGAATAGACACTAGTCACACTACCCTTTAGTAACCAGCTTGATGTAGCAGTAATTGGGGCAGATCTCTGGATCTATGTGAGGTGCAGGGCTGTTTCTCGCTTTGTTAAAAAGAGATTGCGAATGTACTATAATTGTAACACCCCAGTGATGGTCTGGACTTCATTTCACTTGACGACCCTCAATTATTCCATCTATCATTTTTGCAGCCAGAGCCACCGCCTGGGGCCTATTCGTCCATCAAGGTAGGAACACCGTGACACATACCCCCGAGACACTGTATGCCTAAAATACCCTTGGCACTCCTACACTGGGACAAGAGAGACATCTCCTTAGAGGGCCCTGGAGGGGAAGGGTCGCCCGCTGCAAATGACGTCTGAGCGCTGCATAATATGATTCACATTTTTGGTAAATATTTTTGGGGTAACACAAGTTTATACTTCTTTAACTAACTTGATTTTAAAATTATTGTGATATGTCGGCTTCACTAACCACTTGGAGAACATAATGTGTACACAGTCTAGTTATCAATAACATGTTGGGTGGCATGATCCTAGTGCTTGAAAATATTACACTTCTGTGAATTAGGGGTTTGTGCTTACGGGACACCCATACTGGGTGGTCTTCCCATGGGCCTGGGGAAAAATCCATATCCCCCCTGACGGTTGGAGCTATAAAAGATAAAACATAAAATTAGCTTGTATTTTGAAGACAGAAGGGCCACCCATTACACTTTTTATTTTACCTACCTTCTGCCTCTGGTAGCTGGGCTGGGAGTGTATGAGGGCCAGGTGGGGTCCTCTCAGGGTGGGGTGGAGGAGGGGCAGAGGAGCTCCTCTCTGGTGCAGCAGCTGTCAAAATTTAAATAATGGCATTACATTCAACTCAAATGAACAGTTGTAACTTCTGATGTTGATACATCTGAATAGTTTGGGGCTGGATCCAATTACTAAACATTAGTGCTCTTATATCACTGTAGCTGCACTCCCACATAGCCTGGATTAAAAATAAATTAAATATGTTTACACTTTCTAGAAGGTCCTTCAGGGGCCGTCCGGGCACGTCCCTTCTGTCGACGCTGTCGATGTCGCTGACGTTGCTCTTCAACATAAATCCGTACACAATTGTTATGATGACCGTTTTAATACTAACAATGTATACTACTATGAAGATATTATGGGTGAGAGGAGGGCGATATGATGGGGAGTGAAGGGAACATCGAATATCTGGGGTGCATATTTGATGGAGGGAGCATTTGTTGGGAGGGGTGGGGGGTTGAATGAATGAATAAAAGATGTCTGTGTGTCACAGGTACAAACATAACAAATAGAAATACAGCACATACAATGTACTAGTATACCATAGCTCCAGTCCCAACCGTTTCGGATTCAGCAGGACAGTCAGGATTTTAGCGGCTGAGTCCGGGAATGGGTGGCCCGTGTTCAGCTGTCTTTGCATCCATAGGAAGCAGAGACGGGTGACGGTAAGCAGGGAGCAGTCCCTTCACCTTCCCCGACATCCAATATAATGTCTCCTTGTGGCCCCCATACAGTATAATGTCTCCTTGTGGCCCCAAGTGTTTTTTTCTTCTAAATGGGTATTTATTGTGATAAATTTCTTAATATCGTTATCATGGGAATATATTTTAAATCACCCACTCCAGACACATTAGCTGCAGCATGAGCACATCTTTGAGTCTGTGTGTAGGAGGAGGAAGCGCTAACTATAAAGGGGCATATAAGGGTACTTTCACACTAGCGCTAGAGATCCGGCGGGCTGTTATGGCCGGGAACAGCCCACCGGATCTGTCCGGATCCGGCATTTGCCTGACACAAAAGGGAGAACGGCCAGCACCATTAACAATAATGGGGGACTGCGCTGATCCGACCGCTATCTGCAAGAACACCGGGATTTGGCAGGACAAATACCGTGGAACAGCCTGCTGGATCAATGCCACATATGTGAATGTAGCCTAAGGTAAATTACTGGGAAGGGGCATGTATCTGAGAATACCTTCACTTGTTTGCTAGGGCTACACGACGACATGTGTCGTGCGACAGTAAGTTGCACGACACATAGTGCACAACTACAGTCGCGACAGTGTTCGCGACAATTTTTACAATGGAAGTCTATGGTGTTGACTGCGACATGCGACATGCTGAAACTGCGACACGACAGTCTCAGAAGAACCCACCCTGGATGGACTTTTCTGCGACTGTCGTGTTACAGTCGCAGCATGTCGCATGTCGCAGTGCGACACCATAGACTTCCATTATAAAAATTGTCGCGCGACATTGGCGCAACACAATGTCGCGCAACAAATGTCGTCGTGTAGCCCTAGCCTTTGAGTGGAGTTAGAGGCGTGGCCTAGCATGAAAGAAAATTGCTGCAGCGCACTACGCACTCCCACTTTGTCCTATACGGTTTTCTTTAATGGCACTGGTACAATACAATACAGACAGTAAACTAATTTTTACTGTGAGATTACTCACCCTCTCGTATATTATCCCGGATCAGCCTTAGCCGCTCTGGGCACTTCAATTTGAGGTCCGACCACTTGCTCTGGGCCTGGCCCGGGGTCCGCTCACTCTGACAGTGATGGCGCAGGCCTTGTATCACCCGCTCCACTATTTTATTTTTTTCTTGGTGCGGGTGTTGATGGGTGCCACTGCCATCATAGCCCAGCTTGTCCATCTTCTGGACCATGTACTTTAGCTCTTCAGAGCTGAATGGACACGAACGCCTGCTTGAAGTTGCCATCTTGCCAAATTCACTCTGACTCTGAGGTTCGTACGCCACGACCTAGCGTTGTGCGTGCATTTGCAAGACTTATATTCGTACGCAACAGTGTATAGATTAAAAGCGTATAAAGTTGCGTACCTTTTGAAAAATGAGCGTTCGTTATTAGTGAGCGAATATTCGCAAATAGCACATAATAACGTATATTTTGTACGCAAATACAACAAATCTATTCGTCGAATATACAAATTTTATGAAAAGTTCGGCGAATGTTCGGCGAATAATTTTTTGCATGATTCGCTCATCTCTAGGCACAATAATATTTTTTTTTTCTATTTTCCTTGATTTGTTAAAATAACTGTTAAATGGGGATACCTGCTCAGTTTCTTACTAGCCATGGTGAAGTGGGATACCCCTGGCCTTACAGCAGCCAAATAAACCTCTTTAACTTGAGCCAAATGTACTATATAAAAATGATGCGTGATCTAATATATAAAGTTGAGTGTATGTATATGTGTATGTATGTGTGCATGTCCGCTAAAGGAATACGCACCATCGCAGCTACAATCGAAAAATTTGGCACACAGGTATAACAGGTGTCCGGGAAGGTTTTAGACCAGGTCGCAGCTCTCCAGGACGTACCGTTCCTGAGATATTCCCAAAAAATGCATTAGCCAATAGAAGCCTGGTCATATGACCCTTATCAGCCAATAGGAGCTCACAGGCCCTAGCCCCCACATACAGTTTCACACCAGGTTTCCATAACAACCCACCCAGTTTTCTTCACTGCTGTAGGTCTGTTTTAAAGGGGCAGGGCGCTGTGGATGACACTGTTAAAGGGGTATTCTGGTTACCATAAATATACCTTATGTTTTAGACTAGTTCATTATCTATCATTACCTAATATAATGTAAATCACATATTTACCGTTCAGTAGTAATAAGTGATGTTTTCTTCCACTGCTACCCATTGTGTTTCCTCAAAAATTACCATGGCATCGACCTATAATTCAGGCCACCCTCAAAAGAAGGACTTAAAAGCCCCTCCCCCAGGTCACACTAAGCCATGCCCTTGACCAGATCAGGCCACGCCCCTCTCACTCTGCAGCCGACAAGGATTGCAAAAATGAAGGTAAAAATCAACTTCTGTCAGCTACAGGGGTGGTAGGGAGGGTGATTGTCTCCCTGCAGCTCATGATCAGACTGCACAGTGCTGCTGTCTGAGAGTGAGCTGTTCAAAAGGACATCCCTGTGTCCTTCCAGGCCCTGCGCCAGATGGAAGCCAGGGAGTCTGAAAGCTGAACTGTCCGGCCTAAAAACGGACCTCTGGCCACCCTAGGGGCAGGCTGCTGTGGAGGTCACAGTTAAAGGGGAGAGCACTGTGGATGTTACTGTTAAGGGGCAGGCTGCTGTGGAGGTCACTGTTAAAGGGATGGGCACTGTGGGGGTCACTGTTAAGGGAGGAGGGGACTGTGGAGGCAACTATTAAAGGGGCAGCGGGGTACTGTGAGGTCACTGTTAAGGGAGTGAGTTACTGTGACAGTCACTGTTAAAGGGGCAGTCGCTGTGGAGGTCTCTGTCAAGGGGGCCAGGAATGGTGTAGGTCAGTTAAAGGGACTGTAACCTATGGTCAGTGTTAAAGGGGTGGGTGCTGTAGAGGTCACTTAGGGGGACAGGCCCCTGTGGAAGTCACTGTCAAGGGGGTGAGGTGCTGTGGAACTCACTGTTAAAGGTGCAGGCTGCTGTGAAGGTCAAAGTTAAGGGGGTGGGGTGTTGTGGAGATCCCATTTTAAGGAGACGGGGTACTGTGGGGGGAGTCAATGTTAAGGGGTGGAAGCTTTGGAGATTACTGTTAAGGAGGCGGGGTGTTGTAGAGGTCACTCTTGATATCTCTTAACGACATAAACATTAAATTAAATATACCTGGGTGAAGCCGAGTCCTTCTGCTAGTACTTGATAAATTTGGTGACACTGCATACGGACACCTACTTACGGTAATGATTTAATGTCATAATAAATTTGGTATAACCCTTTTGAGTTGTTTAGCCTTATTTTTTGTTTGCATGTTATTATCTGCTATACTGTACATGTCACAAAACTAAAACAAAACTTAAAATACACTTTCCCCATGACATTAAATTTGGTGCCCCACTGACATTTTTGAGAAACATTCTCTTCATCAAATGGTGCAATGTCTGAAATGATGCAAAATTAAATAGATGTTCGTTCAAAGAATACTGTAGTCACTTATTATTAAACTTCTTGATAAATTCTTCAGTTTCCCTGAAATTCGTATCAAAGTACACTTTAAATACTTTGATTTGCTCAACACTAGTCATGACCCAGGTTAGGGAGTCAGGTGATAAAAATGTGTTTAGTTTGGACATATTTAATCTCTTATGTCTAATTTTGCTTGTACAGTACATGTGTTCTCAGGATTTGAATGCACTGTACAATATAAAAATGACACTACCATATTTTTTGCTTTATAAGATGTGCCAGATTATAAGACGTAACTAGGATTTAGAGAAGGAAAATCAGAAAAAAATAATTTTCATCAGACCTCAGATCAGACCCTCATATTAGACGCACATATCACACCCCAATTTCAAACCCTTATATCAGACCTCAGATTAGATCCTCATATCAGACTTCAGATCAGACCATCATATCAACCTCATATCAGACCCCATAGCAGATCTCAGATCAGACCCTCATATCAGACTTCAGATCAGACCCTTATATGATACCTCAAATCAGACTCCCATAGCAGACCTAAGATCAGACGCTCATATCAGACTCCCATATCCCACCCCAATATCAGACCCCCATATCAGACCGCAGATTAGACCCGATTATCAGACCTCAGAGCAGATCCCCATATCAGACTTCAGATCAGACCCTCATATCAGATGCCCATATCAGACCTCAGATCATACCAAAAATAACAAAATAAACTTAACTCCACCTACCTCCGGGCCCACACTGCACTGTGATCTCACATTGCACAATGTCAGGTCCTAGTGTGCTCATTATGTCCTGACGATGTTTGCCGTCAGGACAATGCAGCGCAGGCTTAAAGAAGACCAGGGAGCGGTGAGTACCACCAGCGCTAGCAGCACTACACTTAACGCTACCTGCGCCTCCTGCATACTAGTCATTGCTTCCATAATGAAAACGCTCACTAGTATTCGCTTTATAAGATGCACTGCCATTTGCCTACCACTTTTGGGGGAAAAAGTTCATCTTATAAAGCAAAAAAATACTGTGCATAATAAAATATTATTATTACTATATCATCATCAATCATCAATCATCATCATCCTTGTCCAGGACACATTCTTTAGCTGCATGTACAGTACATTATATAGTCTCACTTGGCAAATTTGTCCAGCATCATTTTTTATTTTTTTAAAAGCAAATCACTGGCCAGAATTGTTCAGCCCTGTAGCAATGCTCTATTGCTTAACTGCAGCAAAGGCAGTATCATTATTTCATTCTTTTGTGAAACAAAAACAATTTCTTAATGTACTTGTAATAGGGTATTTGTGTCAGCTTCCACTTATAATTTTCTTTTAACACTGATAAAAAGCATTGTTTTACCCAATAACATATCCTGGTTTGATAAAGACAGATTCTATTTGTAAAGCATAGCAGTTCTAAATTTAGTT
Organism: Rhinella marina; assembly: GCA_900303285.1. NCBI lineage: Eukaryota > Metazoa > Chordata > Amphibia > Anura > Bufonidae > Rhinella > Rhinella marina. The sequence continues at coordinate 6,470 of ONZH01009471.1, forward strand.
CAAGATGATGTGCATCTTGAAAGGTATAATTACAGAGCAGCAGTGAGATAATAAATGGTTGTGCATGAACTCCTGACTGGAAAAGACCCCAGGGATTATGTTCCAGTGCAGTTTTCGTTTCTCTCTGTTTTATTTTAATTGTTGATCAACATTTTGCATCTGCAGTACATTAATGATTTTTTTTCTGCATGTGCATACATGTAAAATGCTTGCTCCAGAGGCTGTATGGGAGAATTTCCATGATATAATGAAGAAGAATGCTGCAAAGGTCAAAATCTTCTTCCTTCAGAAAATGCTTATTAAAATCTAACCTTTCCATTCAGGTTCAGTACTATGATTACATAAGACTGATGCCGTGCAATTTATTTTAAAATAAATTACAGACTGATTCTAATGAGGATTATCCATTAGGCCGCATTGTTTTACCATTATATTCACTAGATCACGTTCTTAAAAGGATATATTGATGAAGTATTTGCTTTTTAAATGAAACTTTAGAGTAAAAATTATTTTCTGTGAAAACACATGCATAACAGATATTTTCTATCTGCAGGATTTTTACATTGTTACATAGTAATTCTCCAACATGAACTTCATAATTTGGTTTCTGAAAAGGGTTATCCAGGAATTTGATATTAATAGGCTCTGGATCGGTCATCAATATAAGATTGGTGGAGGTCCGAATTCCGACATCCCCACCAATCTGCTGTCTGAAGTGGTCTCTGTGCTCACTGGAGCTCCAGTGAACACTGTAGTCTCTTCACAGCGTACCAAGCACAGAACCGTACATTGTATAGCGACTATGCTTGGTATTGCAGCTCACTCCCACCGATCAGCTGTTGAAAGAGGCATTGTAAGCGCTTAGGCCTCTTTCTAGGCTAGTGACATCAGTGTTCATTGGTCACGTGGCCTAGGTGCAGCTCAGTCCCATTCTGAGCTACAAGTAGGCCAGATGACCAATGCACAGTGATGTCACTAGCCTAGAAAGAGGCCTAAGTGCTTACAGAGCCTTTTGAGACCTCTTCCAAGAGCTGATCGGTGGTGAGAGCCCAGACAATTTGATATGTATGACCTATACTTAAGCTAGAAAACCAAAACAAAGCATATGGAATAATTTTCAAATACATAAGTAATCACACTAGAAGTAATCTGTTTAGAAAGTTCATTGCATATATATAAATAACAATGATAAAGGCATAACACAGTTAAATAGTTTAAAAGTTGTTAAAACCATCTCCTATTGATAGTGGTGGTCATGGGGCAGAAAGTATCTAACATAGTAACATACAACATGATTCATGAGTGGACAACTAGTAAGGAAGAGCGACACTACATTGTGGTATACTGTACAATCAAATGTTTAAATATAATTGGAAAATGCTGTGAACAATATAATATCCAAGTGGTAAAGAAATACAAAACAAAAACCAACCAAGAAGGTAAATCTGCTTAACCCTTTCAGTACCGAGCCACTTTTCACCTTAAATCCCAGGTCGATTTTTGCAAATCTGACATGTGTCAATTTATGTGGTAATAACTTTAGAACACTTTTACTTATCTAGGCCATTCTGAGATTGTTTTCTCGTGACACATTGTACTTCATGACAGTCATAAATTTGAGTCAATATATTTCACCCTTATTTATGAAAAAATCCCAAATTTACCAAAAACTTTGAAAAATTTGCAAATTTCCAAATGTCAATTTCTTTACTTTTAAAATACATAGCAATACCTCCAAAAATAGTTATTACTTTACATTCCCCATATGTCTACTTTAAGTTGGCATCATTTTGTAAATGTCATTTTATTTTTTAGGACGTTAGAGGGCTTAGAAGTTTAGAAGCAATTTTTCAAATTTTCAACAAAATTTCTCAAACCATATTTTTGAGCATCAATTCAATTATAAAGTGATTTTGTGAGGCTTACCTAATGGACCCCCCCATAAATTAACCCATTTTAGAAACTACACCCCTCAAGTTATGAAAAACTGATGTTACAAACTTTATTAACCCTTGAGATGTTCCACAAGAATTAAAGGAAGATGGAGGTGAAATTTCAAAATTTCACTTTTTTGATAGATTATTCATGTTAATAATTTTTTTCTTGCAACACAGCAAGGGTTAACAGCAAACTAAACCTCAATATACATTACTATGATTCTGCAGTTTACAGAAATACCCCATATGTGGTGGTAAACATCTCTATGGGTTTGTGGCAGTGGTCAGAAGGAAAGGAGCGTCATATGGATTTTGGAGGCAGATATTGCTAGAATAGTTTTTAGGCACCATTTTGTAATTGAGAGACCCTGACGTACCCCTACAGTGGAAACTCTCAAAGAGTGACATCATTTTGGAAACTACACCCTTCAACGAATATATTAAGGGGGGTACTGGCCACTTTAACCCCCTAAACATTTACGGAATTTGGAAACACTTGGCTGTGAAAATGAAAAGTTTCATTTCTTCCAATAAAATGTTACTTTAGCCCCAAATTTTTCATTTTCACAAGGGGTAACAGGAGAAAAGCACCCCATAATTTGCTACTCATTTTCTCCTGAATACAGCAACACCCCATATGTGGTGGTAAACTGCTGTGGGGGCACATGGCAGGACTCAAAACAGAAGGAGCGCCATGTGGATTTTACAACGCAGATTTGGATTGGTTTGCGGGAGCCATTGATTTTTATTTTTTTGAGTTATTGTCTTATGTGTGGGCTCATTTTTTTGAGGGACGAGATGACGGTTTGATTGGTACCATTTTGGGGTACATAAGACTTTTTGATCGCTTGGTATTACACTTTTTGTGAGTCAAGGTGAAAAAAATAACTGTTTTGGCATGGTTTTTTAAAAAAATGTTTACAACATTCATCTGGGGGACTATCTCATGTAATATTGTTATAGAGCAGGTTGTTTCGGACGTGGCGGTACCCAATATGTCTAACTTTTTATTTTTGGAAAGTTTTACACATTAGATTTATTTTTGAACAGAATAAAATCTTTTTTTTTGTGTTGCCATTTTCAGAGAGCCATATTTTTTTTATTTTTTGGGCGATTGTCTCAGGTAGGGTATCATTTTTGCGGGACAAGATGACAGTTTGATTGGTACCATTTTGGGATAAATACGCCTTTTTGATCGCCTGCTATTACACTTTTTGTGAGGCAAGAGGGAAAAAATGGTTGTTTTGGCATAGTTTTTTTTTTTTTTTTGCAGCATTCGCCTGGGGGGCCATCTCATGTAATATTGTTATAGAGCAGGTTGTTACGGACACTGCGGTACCCAATATCTCTAACTTTTTTATTTTTGGAAAGTTTTACACAGATTTATTTTTGAACAGAATAAAATCTTTTTTGTGTTGCCATTTTCAGAGAGCCATATTTTTTTTATTTTTCGGGCGATTGTCTCAGGTAGGGTATCATTTTTGCGGGACAAGATGACGGTTTGATTGGTACCATTTTGGGATAAATACGCCTTTTTGTTCGCCTGCTATTACACTTTTTGTACCAAAAAATGTCTGTTTTGGCAGGTTTTTTTTGTTTTTTTACTGCGTTCACCTGGCGGGGTGGATGACATGATATTTTTATAGAGCCGGTCGATACGGACGCGGCGATACCTATTATGTTTATCTTTCTTTTTTTACCTTTTTTTAACAATTTTTTTAACTTTTTTGGGAAAATGGCATTTTTTTTTTTTTACTTGAAACTTTTATTATTATTTTTTTTTTAGGAAACTTTATTCTTTAACTTTTTTTACTTTATTTAACTTTTGGGGGTCTGATCCCCTTTACAATGCAGTACAATACTTTTGTATTGTAATGCATTGGCTGTAAGTGTTTTACTCAATGTAATACACTTACAGCCTGCTTCCTGTGCGATCCAGGGGGCTGGATCGCATAGGCACGCAGGGATAGCAGCCACGATGCCTAAGGAAGGCATCGGGCTGCTATCCGAGCCATCGGGTCCCCGTCACATTAGCGCAGGGACCCGATGGCCCCCCGCTCGCCATCCTGAACTCCCGCACACCACATGTGCCGCGGTCCGCGCTGACCGCGGCACATGAAGGGTTAATGCGCCGGCATCTGTGTTTTCACCGATGCTGGCGTATTCAGCGAGGTGCCTACGCCCGCCCGATCAGAGCGCCGTACATGTAGTCTAAGGGTTAATGTCGGACCACCACCACGCCCTGACGTGTGTTTCATGGTTAGTTTCCACAGGGAACTATTTGAGTGTTCGCTACACTGAAGATAGGCCAACAATATTACATTTCTGGATACCTCTTTAAGGAAATATCACACTATAATAGATAACCCCTATGTTACCCCTATGTTTTTTGGTGCAGGCATATTATTAAATCTCAGGCAATGTTTTACATGTGTTGCTTTTATATTTTTTTCTATATAGGCTGAATTGGTAAAGATTAGTTTTACAATTGCAAACTGGCATACAAATCTTAACCCTCTGGTATAATTTAACTAGGTTACATCTTATATAAATAATGAGTACCCATATTATTAATATACTTCCATGTTATCACATATATCATTTCCCTTGTTTTAGGTTTGAGGTGGCTCAAGTTTTTTTATAGTTCTTGTAATTTCTCTCGATAGAAAATGACTTACAACAATGAGCAAGAATGAAGATGGTGGTTCTGATGATGGTCATTATGATCATTAGAGAGAAGTTAATCTTTAGAAATTCTCTTCTCCATTGATTCTCCAATATGAGCGTGATTTTCTGCAAATCTCAAAGCTAAGGAATTGACTCTGCCATCTCAAATTATTATCATTATTGCTAAGTGGGATATAAAATCTATAATTCATAACTTCCCATTTTCTGATAGGAAGAGCAAGCTGGCTTCTTCACAAGAAAACACACTTGGGGTTAAGCTTGTATTAGACCTAGTGATCAAATGTTCCTTCCCGGCAATTGCCTGCTCGCTAATGGAGGAGCCTGCTGCTATTACATGCAGTGATCTCCTTCACAGTATGGGGAGGAGAGATCGTTATGCCATCTCTCGTCTCCATGCTGTCTAGTTATTTGCCGGCATCAGATCATGATTAGACAGCATGATCCACCTCTGGCAAATCGTGATCTTTTAACATGCAAATGATTGTTCATCTGATAATCGGCGTCAGTATTACACTGCCAGATGATCGCTAACGAGCGTTACTACAAACACTTGTTATACCGATCATCTAGCTAAAAATCTGCCAGTGTAATTCAGCCTTTAACAGTAGAGCCATTCATACAATTGAAATGTGGTGTCACCTTTGAAATATTTGAGCTTTTTTCATTATTATTGCAGCTCATGTGCTCATTTAAAACATTAGACCCTTTAAACAAAGTTTGCCTAATTAAACAATCTAGGAAAGGCTAAAGATTGCTGGTGCTAATGCAGCTACCATCTAACTTGTATGAGACCCAGCATATTGTATGTTAACTCTTATGACTTAAAAGCAGATGATATACAATTAATTTTTAATTTTTAAGTTAAAGACTGAGTTCAGCAGACCAGATTTGACTTTCTATGGTACAGAACGCTGACAGCAGGCTGCCGAGATTCATCAACATGATCTTTAACCACAAGTGTGCCTCTTACTCCTCCTTGTGGTTTTCCTCCCGTTATCAAATAAAACACATCTGTATCTTTGTTAGAAACAGCATGAGGTCGGGCTGTGTCAGTTTGATTATTGCCATTCATACCAACAGCAGGACATTTTTTTGCCATGTGAATTAGTGTCCTATGTTCATATCTTTGCATGATAAAACATAGAAGGTTCCAGTTCTAGCATATAGATTTATTTACTATTTAATGTAGCATACGAAAAAATATTTCATGTCTAATACATTTTAATAACTTTTATACCGGGTTGGAATGGTTAAAGTGGTTGTGCAGTGTTAAAATATTGATGACTTATCTTTATTTTTGTCAGCTTCACTTTTAATATTGTGCTTTTAAACTCTTTCATAAAATCCAGCAAAATTTTGAATAAGGTACAGTAGGTTTCAGACGTTCGCAATAAGGCCAAATTGAAATGCTTCATGGCCCTTCATTTCTATGGTGAACTTGGTTTAAGCTGAATAAGGGTACGTGTGGGTGGATGAAATAAGGTCAAACTCCCAGCATATGGCTGCATTACCGCTGTGTGAAACAGGCTTTTCAGTCAGTATGATGTTCAAAAACATACCTAACAGAGGGTCACCTCAGAACGTACTGTATGCAGGGTTGCTCCGCCAATGAGGCGAGGTGAGGCGATCGCCTCAGGCGGCGCAGCCCTGGTGACTAGTGGGGGCAGCAGCGGGAGATGAGCGCTTCCATTGTGGAAGCACGGCGATGCACGGCTCATCGCGCCGCCTGAGCCGTGCATCACGGGACACAGGCCAGAAGAGGCCTGCATCGCATCGCTGTCAGCCTGATGGAGGTACGTATAAGTGTTTATTTTTTTTTATATGGTAAAATACAGAACGGGGGCATCTATGGGGGCACTTACGGACAATTATTGGGGGCATCTATGGGGGGAACTTACTGGCTGATATATGGGAGGCACTTTCTGGCACATATTTGGGGGGCATCTATGGGGGCACTTCTTACTGGCACATGATTGGATGGAAATCTATGGGGGCACTTCTTACTGGCACATGATTGGGGAGGCATCTATGGGGGAACTTACTGGACCATGATTGGGGGGCATCTATGGGGGGCACTTACTGGCACATATTTTGGGGGGCATCTATGGGGGCACTTACTGGCACATGATTGGGGGGCACTTACTGGACCATGATTGGGGGGCATCTATGGGGGGCACTTAATGGTCAAGGTCAGTTGCTCTGTGCAGACAGAATGGCACTAGGGTCACTTACAAGTCTTTCTTTGTTTGATGTTGTTGTTTGGGATACTAAAAGTTGCGTTATCTTTCAAATCAGGGTTTTCTGTGTCTTTTTAAAATAAATAGAAATATTAGTTATATAATTATTGTGCATGATATCTTATACATTATTCTTCAAAGTTTATACTATCTTCCCTTTATATCATATTCGAAGTAACTGCAGTTATTGCTTATTGCCAAGAATTCTTGGCTCTATGTACAATATTTCCAGGTTGAACAAACTTTTTAAGGTCTGTTTTATTCCTTGAGCCCTAGCTTAGTGTTATTTTATGATTAGTAGTTCTAACACATGCTTCTGTAGGTCCACTAATCCAGCCACCTGGTTGGATTTATTATGCACTAGCTGAAGGACCCGACTTTGCCCGGGTATATTTAATTTATTTCTTTTACTGTTTGTGTGTGTGTGTCGTTAAAAGATATCGAGAGTGCCCTCTACAGTGCCTGCCCATTTAACAGTGACCTCTACACCGGCCCGCCCCTTTAACAGTGACCTCTACAGCGGCCAGCCCCTTTAACAGTGACCTCTACAGCGACCCGCCCCTTTATCAGTGACCTCTACAGCAGCCTGCCCCTTTAACAGTGACCTCTACAGCAGCACACCCCTTTAACAGTGACCTCTACAACTGCCCGCCCCTTAAACAGTGACCTCTACAGGAGCCCGCCCCTTTAACAGTGATCTCTACAGCAGCCTGCCCCTTCAACAGTGACCTCTACAGCAGCCTGCCCCTTTAACAGTGACCTCTACAGCAGCTGCCCACCTCTTTAACAGTGACCTCTACAGAAGCCCGCCCCTTTAACTGTGACCTCCACAGCAGCTAGAGTGGCCACTGTCTTCATCCCAGAAAGCCAGACCTCACCGGCCATTCCCCCAAACGTGAAACAGCGCCCCAAGTTCCCATGAAGACACATCACTAAACATGAGGCCACGCCCCCCCTGGCTCCGTGAAGACATGGAGGAGAAGCTGTCTGAGTGTGAGCTACTGAAAGGGTGGACATCCCTGTGTCTGTCCAGGCACTGCGTCGGACGGAGAACAGGTAGCCAGAAAAATGGACTGTCCAGCCTAAAGCCGGACATCTGGCCACCCTAACATCAGCCTGCCCCTAGGGTGGCCAGAAGTCTTGTTTTAGGCTGGACTAAAACAGACTCCCTGTCCTCTGTCATGTGCAGGGCCTGGATGGACACAGGGATGTCCTTTTGAACAGCACACTCTCAGCAGCAGCACTGTGCAGTCTGAACATGAGCTGCAGGGAGAAAGTCACCCTCCCCCCACCCCTGCAACTGACAGAAGGTGATTTTTACCTATATTTTTAATCCCGGTCAAATGCGGCATGGAAGGTGCGTGGCCTGACTGAGTCAGGGGTGTGACTTGGTGGGATCTGGGGGTGGTGCTTTTAAGTCCTTCTTTTGACGGTGGCCTGAATTACAGGTCGATGCCATAGTAATTTAGGAGGAAGGTGGGTAGCAGTGGAAGAAAACATCTTTTATTACTACTGAACGGTAAATATGTGAAATATACATTATATGAGGTAATGATTGATGATGAGTTAGTCTAAAACATAACTTATAGTTATGGTAACCGGAATACCCCTTTACCATTGTCATCCACAGTGCTCTGCCTCTTTAATGCAGACCTACAGCAGTGAACTGGCTAGGTTGTCATAGAAACCTGGTGTGTGGAGACTGCCTGTGAGCTTCTATTGGCTGATAAGGGTCATGTGACCAGGCTACTATTGGCTAATGCATTTTTTGGGAATATCTCAGGAACGGTACGTCCTGGAGAGTTGAAAACTGTTCTAAAACCTTCCCGGACACCTTATGTACATGTGTGCCAAATTTTGTGATTGTAGCTGCAGCGGTGCGGATTCCTTTAGCGGACATACACACACACACACATACACTCAGCTTTATATATTAGATAATCAACCAGTACAATGTATAGAAAACATATATTTTTTTATTATTTTCTGCACTTTTGATTTATTTTTATACCTAATAGGATCGTTAGAATGCAAAATCCAGAAAATGTCCATAAATATCACTAACCACTGCACACACACATAAAACATATGGATTTTCATCTTTACTCTATTAACCTCTTTCAACTCAGCTCCACACATGTATGGCACTGGGTGGGTCTTAAAGAAGAACAGGCATCATAGACAATATTGATCACACACATTTAACCCCACAAATGCTAAGGCCACACTCCTGGGTGTGCAACGGCTACCCCTGGCGAGGATCGGGAGAGCTGGAAAGTGTGTGTGGTAGCCTCAGTCCTTCTGAATGATATGAGGCTGCCACAGATAGGTTCTTATAGAGAACCTGCCAGTGGCAGTGCTCCATAGAAGCATAGCTTAATTCCCATGAGCACCAATGCTAATGCATTGGGATCTATGAAAGAAGCAATCTAATATTTGCTTGTTTAATATTATAGGTGTTTACTTTTATATATTTTCCCCAAAATCAAAATAAATATAAGCAATAAAAATACACACCATGGGCATCATCACATGTGAAAATATTCGCACTATTAAATATCTCATATGGCAAAAGAAGAAACAGCAAAAAAATATCTAAACGGCCGACTTGCCACAAAAATTGAACAAAAAATGTTCAAAAAGTCATACACACCTCAAAAGGTTATCAACGAAAAGTTTGCCCCACAAATAATGAGTCCCCACACAGTTAAAAAAATCACTGAAAAAGCGTAAGGTGGTAAACATCCATCCAATTAAACTAATCTCACAGGTGTGTATGGGCGCTAAAAAGAAAATAACAAAAACTTTATTTGAAATTAAGTATTAAAACATGGGGTGAAGAAATGCACCCTTCACACTTATGGACACAATATATCCCGTATAGTATACACAGAATAAAGACCTAAGAGTCCCTACAACAATTAAAGGAACCTAAGTCCTGTATACAATATATCATCCCTAATAATCTGGGTTACATGACTCTCCAAGCATCCAGTCTTAACTGGTCATAGTCTGACCTAGATCCAGACTTGGACTGGTAATACCATACCCCAGAATTGAGAGCGATAAGTAGGAGAGTGAGAGGGATGGGTATATTATTCATACCATTATCAACTAGAGATGAGCGAGCACTAAAATGCTCGGGTGCTCGTTATTCGAGTCGAACTTTTCCCGATGCTCGGGTGCTCGTTTCGAATAACGAACCCCATTGAAGTCAATGGGAGACTCAAGCATTTTTGCAGGGGACCAAGGCTCTGCCTAGGGAAGGCTGGGTGAAAACCTGGAAACCTCAGAAAATGATGGAAACACCATGGAAATGGACAGGAAACAGCAGGGGCAGCATGCATGGATGCCTCTGAGGCTGCCTAATCCCACCATTACCCCAAATTCTCCTAGTGGGGCATGTGTGGTATCGATTCTTCTCAGTTTAAAATCGTATACGTCCCCTATCTTGGGACCATATATTTCATGGATTTTTCGAACACGGAAAAGGAAAAAGAGCTTGCTCTGGCCAGGGGAGTGTCTTTTCTACTGCAGCTAAGGGGACGTGTCCATGCTCTGCCTATCACAGGTCAGGAGGCAATTAAAAGAAGAACCAAAAAAAAATCAGTACAATATCTAATACGTCCCCTATCCGGGTAAATTGTTTGGAGAGAGGGCCTGTAGGTGGGGGCAGGCTGGGGGGAAGGAGGTTGAGCTGGAAGAGCCAGAGGAGTGCCCCTTGGCTAGCGTGTGTGGTGGTGACAACAGCCGGATGTATTTGGAAAAACTGTAGCATCAACCGGTACGGTATGTATTCTTCTGAGTTTAATACCGTATTCGGCACCTATCCGGAAAAATAGTTTGGAGATAGAGAAAAAGAGGAAAAAGACGTGCAGTATGGAGCAATTACACGGAAACTATTAGATTAGGCAGACTTGGTCTGCTTAATTGCAACCCAGACAAATGAGAGAAAGAGAGGAAAATGACGTATTTTTAAAAAAGTGACGATCAGTATAGATCAAGTGTGGTATGTGTTCTATGTATAGTACTCAGTTTAATACCGTATATGGCAGCTATCCGGAAAAATAGTTTGGAGAGAGAGAAAGATAGGAAAAAGACGTAAATTGTTTGGAGAGAGGGCCTGTAGGTGGGGGGGCCGGCTGGGGGGAAGGAGGTTGAGATGGAAGAGCCAGAGGAGTGCCCCCTAGGCTAGCATGTGTGGTGGTGACAACAGCCGGATGTAGTTAGAATGACAACGCAGGACCCCAACTTAAAAATTTAGCATCAACCGGTACAATTGTCAATTATGAGCTCGATCAAGTGTGGCATGACTTTTTAGATGGAGATTGCATGTGGTCACGTACTCCCTGGAACCCCATAGTCACCCCTTCTCTGATGTGCTACCCCAGAACATTCTCTGCCCCAATTCGCAAGACCTTTTGCAGTCTCCGTGTGCTGACAGTGGGGATTTACCAGTGTTGTCTGAGGAGGTGGTGGACAATGGCGAGACACAGGTGTCGGGGGGTGAGGTAGTTGGATGTGAAGCAAGTTACATTGGGGACTCCTTGGGGGGACTTTCTCATGATGGGACAGATTCAATTGTGTTTAGAAAGGCTGATGGGCTTCCGTCAGCACTGTGTGTATAGAACCCCATGGC